>CM076575.1:1043681588-1044281588 GCA_034641835.2 Pinus albicaulis | reverse complement strand
CAACCGGATTCACCAATTAAATTTGAAGGTTAAATATCTTTAGGATTTCTCACCTAAGGTTGAATTCATTTTATTTTTATGTGGAAGGACAACCCAACCAGGGACTGCCACGTGTCCCCCCTGGTGGGCCCCCCTCTCCAAGGTCAGGCTCGAATTTCATATGGTATGGTGGTCAAATTTTATTTTATGGAAGGTTTGGTTTTTAAACCTAAGTTTCAAACATTGGATTGGAATTCATATTTTATATACATGCACATATCATTTTAATATAAGGTTTTTAAACCGTATGGATTGGACAGAGTGTATTACAATTAATGCCAAAGTCCGAGTCATTTATATGGGTTAATATGTTGGAAATATTTAATATACCAAAAAAGTTCCAAAATTATATTATATGGTGTGTTTAAAAAGGTTATATATAGTGCATATATTTTAAACATTGCAAAGTCCGCAATTTTATATGGTTTGGAGGGTAATTACAACAGTTGACAAAATATATATAACAAGGAGTGTTGGTCGGGGTCGAACCCTTGACCTCCCTCCACATAACTGCACGCTTTTCCAATGCGCCATGGGAAAGACTTGAGTTACTATGGCCAATAAAATGCAATTGAATTGAATTTTATTCACCAATGGGGGAAAGGAGGGGGCCAGCTCGCAGACCAACCATCCTCCCATATGACCTTTCCATGTGACCTTGCACCAAGTGCTCAAAAAAAACATGCTTAGTGCGTATTAAACTTGTAATTATCACCTTATAGTATGCCATTAAATTTAATTAAGCCTCAGATTAATACGTCGGGTGCCACCATTTTTGGCAGACTTTCCAGTTTGGCGGAGCTATTTGGAGTCTTCTCCAGATCTGGAGGAGGAATTTAGGGGAAGATGTAAAGAACCATATCTTGAGAAATTTTCGACCAATTTTGGCTCAATAAGAGCCATTCCTAGTAGATTGGCATGCTTTGAATCCATTGGTATAGGTTTCAGAGGTAGAGGAGAAATTTTACAGGTGTTTTTGGCACTTTGAAGAAAATTGAAGACAAGGGCCACTAGGAGGGAAGGCCATGCCTAGATCAGTTGAAGACTAAATGGGACTCAAGAAGAGTCATTATTAGATGTATTTTATGCTTTGAACACAATGGAATAGGTTTCAGAGGCATTGGAGCACTTAAGAAAGTTTTTTCTTCACTTTGGAGATTAAACAAGCCCATGGCCACCAGGATGGGAAGTCAAGCCTAGATCAGTTGGAAACCAATTTCAGAGATTGAATAGTCATATTTGGGGTTTTTGGGTCTTTTGAAGCTAATGGAACAGGTTTAAAATCCAATGGATCACTATAGGTTCATGTAATCAGACATTTGACTCTTAATCCAAAGAAGGAATAACTAGTTGAAGTAGGTCCATGGAGATGTAGCCGAGGAGAGGTGAACTCCATTATCGACCATTGTATTATTTTTATTTTGTGTGTTATTTCTCTTAATTTCATTTCTTGTACATGAGTTTTTTAAAAGCTAATTAACTCATAATTTTATCATCAAAGACACATAAAACTTGACACATAAATCCCTTCACAATTGGTTAACTTGAGAAAATCCTAAACACATCATTTTGATACTGATGAGGGAGCTAGCAAAGAAAAAATAGTTTTCCCATATTCAGATCAGGTCACTGTTGTTGTGAAACAATTTTGTCAATACTTTCCACATTGTAAATGGATTTTCCTTACCATGTACATTCGAGACAATATGATCTGGAACTCCTTCTAGTAAGATCCTTGTTTCTTTTGTTACACACTTCTTCCACTCTGCTAGATCATGTGCATCAGTAGGAGCTAGTTTCAGGATGCCCTTCTTAATGAAATCCTTCAATCCGTTGTCCTCCAAGACTTCTTACACGTGGTATCTCCAAGAAATTTATTTCGAGCTAACCTCAAGGTCATACTCGAGCCTCAGATCATATAACGCCATATTGATCCAACTGCTAGTTCTGCACAAATTGCTCCTCTTGCAAGTACAAACTTGTATTCTTCTATTCTATAGTGATTCTTGTTCCAATACCATGTAGAAAATCCATGTATATTCAAACTTATAATTTTAATATTCTAAAACAATAGACTTGAATCTACTCTATCAATTTTGGAAATCAATTATGATGACGAAATCACAATGCATACAAGAAAAATAATTTTAATCAAACATTACACAATGATTTCCTGGGGAAATCCATAGCTAAAAAGAATTCTATCTGTATATTTCAAAAGTCAAAAAATATTAGAATATAACAATGCTTTTCTCAAGCCTGAGAAGCCTTTGCACTATCTCTATCTGTCTCACTACTTCTTAGATAAGCCTGGGCCAATACTTCACCAATTTTCTGCTTGCCAAGATCCCTATTTCCTTGCATTGTTTCCTTGGGTAATTAGCCCCTATTAATTAGGTTATTTTCCAACCAAAAATACATAATTCATCTAATTCCTTCCCCTGAATGCATGCACCACTTATACAATTTGGATGATTGTACAACTGATATTACACTGCCTTTGAACTCCAAAATCAACTGGATATTTCTCAGAACTTACATGCATGAGTTATTTATGAGTCAATCATAAGTTATATAATTGATATCTAGATGTGGTTCAAGTCCAAGTTACACTCTTTGACCTCTCACTTGTTCCTCTATCAGTTAGAACTAGTTAAGCTCACTTTAGCTCAGATAAACTGAGTTAATTAATTACAATTCAAAATAAACTCAATCAAGGCTCCTATAATGTAGGAGAAACTCTACATGACTCAATCTATACCCTCAACTTGAATTAGCTGATCCAACTAATTCATACTAACTTAGTTGACTCGCACAAGTTTTCTTGTGATGTGGAATTATAATTTTATTGTAATTTAATTCAAGGTAAAATTAAATTAGAATCTTTCTTGGTGCCATTTTCAACAATTCAGAAATTTCGATTTCATTGGTCCATATAAAACCATAAGTCCATAGATAGTAGAATATATGAAAGCATGATAATTGCCAAAAACCCTCCCTTAGACATATCAGTCATAGGGTGCTTCTGAGCTACATAGGAAGGAAAAAGAACTTGATTGAGTGTAGATTACAGGATGCATGAGCATCGAATTTCACAAATTACTAAAGCATAAATAGTTTTTTCTAGTGAATGGAAGAAAAATCCTTGGCAATCCATCTAAATAGCAGGTCTCTATGCCCTACATTTCCAAAAATGATTATATTCTAAACCAAAATACGAACCAAGAGTGTTGTCAACATAATTTTGAGATAGAAGCAAAACACAGGGAGCACAGTAGACATAAATTTTGTAGTATAAACATATCCACGTATACATAGACCTTAAGGGTAGAATATTCCAAAAAAAAATAGGATCTAGGCATAGTCTATACCCTTCACTACCACCCAAACAATGATACCTTTCTTGAGAGAGCATATAGCTCCAATGGAAATTCCAAAATAACATACAGAGCCACCTACCATGAAACCAAAGGTATTTTCCGTCAGCCTTTCCAAATGTTTGCAATTGGAAGAATAAAACAACCTTTTCACCTTTCGCATGGGAATATATGTGTGAGAGAAATCACAAAAAACACCCACCATTCCTCATCATTAATGTTATGATAGTGGAACGGATCCCGTCGGTGCCTCTTGACTAGCTCTCACTTTGATCGGGGAAATAAATAAATGACAATAAAATTTAAGGAATAAAATAATTTTTGATATACATATGTTTCTTTAACTTTTATATATTATTGAAATATTATACTTCTATTATAATTATTTATAAATATATAAATTTATATAATTTAGGTGTGTATGGTATAAATAAAAAATTAACATGCACACATGCACAAATATACGAAAACAATAAATGAAAACAAAATTTAAAGTTTAAAATATATTTTTTAATATACATATGCTTTTTATATATATTGCATATTTTATTGAAATATTACACTGCTACTCTCACCCTAATCCCCTCTAGCTAGAAGAGGACATTGACTTAGTTATTATATTCAAATGAAATTCTAAAGACATACCGAGAATTTATTTTGTACTGAGCTAATCAAGCTTTGTAGTTCCCAAGACCTGATAATTTGTAATGGATTTAATAAGCAACCAACCTCCAACCAAATGACTTTTACCCATGGGCTTGGAAATAATTTTGTGGATTATGCGATATCTAAAATACATGTTCACAACCATATTGTAAATTTTGACCTCATAAATGAACATGAGTTTGATTATGACCACATACCTCTCACCTTAACTCTAAAACTTGACATTCATACCAATCGCATGGAAGATAAGTGTGAGAGTCAAAGGAACATTCATTTTTACAGAAGTAAAATGGATCTCTTCTTAAAGGATTTAAATAAGAATTTAGATTGCTTAACATATAATGATAACATTTATTACATCTACCACAATTTTACTACAACCCTCTCTACTACCATTAACAAGTTATCTACCAAGGTGTCTTATAAAGAGACTAATAGAGATTCCAACCCTTGGAATGATAATGCTTGTAAAATTTCTAGGAAAACACCTTAGAGATGCTCCTAACGATATTGTAAAGATTGAAAAAAAAAAATATGTGCAAAGTTCTTATCAAAAGGAAGAAAAAACCCCATATAAGCAGGAGGAAAGAGCATCCTCTTCACCTTTCTAAAGTTGAACAAAAAACGTTTTGGAGGAAAATTCTTATTTGTAAAATGAAAGAAAATAATTTGATCTCCTTAAATAACTGGAACATATATCTTAAGAATATTTATGATTTCTCTAATTCCATGCACACCATCTTGAGCACTCTTATAGAAGAGGATATATGCTTTCTAGAAGATGTTGATTTAGGGATTAAGCACCTTGATAGTGAGTAAGCTTGGATATTGAAGGCTACCAATATAAAATTCTCAAAATGGGAAGGTTCGTCCTCATCCCTCATATACACAAACTCCTCAATTTGGCAGTGAAACAAGGCTTCCCTAAGCCTTGGATGCAAAGCCTTATTGTTCCTATCTTTAAAATGGGTATGAAAACATCCCCTCTAACTATAGTACCATTATGATTAGCCACATTTTAGCCAATTTTTGTGGACTCATTTTGGGAACGAAGATTAGAATTTGGCTTGAATGGCATGGTAAAAGAGTTAAAGGGAAATATGGATTTATGAGAAATCACTCAACTATGAACCATCTTGTTACTCTTAGGATCATTAAAAGGGAATTCCACAATATTAAGACTAATATCTTCTATTACTTTGTTGACTTTCGAATTTTGACACCGTTCCTTAGGATACGCTATGGAAGGGGCTAGAAGAGATAATGGTTCCTCTCAAGATGAGGGTTGTGATATTTAAGATTGGAAATTACTGAGACGGGGGGTGAATCTGTAATTTAATATTCTTTTTTTTTGCTCATATTTAATTTGTTATGCATCTAATGGTTCATGTTCACGTTCTATTGAATTCTTTTTGCAAGTGTCAAGAAGAGAAATTTGCATATTACTTATAAAGAGTTCAAGATCATTCACATAGCATTTAGAAACAACACATGAAGACATAAGATATAAGTTTAAACCCCGAAGGGAGAAAACCATGAATGTTAGGCTAAAAGTGATGTGAAGGAAAGCTGCTACTCCTTATTACATCAGAATTTTTGTAGGCTCCAACCTACAAGAGGTTACTACCTCAAAGGAATCTCCAACTCCCACAAGTTTTCTACAGGCTACAACCCACATGAGGCTTCTACCTCAACATGGTACAACATGTTGTTTTACAAACTGCAACATATAAGAGAACAATAATTTATGAGGCACAACATCAAGTTAAAAGTTTTGGTTACCTCATAGACCATTATGTTGTCAAATCATTGTTGAAATGCTTCTTCTCTTCCACTCTCTATTTCTCTTTTACTGTTTCCCATCAACATCCTTGTTCAGATTCCTTCTCTTCCAATAGTTATTTTTTCCACTTCATGTTGTACATTTTATAAGCAATCCCTATTGGATGTTTGTATTCCTTGCGGAATATGAAGTAAAGCATTGTCTCTTGGGCTTCCAAAAACTGCTCACTTGTTTTATTTTTCACTTTTGATAGTATTTGTAATAAAATGACGTTGTAACATCTCAATCAACAATAATGACAAGTGACAAATTGGATTTGTATTATCTACATTTTCTATTCAATGGAATATATGTATGGTATTAATATATTATGTCCTGCTTGACAACATTTAGACTTCATATTGATTACCATGTTATTTTCAATTCACATCACTTTCAGCCTTTTATAATAATATCATTCAACATAAATTATCATCATTAAGGTTCATGACATTAATGCCAATATTTCCAACAATATCCCCCTTTGGAATTTATGGAAACACATTTTTCCTCTAGCTTTCATTCTAAGAAGTGTCTTCCTTCCTCTGATTACCTCCCCCTTTGACATCAATGCCCCGAAAACAAATTGCAGTATCGTTGTCATCATTGGATTAGTGCTTTATAACCTGCAATGCCTTGTTCTGCATAAACACTGTTAACATGGTCATTGAATGAATGCCACTTCATATGGCTTGTTGGGGCTGCTCCATATTAAATGAATGCTTCTTCAAGATGAATACTACTCTATATGTCACATAAAAATTTCTTCAAAATGTATTAAAATTATAGGATTTTTGTAGAACATTGTTGTGAGAACACTTGCTAAAATATTGTAATTTGTTGGGAGAACACTTTGCAAAGAATTATAATTCTTATTCATGTATTGATCTCTAAAATGCTAGAAGATATAGGAGTTAGGCCTACATATCTTACGATAGGATTCAAGATTGAAATTGATCCAATAAGATAATAACCATAAATGATTTAATAAATAACTGATGTGCCACCAATATCATATTCAAACGATGCTAAAAACTGGCCTAGAATAATCATAAAGATGTATGGTTATCCTTATCACTGTTCTCATTATATCTCATATTTTCCATTACAGTGATTCTACAAGAGATTCTCCTTTTTGAAGGCTAAAATCAGGTTCTTACTTTCTCCAAGGATCTGTCACAATTTCCTCGCATAGTCGAGCTTATAAACGGAATGACGAAAGTGAAAAAATGATTAACTTATAGACAATTGATAGAATAGGAAAGTGCAGAAAATATTAAGATCATTTCCCAATCATTAAATATAATATGTAGAAAAATGATTAGATCATAATCAAGATAAATTTGATATGGCTTCTATTCGAGATTCCTTTATTCTTTACACTTGAAAATTATCTAAGACTGCCTATGTGTACAAAAGAAGGAAGTTTGATAATGGGACTGAAAAATATAGCCATAACAACTCAAATCCAATTCATAAAGATGCCAAGACCCATAACAATCATTTCTGAAGGAACATGTTAACTTCCATTATATTCAATTAGCAACAGAAGTGTCTGATAAACAACATCATATAAGTTGCACAACATCATATAGAAATCATCATATAATTCGTTGGAATTTCTCCTTTCACACCGTGTTGTTTTTACCAAAGCCTCCATGTTCCATAATATATCTCAATGGGATAATGAATTAATCATAGTGATTGAAATGCAGGTAGAAAATTCCATATCTCATGCATAGATTGTCATGGTCTAGGTCTATCACTCTTCGGGAAATGACAACGTAGACAGCTAAACAACAAGTCCCGATAATTGCGCCAAGAGGCGCATCTACAACCCAATATGACCCCGATGCTAGGTGGGTCACGTCCTCATACAAAATTGCGGCTTAAGTTTTAAATTAAAATAAAAATAAAAAATAAGAATTGCATTTTGATAGAACATATATCAATTTCTAATAAAATTATGTATTATTTATATAATTTGAATGGATAGTAAATTATATACGTGAATTTGAATGGATCATAAATTTACCTTTAACAAAAAAATTTACCACATTGAATTTCCAAATTAAGTAAAATTTTAAAAATCTTTACTCTTTACTAAAGTCAATACGATTTCCTAAATCAAAGGAAAAGAGTTAATTCAACACAAACAATCAAAATCCAAAATCTTTTAATATTTATTTTAATTAAATATTTGTAAAATGAATTTATACTTACTCCAGAGCTATGGTAAATAAATAAAAATATATATAAACTAGATGTATGGTAAATAAATAAAAATTCTTTTTATATTTATTCCATAAACTTTTTTATATTTAAAAAAACTTTAAAAAGAGGTTTTATTTAGATGAATCTTATGGGACGAATACCATGGGACAAATTAATATTGATACCATGGGCCAAATACCACGGGTAAATAAATAAATATAAAAGAGGTATAAACAAGTATGATAAATAAATAAATAAATATAAAATAGATATAAAGAGGTATGGTAAATAAATAAATATAAAATAGGCATAAAGAGGTAAGGTAAATAAATAACAATATATCAAATAGGATTATAAATAAAAATCTAATTATATAACAAGCCTATGGGCCAAATACCATAGTAAAAAAAAGGGGTATGGTAAATAAATAAAAATATAAATAAACTAGAGGTATGGTAAGTAAATAAAACCTCTTTTCATATTTACTCCATAATCTTCTTTATATTTACGAATATTTATGTTCATTAGTTTACATAACTAAGAAGAAATAGAGAGAGAGAGTGATAAGGGAGAGATGGAGAGAGAGTGTGTATGTTTAGGGGTGAGATAAAGAGACAAAGTAAGATGTATGGAAAGAAGGGGGAGAGAAGAAGTGAGAAGGAGAGAGGGAGGGATATAGTAATGTAGTTGGAGAGAGAGAGGGGTGGAAAGAGAGAGAGAAAGAAAGGGATGGGGAAGAGAGAGGATTAGAGAGAGAGAGAGAGATACGGGGGAAGAGAGAGGATTGGAGGGAAAAGAGAGAGAGAGAGGTGGGAGAGAAAGGGAGAGAGAGGAAGGATGAGAGAGAGGAGGAGAGTGATGGGGGAAGAGAGAGTATTAGAGAGAGAGAGAGAGAGAGATCAAGGAAGAGAAAGGGATTTAGGGGAGAGAGAGAGAGGAAGGATGAGAGAGAGGACTTGAGAGAGAGGAGGAGAGAGAGATCGATAAGAGAGATGGAGTTGGAGGGGGAGAGATGTAGGAAATAAGAAATATAGAGAGTGAGAAGTGGAGAGAGAGAAGGAGTGACAAGGGAGAGACAAAGAGAGAGTGTGTATATTTGGGGCTGAGATAAAGAGACAAATAAGGAGAGATGGAGATAAGGGGGGAGAAGGAGATATAAGGAGAGAGGGAGGGATATAGTAACATAGTTGGTGGGTGAAGAGAGAGAGAGAGGGAGAGAGAGATGGAAGAGAAAGGGAAAGAGAGGAAGGAAGAGAGAGGATGTGAGAGAGTGGAGAGAGGGAGGGAAAGAGAGATGGACTTGGAGGGGGAGGGGGAGAGAGGTAAGAAGAAAGAAATAGAGAGAGAAAGGTGGAGAGAGAGAGAGTGAGTGAGTGATAAGGAATATGGAGAGAGAGGGAGAGAGGGGGAAGATAGAGATATAGATGGAAGGTGAAGAAAGGGAAGAAGAGAGAGATGGGGAGAGGAGGGGATTGACAAAGATATTGATATATATGGATTGCGAGAGTGTGTGTGTTTAGGGGGTTGAGATAGAGAGACAGAAAAGAAGAGATGGAGGGGGATATAGATATGGATGGAGGGCGGAGAGAGGGAAGAATATTTCTCACACTAGATGGATTGATATAAGTGGAGATGGTGATTTGTAATCCTATTTGATTATTTGCACTATATGCATCGATTTTAGTGTAGATATTTATTTCTAATGATATTTGATTACTTGCACTAGATGCATTGATTTCAGTGTAGGTGGTAATTTCTAATACAATTTGATTGCTTGCACCGAATTTGTTGATTTCAATTTAGATGTCGATTTATAATTATATTTGATTACTTGCACTAGATGAATTGGTTTCAATGTAGATGATTTCTAATCCTATTTGATTGTTTGCACTAAATGCATTGATTTCAGTGTAGATGGTGATTTCTAATCCTATTTGATTTATTTGAGTAAATGAATTGATTTTAGTGTAGATGTTTGTTTCTAGAGAGAGAGAGAGAGAGAGAGATAAGGAAGATGGAGAGAGAGGGAGAGAGGACAAAAGGAGGAAAGAGAGATATTAATGGGGGAGAGGGAGAGAAGGGGAAGATAGAGATATAGATGGAAGGTGAAGAGAGGGAAGAAGAGAGAGATGGAGAGAGGGGGTGATTGAAAAAGAGATTGATATATATGGAGTACGAGAGCTCGTGTGTTTAGGGGGGTGAGATAGAGAGAAAAAAAAGAATAGATGGAGGGGGATAGAGATATGGATGGAGGGTGGAGAGAGGGAGGAATATTTCTCACACTAGATGGATTGATATAAGTGGAGATGGTGATTTCTGATCCTATTTGATTATTTGCACTAGATGCATCGATTTTAGTGTAGATATTTATTTCTAATGATATTTGATTACTTGCACTAGATGCATTTATTTCAGCATAGGTGGTGATTTCTAATACAATTTGATTTATTGCACTGAATGTGTTGATTTCAATTTAGATGTCGATTTATAATTATATTTGATTACTTGCACTAGATGACTTAATTTAAATGTAGATGATTTCTAATCCTATTTGATTGTTTGCACTAAATGCATTGATTTCAGTGTAGATGGCGATTTCTAATCCTATTTGATTTCTTTGAGTAAATGCATTGATTTCAGTGTAGATGTTGGTTCCTAGAGAGAGAGAGAGAGAGAGTGAGTGATAAGGAAGATGGAGAGAGAGAGAGAGAGGACAAAAGGAGGAAAGAGAGATATTAGCGAGGGAGAGGGAGAGAAGGGGAAGAGAGGGAAGAAGAGAGAGATGGGGAGAGAGGGTGATCGACAAAGAGAATGATATATATGGAGTGCGAGAGTGTGTGTGTTTAGGAGGGTGAGATAGAGACAAAAAAAAGAGATGGATGGGGATATAGATATGGATGGAGGGTGGAGAGAGGGAAGAATATTTCTTGCACTAGATGGATTGATTTAAGTGAAGATGGTGATTTATAATCCTATTTGATTATTTGCACTAGATGCATCGATTTTAGTGTAGATATTTATTTCTAATGATATATGATTACTTGCACTAGATGCATTGATTTCAGTGTAGGTGATGATTCCTAGTACTATTTGATTGCTTGCACTGGATGTGTTGATTTCAATTTAGACGTCAATTTATAATTATATTTGATTGCTTGCACTAGATGCATTGATTTCAATGTAGATTATTCCTAATACCATTTGATTGTTTGCGCTAAATGCATTGATTTCAGTGTAGATGTCGATTTATAATCCTATTTGATTGCTTTGAGTAAATGCATTGATTTCAGTGTAGATGTTGGTTTCTAATCTTATTTGATTGATTGCATTACGTGCATTGATTTCAATGTAGAAGTTATTTTCTAATCTTATTTGATTGCTTGCATTAAATGCATTGATTTCAATGTATATGTTGAATTATGATTTGATGTAATTGGATATATGACGTTACATTAATATTAAAGTGATTGGATTAACAATATGCATTGATTTTAGTGTAAGCACAAAAAGTTATTAACAATGTAGATTGATTTTTGTGTTATAGTAATTTAAGCTATTAATATTGGAGAGCAAGAGAGACAAGGTATCACGTTTACTACAACAGATTGAGCTAAAGATCTAAATGGTTTACGATTTAAATTTTCTTTTTCATATAATCGATATGAAAAGATAACAAAAATAAAGGGAGGAAATAAGAATAGTAGAAGAAAATAGTTTGAGATTGATTGTAACATGAGTACGTTCTTATATGAACTGAGGTAGCTAATAAAATTTAAAATTAAAATGACCAAGTTAATCTCAGAAATATTTAGCATATTTAAAATGATTATATTAATATTTGATATATTTACAGATTACTAATAAAATTAATCATATCTTTGATAGATTTTCCTTTGCAGCACACAACTGAAACTAGCATAGATCCATCTTACATCTCAAAAATATACAAAAATTTTAATAATCTGAAAAATGTGATGTTGATGCCTCCGACTGGAACCAACCTAGATCCATCTAACTCTAGATCTATCATGCACCGAGAGGGATCAAATCTCTCGAGGTGCAAACCTTTCCTCAAGTTTTGCACTCAAAAATTAGGTTTGCACCTCGAGAGATTTGATCCCTCTCGGCACATGATAGATCCAGAGTTAGATGGATCTAGGCTGGTTCCAGTCCCGATAATTCTAATTTTTATCAAACCCATGAGAGATATGTGCTCATCTCACACAATCCAAAAAAGGTTCATATTCCTTTACTTACCTTGTCATCAACAACCAACTACCCTCTTTCACATGCTTTCACTATAAATCATTATACCATTTCCAACTACCCCAAACCTCATATCCAATAGTAAGAAATGTTGACAGAGACAGTAAATACAATAGTAAGCAATGTCAATCATCAGAAAAAGTGTACACTAAATGATTTAAACTTATCATCCTCCTTCATAACCACATATTCGATTTTCAATTTACAGTCTAAATCGATTAGCAGACAAAGCAGCCAATGAATGGATTGTTCGCCTTAAATCATAAATTTTTGTCCTCAAAACTTATTTTGAGTACCTTCTAGATCTGTCGATCGTAGCAATGTGGTATTGATTAGTGTTCATACCAAATGTTTTTGAGAGTTTTCCAGAATAATGAATGATTCATTGAAGAATTTGAAGGTTGTATAAGATAAGCTCAGAAAACAAGATTGAAAAAGTTCATCCACAGGTGCAAGTCACATGTTCAATTCTCGAATCATTTTTCACCTGTTGGTTTGTGTACATTTCTTGTATCGATTATGTTATTGAAGAAAATATATACCTGAAATGGAGGGGGTTGGTAGTCGACCATTCTTGCTATCCCAATGTTTTCAAAAAAATTCTACCTACTAGAACATTACAATATTGAGCTCATTTCAAAACAAACAATGTCTCTTGATCTAGTACGCGCAATGGTATTTGGGTTACGAAGTTACGATGGTAGTTTGTTCTTGATATACCATTTTTTACCGTACTCAATGAAAAATGAATAAGCTTCATGGACGTAATCGCTACCATAAGTGCAAGGGATTTAGCCTCAGGAGTTTTGCTTTAGGTCTGTGCACAGTGAATCATTGCTTCGATCAGCTTGGATTTCAGTTATTTCTGAACAGATCACCGTGATTTTCCAGATCAACCAGGAGCAATATCTCATGGAAATACAACAGTTCTACAACTCATAAATCAGAATACTAAAATCGACATAAGAAATGAGGAGCGAGCATGATAATATCACAGTTTCACTGCACTCTAGTTTTGCGTTCATATTATAAAATTATGTAACCTTTCCTCTGTGTTATACCGCTGCATGTTCTGAGATACCACTACTATTTATGACACTCACCATCAATAACGTTGAAACTGCTGGGAAACTGCTATACCACTGCTATACCATTGCAATGGAACCGCTAGGAAACTGGAATATCGGCTGCATAATAGCATTCTCGTTACGCGTTAAGGTCGGTTGGTGCATAAACCATGAACATAAGCAAACAGATGCTCATCTTCTAGTTTCCATGCTACAAATAGAAAGGTTCTGCACTGCTGCACCCACTACACCAATGCACCGCTGCACCCGCTGCACCACTACTACCACTACATTACATTAATTTTTTTTGTTGCATGCATTCCAGATCGATTACATCGACCTGTCTTTTATATTAGTGGATGAATTCACCATCTCCTTCTCCTTTTGTGCACCCCTTCTCCCTTCGCACAGTCATTGTTTTCTCATCCTCCTTGTGGTTTTCTACAACCTCTATCTAAACAGGAAACAAAATAGAAGGATTACCTTTTTATTTTGATTTTGTAGAGTTGACGAGGCTATTGAGATCCATTATGATTTCTGGTTCCGCTTTATAAGTGTTGAAGCTACTTTTAGCTTATGATGCCACAATTTTCCATATCCTTAAGGGCCTCTTTCGATTTTTATCTGGGTCATTTTTTTTTTAAGTTGAATTCAATAATTATCTTGTGGTGTAATGCAAAGAGATATTAAAACAATGAATGAGTGATAGACGTATTGACATTTTATTAAATCTTTGCGTTGGGTACAATGGAAAATGTTTTGCACTAATTTTTCTTTGCAAAGTATTTATGAGGCTTATCTTCAGAGGCTTATGTTCACTTGGTGTCGTTCCAAGTATTATTTTCCATCAATATGTGCAGACACTTCTTCAGTTTCCCCCATTTTTTTCTTTTTAGACTAATATAGAGACAATGGCCATGACTTGAAGTTGAAGGATTTGGGGAAATCCTAGGGATGCAATAAAATGCAACCCATTATCTTATTTTCATGATGACTTTATGATTTCAGAAGCATTTCCTTGATTTTCTTCAGTGGTAGTTGTTGCAATCATAACAAGAATGATCCTTTGTGGCAATTTCCACTTGATCATTTGATGAGTTAAATTCTTTCATATTTCAACTAATAAGGTTCATATGTGGATCTCATGATCCTTCATGATGAAGACCTCTTGAAAACTCATCACAAAAGTGAATACAATCTGCTCCTCTTGACTTGATGGTGGCATACTGGTTGAATATTTCTTAGACTTTGAATGTAGTGTTGCAACTTAATTACTTTATGTCTTTTCAATTGAAAGAGCCATTTTACTTCCATAGTGGCCTCTTTACTTCCGGTTGCATATATATTTGAGTAGAATATAATTTTCTTCTCCACTTGATGAAATTACTTTTCTTTTGCTTTCATGTAAATATATTAGAATAGATCTCAGGTTTTCATAGACCAATTATCATTTATTTCATGAATGTAGATCATTGAATTCCATGTAAACAATCCGAGAATGAAGGATTTTGAGAGAATCTTAATGATGCTAACATGCTTTTGTCTATTTATTTATTTTCATGCGTATATACATGATATATACATGTTTACACCAACAAAAACTTGCATTAAATATCAGTGTACTTGATAGATGTTGCTTACATTCATGACGAAGAGGACCTGATATCATACTTTTATGATGTCTTTGTTCTTGTTCCATCTTGTTGCTTCAAATTCTTGACAAATTTATATGCTAGTTTTTTCCCTTCTTTTCTTTTTTTATGCTCCTGTAGTCCCCCCCTTAGTTGGTGCATTCAAATCCAAGTTTTAGATTCTCTCTTCAAATTTATATTAGTGAGAATCATCTATAGACACTATCCCTAGCTTGTTTCTCAGATATTCGAATGGTTCTCTAGCAATAGGTTTTGTGAATGTCTACTATATGTTCCTTTGTGGGGATGTATTACATCTTCACTATCTTCTCAGCTACTTGTTCTATGAGTAAGTGGTATTTTATAGGGATTTTCTTAGTCTTTGAATGAAGCACAATATTTTTCAACATGCTTATTGAACTTGTATTGTCGCATTTGATAGGAATAGGCTCACTGAAGTTTATTTTCATGTCCTAAAATGTTTGTTTCATCCACATCACTTGTGTGCAACAAGTTTCACGTACTATGTATTCAACTTCAACTGTGGATGGAGAAACTGGTGTTTGTTTATTTTTTAGCCATGCCACCAGACTCTCTCCTAGATAGAACACACCACCACTTGTACTTTTTTTTCATCCACATAGCTGGCCCAATCTGCATCGATATATGTTGTCAGTGTAAATTCCTTACCTCTAAGATACCATATTCCATAATTTGTATTTCCTTTCAAGTACTTGAATATCCTCTTTGTTGATAACAAGTGACTTTATTTGGGTGTTGATCATGGAAAATTTTAGGGGCTAATATTCATTAGTGGGCTAATTTTATATGATTTTTCCAAAAAAAAGATTCACCATTTTCCATTTTTTATAAAAATGATTCGCCCAAATTTTACAATATAATATTATTTTACCTTAAAAATCGCCAAAATTGTATAGAGAGTATATATGTCTAGAGCCCTTTCCTCTTCTCTTTATCAACCTAAGCTTTGGAAAAGGTTTGTTGATGACACCTGTGTTGTGTGGCCTCACGGTAAGGAGAAATTGGACCTTTTCTTCCAGCATCTTAATGATCAATCTGACTTCATTAAGTTCACCATGGAATTCGAAGATAATGGTAGCTTGCCTTTTCTTGATGTCCTCCTTTCTAGGAAGGAAGATGGTTCTTTTTCTCATCAAGTTTTTAGAAAGAAGACACACACCGAGCAGTATTTACATGCTAGTTCTCACCATTTCCCTGCTCAGAAGCTCGGGGTTCTCAACACCTTAGCTACCAGAGCCTTTAGAATCTCTGATGTAAACCATTTTGAAGGTGAAAAGGCTCATCTCCTCAAAGTTTTTAATAAAAATGGTTATAGTATAAGTCACTGCCTTAAAGCTTTTCAAAAAGTGGAGCGGGGTCCTAGAGTTAAGAAAAATCCTTGCGATCGATTATCTGGAGTTCACCTTCCGTTTATCCAAGGTACTACGGATAAAATTGCTAGGATCCTAAAGAGGTTTAATGTTTCCTCTTCGTTTAAACCCTACCGCACCATTCGTAGTTCCCTTAGATCTGTTAAAGACCCAATTTTCCCTGAGGATGGTAAAGGTGTGTACTTGATTCCATGCTCTTGTGGGACGCCTTACATTGGGGAAACGGGCCGGTCTATTAATCAAAGAATTCATGAGCATGTCGCTGACCTTAAGCATAATAGATCACGCTCCTCGGCCCTAGCAGAGCATGTTGAGAAGACTAATCATCACATTTTCTTTGAAGATGCTAAGGTTATTGCGAAGATCGACCATTTCCACCACCGCAAGTTGCGAGAAGCCTTGGAAATTGAAAAAAGGCCTCTTAACCTGAACAGGGACGATGGGTGGATGGTTAGCAGGTGTTGGATTCCTGCTCTTCATTCTTAAATAAATAAATTAACTAAAAAAATAAAAAATAAAAATAAAATAAAAAATAAATAAATAAATAAATTAAAATAAAATAAAATAAAATAAAATAAACTAAAAATAAAAATAAAAATAATAATGATAATAATAATAATAAAATAAAATAAAATTATATATTATACCTCACCTATTTATTTATTTATTTATTATTATTATTATTATTATTTAGTATTCATTTTTACTTAATAAATCTATAAAATAAAATCAAATATAATCATAAATAATTAAATAAATAAATAAAATAAATATATAAATAAATAAATATTAATAATATAAATTAAAATTAAAATTATTAAAATTAAATTATTATTTATTCATTTATTTTTTTTCATTTCTATTTTTTATTTATTTTATTTTTCTCCTTATTTTTATTTTTATTTTAGTTTTTTATTTATTTATTTTCATTTTTATATTTTTATTTTTATTTTTATTGTTTGTATTATTATAGTAGTATTTAATCATTTATGTTTTTAAATATTATTAAACAAAATAAATATTTTAACTATTTTATTAATGGAAATAATCCTATATTTATTTAATTTTCTAGAATAATTTAAATAATTCCTACTGTATATTAAATAAAAATAAAAATAGAAATTAATATTAAAAATAATAATAAATAATTTTCATGTTATAAACTTTAATCTTCTTATATATATTTTTTGACTTTTTATTTCTATGACTTTGATTTAGTCTAACTAGCCGTTATTTTTAACGGCTAGTTGGAGCTTCTCATATCTATTTAATTGGGTCTCCTGATCAGATTTTTCATCAAGTCCTGATGATGAACCACACTGGCTGGTTCGAAACGCGTCGACCAAATTTATTTGGATGTGATTTTTACCGAAAGATATTTTTTCACAATTTGAATAATTTTATAAATACATCAATAAACATTTTATAGTTTACATATTAAGGAATAGTGAGATTCGCCAATGTTTTAAACTTCAAGATAATTTTCCATCTTTAAAATTTTCCCTGGTGTTGATTGATATCTTGCCACTAATCTGACTGACAACATTATATCTGGTCTAGAATTTGTTAGATATAACATACTTCCTATCAAAGACCTGTAAACTTTTTGATCTACATATTTTGACTCATCATCTGCACATAGCTTGTATCTAGTAGTCATAGGGGTTGAGACAAGTTTACATTCTTCCATTTGGAACCTTTTTAGAATATCTCTTAGATATTTTTCTTGAGAAATAAATATGCTTTCGGCCTTCTATAGGATTTGACGTCCTAAGTAGAAGGTAAGCTCTCCAATCATTGACATCTAAAACTCCGACTTCATCTTTTCAACAAATCCTTTTACTAGACCATTTTTATTGTTGCCAAACATGATGTCATCTACATATAAAATCACAATTAATAATTCATCTTCATTAGCATTTATGTATAGATTACTATCAACTCCTCCTCTCTTGAAACCGTGTTTATGAAGGTACTTGTCCAACCTAGAATACCATGATCGTGGTGCTTGTTTAAGACCATATAGTGCTTTCTTTAACCTGCAAACATAGTTAGGCTGATTTGATAATGAAAAACCTTCAAGTTGCTCCATGTAAACTTCATCCTCTAGGTTACCATTTAGAAAATCAGACTTCACGTCCATTTCATAGACCTTGAAATCATCGTAGCATGTGAAGGCCAAAAACATCCTGATTGCCTCCATTCTCGCGACTAGTGAAAAATTTTCTTCATAATCAAGACCTTCTACTTGTGAGTGCCCCTTACACACTAGTCTGTCTTTGTTTCTAACCACTTGACCTTGTTCATTCATCTTGTTTTTGAATACCCATTTTTTGCCAATGAGATTCTTTGCAACAGGTCTTGGTGTTAGATCTTGTTGAATCCCTAGAATTCCGTTGCAACAACATGGAGGATAGCCACCCGGTTTGGACCTTAGAAGTAGTTCCTTTTCCATTTGGTATGGTGGCTTCGACTAGGGATAATGGGACCAGTTTCCTAGCAAGGATTGATATGACGATGATGCGGGTTTTATATAAGGTGAAATGGAAAATGATTTTTAACTAAAAGAAATTATCTATTTAAACAACAAACACGTGCATCTATTTAATCTAATATTTATCTTAATCTATACATGGGAATAACTTAAATCATGCAATCTACAAAGATATCACAAAGCAACAGGTAATAAAGATCATTCAATTGCTATAAGAGATGTAATTATTAAAGATAATGATTTTGACTAAATAGTTAGGTAAAATAATTGTGAAAAATATATTGCATATATCGATTGATCACATACTCAATAAGACATTATAGCTTAAACATCATACAAAAATTCTTTAATGAAAAATTGTAACTCGGATTTCATACATAGTACAATATAAGAAAGATTACTTCTAATTCATAAACAAAACTCAATCATAAAGATAGTAGTACCATATATGAAAGGTCCTACTCATGAAATCAGAAATGTTGATCTGATTCTTTTCAACTAAATATACTCTAAGGGTACATAAATGAAAATTCAGTAGTATGCTTCAATCTCCAAGAAAATCAAGACCTTGTTCCAAATATTTCACCAAATTGATTCTGATAGGTTGCTCATCAATCAACTTAATGTAACTCTTTCAAACCACTTCTGACTGAATATTAGCCTCTTCAATTTGAGAGGGCTCTCTCAAGGTAACTTATGATTTTGAATTGAAATTCTATCAGATGGCTAACTCTATAACTGTAACTTGATTTGTGATTGATTGCAGGTTGAAAATGTAAGGAATTGCTACCATTGGGCTATGGGGTCAACATCAATAAACTCAATGAAGATATTTATTCTTACGGAAACTAAGGTAATACGGAGGTTTCAATGAAAAGATGGTACACACACAACACAGGAAGAAAACAATAGTTTAACCTCTAAAGGAAGTTAGAGCATGTTACCATGAGTTTTGAGTAATTAGACATCAAACTAACTGCAGATATTTAAACATGAAAGATATAGAACATACAACACATTGAACACCTCCTTTGAATCTCAGGTAAAGAAGCAAAATATCATTGTTTATTACTGAAACTGAAAAAACTATTATAGAGTAGTAGTTTAGTACAATATTCTCCAACCCTTTGATATTCGATCTTTTGTCTATAAATAGACTTCTTTACATTACATAGGATTCTAGATCATCGAACCTTCACTCTGACAGCTAATCATAACTGACACTCTATTTCTGGAACATAAAAAGCAACCTATCCATTTAAGAGTTATTCTCCTAATAGGACTCTAGTTATATTTATTACAACTACTAACTAAAGGAGTGCATAATTACATCAAAATTAGTTAGGTGCTCGAATGACACTATCCATCATCAAAGAATAAATGCTCTCACTGAACTTCAAAACAATTATCCTATTTTTAAGGAAATGATGACATGACACTTGCTGACTGTCCTTTGTTGAGTTGGTGAAGAAGACAACTTTTTCAAAGGCCAAATATCTGTTAGATTGTTTCCCTAATATCCTTTAATACCTTCACGTGGTTGTCTGAGCTTCAAAACACTTTCAAACCTTCAAAAAACCCTTTAAAACACCTCGCTAAAAAACAGAGCATCTTAGGCAGTTTCGTAGCGTAGTTTAGTAGCGAGGTTATTTTTGTCCTTTATCCTTTCCTTCTGCTACCTCTGTTGTCAAGATAATGTTTTTCAGGTCAAAATGGGTAAATTCCATCAACCTCCCTCCTTGGACCTTCAAAAAAAAAAAATTATAGGCAAAAAAGCATCTTCAAAAATTTCGTAGCGTTTTTAGGCCTTCAAGCATCGAGATCGCTACGAAACTTCCTAACTCATTCCTTCCTCTTCTTGGGTTGGTTCCTGGTGTATATCCTCTTCTTGTTCATTTTATTCTTCCTCTTCACAATCTATGTAAAACAATTTCTTCTCAGCACACTTATGACCTTTACTGTATTTGCTATCACAACTGTAGCAAAGCCCTTTTGCTCTTTTTTCTTCCAATTGTTGTGGTGTCAACCTTGTAGGTTGTGGAAATCTAGGAGTAGCAACACTTCCGTCTTTATAGAAGTGAGTGGTAGGCTTCCTTGTCGCCATAATTTTACATTCAATTTTTCTTGCCAACCTGAATGCCTTCTCCAATGAATCAAGTTCCAAAACGCGAACTTCATGTTGGATGTTATCCTTTAAAGTACCTATGAAGATATCAATCATGTGTTCCTCTGGAATATCAGTTACCCTTATATTCAATTTTTGGAAGTCCTCAATGTGCTCCCCCATTAAACCCTTTTGTTTGAGATTTATCAATTGGCTAAAGAAGGTGTTGCTCTTTGTATCCTCATAATGTGCTATTCCTTCGTAAAAATTGACCAAGTGAAAATTGTTTTACGAGAGCAAAGCCATCGATACCATACAAATGTATTTTTTTCTAAATGTAAAGATGAAATGCGTACCTTTTGTGTGCTTTGCACATTATGGAGATCAAAATATTGCTCCATCTGTAGTATCCATGTTACAGGATCCTTTCCATCAAACTTCCTCATATCCATTTTTGGAATATGGTGGTTCTTCCCGCCAACATTAGATTTTATGAAATCACGATTAACATTTATTTTGTTCTCATCATGAGTTTCCTCTACTTTCTTTTCACCATTAGGAAACATTTCTTGTATCTACTTTGCCAAACCTTCCATGTTTGCTTTTAGCTCATTCTTCACGTTTTCCATTTTCTCATCGATCTTAGCTTCCATGCCATCCATCTTAGATTCCATGCCAGCTTCCATGTCATCTATCTTAGATTCCATGCCATTCTTCAAACCATCCATCTTAGATTCCACGCCTTTCTTCAAACCATCCATCTTAGTTTCCATGCCTTTCTTCAAAACTTCCATGTCATTTTTGTTTCTCTTTGCGAGAGCGAAATTTGTTGCACTTGCTCTTGTAATTTTGATATGTCATGTTGCCATTCTTCGTCTTCATGAGTCATAGTAGAGATTTATAAAGGCTTAATGGGTGTTTAATTCTTTTTAGGGGCCATTTTAGAATCCAATACTGATATCTATTCTACAATATGCCCTTGGAATCAATTCAACTTGATTCTTCAAACAAGACTTATGCAATTTGGAAAACAAAATACACACCTTTTACTTGCTTTTGAGGAGCTCGATATTGAAATTGAATTATCTCTATAATTTCAGATCCTTAATATATGAAATTCAGCCCTGTAGTAGCCCTCTAAAGCTTATTTAAAATTCCATAGGTCTGATCTGATTTGGATTATTCAAGGAAAAGTTATGTCCAATCTCCCACAATGACCCAATTTTGGACTAGATCAGTAGAGCGAACTTGTACGACTTGCCACATGTCATTGTTTCCTCCTTTGGCTCTGAAATTGATAGAACAAAAACTATAGTCTGTGTACTTGTGGCCACTTTTTACATCATTCTAATCCGATGCTCAAAGAGAGAGCTATGAAGATTTTCCCACGGTCACCTCTTTGAGATGAAATTCAAAATCCTCACAAATCCCTAACTTCAACAGATCATATCTCTAAAAATATTGCGAACCAATATCTAAAATTTTGCATTGATGTTCCTCAAAATTGCAGCTTTGCACTCTAAAAGTTTTAGCTTCTGAACCTTCGTATAAAAAAAGTTATTACGAAAATACCACGATGACTTGTTTAGGTTAACTTTGAGGAGCCTACAAAATGACCTAGTTTGAAAAGATCATATCTCCGAAAATATTGTGAACCAAGCTCTGAAATTTTGTAACATTGTTCCTCAGGATTTTGGCTTCACACTCTAAAACATTCAAATTCTGAACCTTTTTATAAAAAAATTTATAGCGAAAATGCCATGATGACCTGTTTGGAGCAGAGAAACCCTAAAATCTCAAAGCTCTGATACCAAATGTTGTGAAACCAGCTCCAAAAAGAGAAGAAAAGAGGCATAAATGCCTTATAAATAAGCCAGTTCGAGGGGGAAACCTCCAATACATTACATGAATGAAAATTTCTTGGATGATTCAAATTACAAAACCTCCTTCCTATATATAGGAGACCATGGGGCCACAATGTAATCCTAGCCGACCTAACAATAATAATTTAAGGACACAATAATAACAATATGGGGGTTACACTAACAAAAATAATGGACTATACTAGTAATATGGGGACCTAACACTAACAAGGCAGAAATTGCATATTTTGTAATTTTCTTCAAAATTTGATCACCTGAGCCAAAATTTATGTCCCTTGAAAGCTATAAACCTCAAAAAAAATGTCTCGGCTCAGCTCTTCAGTCTTTGGGAGTTTTATCTTCATTAACTATAGGTTGACCTTCAGGTTCTTCAATCACTTTCATTTTCAGTCCTTTCTTCTCCAACTCATCTTGAATCATGTCAATTTGTTCCTAAAGGTCTTCCACTTGATTTTTCAATGCTCTATTTTCAGCTTGCATGTGCAGGTTCATCCTCCTAGTATGTTTGGTTATAATTCTTAGAGGTTGGGTCCTTTTCAACAATATTTTGGCATTACTCATAGATTCTAAAACATTTGAGTGTTCATTGTCCCATGTTTTCATCATCTGGTCAAACTCGGCCTTTTTAGACCTATGCTTCTCTGCTTCCAAATCCAACTCAAGTATTTCTTCTCTTTATTCCCTCAGTTGTTCCTTGAGGAGTTCTGTTTCTGATTTTTCAATCATCTTCTCCTTTCCCTTCCTCTTCCTGGTGACAACTTATTCTTCTGCTACTGGGGATAAATCTATGATGTTTTTTGGCTACATACCTTCACTGAATTTCTCTTCCCTTTTGCTCTCCATGGGCTTATTTGGAAACCTATTCATTGGCTTCCTTGTCTAAAATATGAAGCCAACATTTTCTCCTGCAAAATCCAATTCCTTGACAGGCTTACATGTCTTCAGTTTCCTTCCATCACCTTCAATGTCTTCTACTTGCACTATTGGGGACTCCTGAGTATCTATTGCATGTAGGATATATTACATATTTCCTTTGGCCAATGTATGACTCCTTGTTATCCTCTTACTTCTTTATTTGCTAATCTTTTGTTTTTGTTTTGCAGGTGTTGGCTAAGGGATATCAGTTTCTTGTAGAGGCTTCTTCAACGTCCATTGGTTCTACAGGAGACTGTCTTCTCTCTTCTTCAACTTCTTCTAATGTAGCCGGGGATGTAGTAGTTTTAGGTTTTCAAAATTTCTTGGGAGTCACTACATCTATTTCATACCCACTCATAAATAGAAAAGAGGTCCAATCTCTGTTTAACCTTTTCAACTCTTCCAACACTAACAGTTTTATCAAACCATGATGAAATAGTGATGTCTCATTACCTTCTGACTTGACCTGAAATCTATCTAACATATTTCCCAAACTCCTATATAAAAAGAAAGGTAGGTTAAGTGGCTTCTTACCAAAAAAATGCAGAAGGAATATAATATGATATGAATATACCATGTGGAATCTCCCTTTGCAGGTGAAGTATTTTTGGATCACCAGCACCAAATTTGCATAATTATCCTTCATATAACCTCTGGGGATACCATTTGTCATGTCGACTCCTCCGTGCTTCTGCTTGAAAAATTCTTCACATCCTTGCATTCTGAAATTTGTGCCTTTGAAACATTCTTCACTTGTTCTAGGGATTTATGTAGCTTGTGATATGACCTCTAGTGACAATGTGAGATTCAAAATCCCAACCTTTGATGTTATCCCTGTGAAATTGGTGGAAAAGTCTTTTGAAACCTGTGCATGAAAACCCTGCAATTTCTGGCAGAATTATAGGCAGCCCGTCTTCATAAAAGCCTCCATAGTAGCAAGATCTTCATTCATTAGCTTCAAATCCATGGGTTCATACCTTACACAATGCCCACCTTTATTTTTTTCATCTACAATGCCATGATGCTTTATACTATTCATTGTCTCGCTTTGTTGATGATAACTGCAGAATCGAATTCAAACAACAACCTGCTTGATGTGGTGAAGTAGTTCTCAAATATCGACAGTGGGAAACTTCTCATGTAAGGATTAAATAGTAAATGACAAAAGGCAGCTTGGGGTAAAGTTTTAAAAGGTTATTTGACAACTCGGATTTTGATGATGACAAATGTGACCATAAAAGGTAATAATGATAGAAAAATATGACTATGCATGTTTGGGAAACATCATAACAAAATCAAATGACCTCACCCTTTACTTGTCTAATCAAAAATTGACACCTCACACCACTCTGACCCTTTCTGTAGAAAAACCCAATTTCTTAGAGAAAACGGTCTGACTGCTGACAGATTCGCTATGAAACTATGAAAAACTGATAGGTGGAATGTTTTGTGATTAAAAGGCATGGGGATGAAAACTATATGATATGAGGTTGATTTCACTGAAAAGACATGATTAAAGGTGGGTTTTAAGCTTAAGTTAGACATCATCAAATGTAATTTTTTTAGAAATTTCATGAAAATGACTTATGAGACCACATAAACCTAGGTGAATGAAATTTATGACCCTATCAATGAAATTCTTAAAACTAATGAGTGATAACACCAAATATTTCACCAAAACAATCACAAAAGTACAAAAGTGCAAACTTTTGCGAAGTGTTTTTTATAAAATCCTGGACCCCTCTCCAAATGCATGAGAGAGGTTTAAATAATACCACATATGTATCAAAAATATATTATCACATAAAATACTGAGGAGGTCTCAAACAACCTTCCTCAGAATACGAAAAATAAAAGGATAAAAACTAAAAATGATGATGCTCTTTCTCAGGTTGAACAATCCTTATTTTCTATTGAGCTCTTGAGTTCACAAATATCCATTATTAGCTTCACCTGGGGTGGTTGAATGACTTTAGATATTACTTTTCCTGTAAACACAACATCAGAGAGTGGTGGTACCGTCTTTTGAGTGAAATTTGTTAGATAGTGCAAATCCATCCATTGACTGTATGGTTTCACTAGAAACTACAAGTAAGTTTCTCGGTCAAGTTTAGATAGTTGTTTGACTGCCTCAATTTGATTTTCGACATTCTCTTTCCATTGCCTCTCTAACTGTTTCATGTCTGGGAAAAATCCCGGCCTACATTCTTTGATAAGATTGATATTGTGAGTATTTTCATTAACAATTTCAATTATATTTTTTTCTATACTATCTGCTCTAGTTGTTGCCCTTTCTACTTGCTTCAATTGTATATCCCAATCTGTGAGTAAAATATTCTTGTGTGATTCTTCAATCTTTAGCAGATCAGATTTATTCCTTCTTCAGGTTCTTACCAAGAAATAAACTCTGAAATATTTTTATCAACCTCTTCATATTCTAATCTCTGATTAACCACTTGGTTGACTAATGTATCACTTGTTTCACAATATGGTTTGATCATTTACATTTTTTGGCAGAATATTTCTTGTTGTTTTTTGAGTGTTTAATTCAAGTGTCTCTTTCATGAATTCCACTATTTGAGGATGATTTATGAGTTTATCCACTTCATTTTGCATTTGTTGAATCAGTGAGTCCTTCTCTATGATGCTTTCCTAGTGCTATAATCTCATTTTATCAAAATCTTTTTGAAACTGTGCCATCTGCAGTTCTACTTTCTCATTGGTGTTTTGGCTTTCATGTTCAAGTTATTGCTCCAACAGCTGATTTCTTTCATCTTTATCTTTAATAAAAATACTAACCTTTGTTTCCTTATCCATTGCTATTGTTGAATAAGAACCTGCAAATTTTGATAGCCTTGTAATATTTTCTAATGGATCAATGGGTGTGTCTTCCCATACTACCTCCATTGATTCGTTTTCTGGAGGGTTTTTTGATGAATCGAGTTTCATTTCCTTCCTTTGTCTCCTTACTACTGCTTCATGTGTTGGGTTGTAGAATATATCCAGTGGGGTATCTGTTAAATTCTTAAAACAATTTGTGAATTTGGTTATGTCGGGATGATTTCAACATCTGTTTTTGGATTTGTAACCTATAGGGTCTGTTTAGGGGTCTGAAATCCAGAAGTTCCTTCAATACCTGTATCTTTTTGTTGTACTTGGAGCTTTTTTTTGAATTGATCCCATTATTTATCCATATCATTTAATATGATCATTTGTGCTTGAACCTGTGTAGAGTCAATCTCCAATTTTTCCTCAGCGAGGCCTCTTTGGTTGTTTCTCTAGTATTTTTATTTATATCCTTCTCAAGATATTCCTTGGGGTTTTCTTCATGATTCTGAGATTGATTTTCAAAATTTTTTGAACCTTGAACTGACTTCTCTGGAGATTCTTGATCAGAATTGTGATCAGAATTTTCCTGCAGGCTTATGTTGGGAGCAGGTTCTCTTATTTCCTCAATTTGTAATTGGTCCAAAGGGACCCTTGTTAGTATTTTATTCATCTATATGTGAAAACAATTGAGGTCGACTGAGGTTATTTTTATTGATGCTAAATGTAATACCTGTGAGAATGTCTCAGCCTTTTCAAATAGATCATCAAATTCATCTTTCTCATGAATGAATTGTCTGATTTTACCCATAGTAGTGAAGTCTTGGGCGACTTTGTTAGGATCATAATTTCCTCCTGGCATAATATCCAGATTTAGGAATTGAATATTTTGTATCTCTTTTACTGTGTGTCCAAAATCAAATAATGAAAAAGAAACACATTGCACTAGGAAAATTGGCCAGATATATTTTTTCATATCTTTGAGGGTTTTGGTAATAACTTCCCCTATTGTTTGATAGGTGATCTCTCTTGCCAATAGTTTATCAGGAACATAATACAGAAGAACATATGGAGTTGCAATACTCCCAAAAAATCTGATATAAGTAAATTATTCTTCACCAAACCATCTTTCCACCGACAAGATGTCTATCTTTGCTTCCTCTGAAAGCCTAGGGGATTTTACATAAAAAATGGTTTGGTAAATTGGTAACATAATGCTCTGAAATTTTTTGTAAAAATGGGGGCAAAACTGCAATTCCCATAAAATTCTGAGTTCGTATGACTAAGTTACCATCTGTTGTTCATTTTCCAAAAAAGGCAAAAAAATGAGGAGAATAGGTACAGTGTTGATGGGATAGGTACAATCAGCATTTGTAGGAATATCCTCCAGAAACAACGACACTGCACCAACTGGGACCACCAGATTCGTCGATGATGACTAGGAAGTGAATTTTTTTATTCCTAAGTCTAAGTGAAATTTTATTAAATTGGAATTTTATTTTATATGGTGGCCAATGGGGAAGGGCCACGTGGCGTGCCACGTACCCCCCCATGGCAGTACAGGTTAGAAGGTTGAATGAAAAGTCATATAAAATTTGGACTAAGGTTGGTCGAATTATTATTGGTGGTGGTATTATTCGGATATATATATATATATATATATATATATATATATATATAATAATTTTTTTAAACCACCAACCATGGCAGAGTTAGCTAAATCTGGAGGCATACTAACCAATGTGGCGCAAGACCTAGAATGGTGGATGGACAAATTTAGCGGTGTAGGTATTCATGACTTAGAGGAAAATTATATGGCGGGGTCGAGGCTCGAATGCCTCACCTCCCACCTGCCATATGCGCGCTCGACCATCTCTCCTATGGGGTAGTTCTTACCCATACCATCTTCTGCATCTATTTGAATTGTAACGGTCCCACCGTTGGGGGTTGAGGGGGCCAGTCCCGCAAGCCAACCCCCTCCCCATGTGACCAGAAGAGTGCGAACGAGAGCCAGTTCAAATGAAAAACTAGTGGAAATAAACTCATTTAATTAATGTTTAAGTGTGGCTTAATGAAGTTAATACGTCATTAGCGCATAAATCATGGTTAAAATTTAATCTTATCTTATCCACCACTATTACTGCTAATGTTAATTAATCCCTACAATTAAACTAGCAGAATTTTCGGAGGCAGTGCCAAACTTGGTGGGAATGCCAAATTTAGAAACTTAACTGGCAATTTCTCAAGTTTTGGAGGAGAAATTGGGCCAAAGTTGGTTTTGGTCATAACTCACTCAATTTTCGACCAAAATGAGCTCAGTAAAAGTCATTCCTAGCTAATTTTCATGCTAGGAACTCAATGAAGCAAGCTGTAGAGGAAGAAAAGGTGATATACGAGTGTTTTAGTACATTTGAATATTTTTGAAGGCTAGGGCCAGCAGGTGTTGGGGTCATTTCTAGAGCATCTAGAGTCAAAATATAGCAAAAAAATAGTCATTTTTGGGAGATTATGATGTTATAAACTCGCTGGAACGGGTTCTAAGAGGTTTTGAAGCTTGTAACAGCAATTTGAGCACACTTGAAGCTAATACAAAGGTCACACTATGAAGTTGGACCAAGGAGATGTAGCCCAAGAGGCGTGAACTCCTTTATCAAAATTCTTCGTGTTAAGATCTGTTATATGTGCTTGTTATGTTTACTATTGCTTCTATTATGCCATTTAAAATTATGCTTTTTAAGCTTATGACAAACTCATAATTTCACTAAGTACATTGTTTTCCAATCACGTGCTCTTAAACAAACTCATGAAGGATAAGTAAAACAATGAAAAGAAAATTTTATATCTGAAATGAAACTAGCACAACATTAACTAGCAAGTAATTTTAGATCAAGTTGGTATCAGAGCACAAGTTTTCTTGCTTGTTTTACTTGAAGATTTTTTAATAGTGCAAATTTACTAATGCTTCCAAGATTGAGATTTCAAAGAGGAGAATGGAAGTTGCTGATAGTTAGTCCAGAAGTGAGGAAAAGAAGGAAGAAGGCTGAGATAGCATCATCCTTACCCAAAGGACCACTCAAGGAAACACTTGAAGCACAAGAGGAATTAATTTCATAAGAGGATGAAGTGGTTGAAGAGATACAAGCTGTAGAGATAGAGCTTGAATCAACAACGAAAATGTCAGACCATGAAGGAGCTCATGAACATTCTAAGGAAGAGGTTTTCAAGAAGGAGTTCAAAGAAATGAAAAGGATGGTGAAACTTATGTATGAATATTTTATGGCAAAATAAATTGGACAAGATTCAAACACCCTCATAGAGAAGAATCTTCAAACAATAAAAAGGAGGAAGAGAGGAGCTCAAAATCTAGTGGTGGAAAACCACCTCCTTCTCCACCATAATCATCATTATCATCCTCGTCACCATCTTCATCTTCCAAATCCACTACAAAAACTCATACCCATATTCATTCCAAGATCCCAAAAGGTAAGACTTCGTTACTCAAGTTGGACATCAAATTTGAACTTCGTACATATAATGGAGAAGTTAATGCTGAAAACCTAGATAATTGGATTCGACAATTAGAAGTTTACTGTAGAATTAAAAATCTACAAGAAGATGATATTAAAATCCAATTGGCTTCATTAAGGCTAGAAGGAGCAACATTAGTTTGGTGGAAGGCAAAGACACAAGAGGAAATGCGCATCCATGGTAAGATTTCCATTACATGGGTTGAATTAATTTCTTCCATTAAAAGACAATTCTATCCATTAGCCTATATGCAGAAAGGAATAATGAGTTGGAAAAACTTTAGACAACTTAAAGGTCAAAGTGTCCAAGAGTATACACAAGATTTTAGGAAAAGGGCTTTATTACTTGGAGTATACTTTAATTCACAAGACACACTCTTGAAGTATATAGGAGGTCTACATTCCTACTTAAAACACATATCCTCATGTTTAACCCAAATAACTTAGATGAAGTATGTGTGCAAGCCACACATCTTAAAGCAAGGGGTAAAAAAATTTCTAAAGAGGGTAGTAAGAAGAAGCCATTCAAGGGTAAGGGAAAAGAGAAAGGAGGAAAATGGAAGGGAAAGAATAATGCAAGTGTGAAGCAAGAAGGGGAGAAAGTAACATGCAAACATTATTCCAAAGAGGGGCATGATGAAGCTCACTGATGGAAACTACATCCCAAACTAAGACCAAAGAAACCAAGATCTTGGATCTGATTCAGGAGATGAAACCAAGATAGTTGCCATGGTTAACAAAGGAAAGGAAGTGATTGCAAGTTATAGTACCTCAAACAGTCACAATAACACTTCAAATGAGGATACAAGGATAGAATTATTCCATGTTAGAGTAATTTCTAATCATACAAAGATTGATGCCTTATTTGATACAGGGTCATAAGAAAACGTATTTTAGAAGGCAGCTAAAAAACTAAACCTTGAAACTGTACCTCATCATAAGACATACCCTTTGGGTTGGATATTTAACAATGCAAATTTACAGGTGACAAGGAAATGTATTTTCAGATTTTCTATTACTCCAAATTTTGTTGATGAAGTTGAGTTATATGTTGTACCACTTGATATTTCAGGGATTATCTTGGGTAGTCTATATTTGTATTACAGGAAAGTGGTATTTTACCATCATGAGAACAAATATCATTTGATCAAAGATGGAGTGGAGTATATTGTGAGAGCTCATCGCAAGAAACTGAATATCTCTTTATTTAATGCAGGGAAAATGAAGAGGCTAGTAAATGCAAGTAAAAGTTTTGTGCTTCTTATGATCAAGAAAAAGGAAGATGTTAACTATGAATATTTTGAAGGATGTGATGAAAAATTGAAATATGATTTGTTTGATGTGGTAATTCAGCATGGCGAGATGTTTCAAGAACCAAAGTTCAACATGAGATTTAGCTGTAGCAGGATGTTCCACTTCCGAATATTGGAATGTATCACATGTCAATCATGGAAAGTTTGGAAATCAAGAAGCAAATCCAAGAGTTTCTGAATAAAGGTATCATATGCCCATCTACTTCGCCAAATGGTTCTCCAATAGTTTTGGTTCCAAAGAAGCATGGGACTTGGCACATGTGTATCGACTTTAGTGCACTGAACAAAATCATGGTAAAGAATGGCTACCCATTTCCATGCATTGATGATTTTCTTGATCAGTCAAAGCATGCAAAGTATTTCTCTAAGTTAGATTTGAGAAGTGGTTATCATCAAGTTAGGATAGCTGAAGAAGACATTTGGAAAACTGCTTTCAAGAGTAGACAAGGATTGTATGAGTGGTTAATTATGCCATTTGGCTTAAAAAATGCACCAGCTACTTTTATGAGAGTAATGAATGATGTACTTAGACCATTTCTAGATGAATTTTTCATTGTTTACTTAGATGACATACTCATATTCATGAAATCAAAAGAAGAACATGTCATGCATGTGAACAAGGTACTTTATGTTTTGAGAAAAGAGAAATTGTTTCTTAAGATGTCAAAGTGAAAATTTGGTAAGACTTCATTGGTATATTTAGGACACATAGTTGGAGGAGGTGAATTGAAGATTGATCCTTCCAAATTTGAGGTCATTTTGAATTGGCCCAAGCCCAATACAGTTACCGAGGTAAGAAGCTTTTTAGGGGCAACACAGTATTGGAGGAAATTTATTACTATTTTTTATTCCATTGCAACACCATTACATGCATTAACAAGCATAAATAAATTCTTCCATTGGGGAAATTTGCAGCAGAAAGCATTTGATTTTTTAAAGAAAAATATAAGTTCAGCACTGATACTAGCAATTGTCGATCTAAGATGGCCATTTGAGATCCAAACGGATGCAAGTGATTATGTTATGGGAGTAGTGATCATGCAGCATGGTAAGCCTATATCATTTCATTTTGAAAATTTTAATGGAGCTGTGATTAAATATCCTACATATGATAAAGAGTTACATGCATTGGTACAAATTGTAAAGAAATGGAAGCACTACTTGATGGGAAAAGAGACTATTATCCATACCAACCATCAGCCATTGATGTATTTACAATCACGGTCCAAATTGTAGCAATCAAGACATTTCAGGTGGATGGGTTTTCTACAACAATTTCACTTGGTTATCAGGTACAAGAAAGGAATCTACAATAAGGTAGCTGATATACTCTCTAGGCCTATTGTAAATTCAGCTATTATTCTCAAGAAAAATTCTATTATGCATGAAAGTTACATTGAACAGTATGTGAATGATAGTGATTTTCAAGATGTGTATGAGAAATTGAGTAAGGGAAACCAAAGTGAAGAGTTAGATTATGATGTTCATAAAACTTTGTTGTATCACCTTGGCAAGTTATGCATACCACAGGGAGAAAGAAACAGAATCATAAGAGAGGTGCACACATCATTTATTGCGGGAAATTTTGGTGTAGGCAAGACAGTAGCGCATCTGCAAAGGTATTTTTATTGGCCACGCATGAATGAAAGTGTTTCCCATTTTATTAGAGGATGTTCTTTATGTGAAACAAGTAAGCCTAGAAATAGGAAGCTTGGTTTGTACACACCACTTCCAGTTCCTTCTAATCCTTAGGAGAGCATCTCAATGGATTTTGTAGGAGGCCTTCCTATGTCAAGGAAAGGTCATGATTATTTGAATGTTGTGGTAGATAGGTTTAGAAAAATGTGTATTTTGATGGAATGTAATAAAAATATTACAACTAAAAAAACTTCTAATCTTTTCTTTCAAAATGTATGGATCCATTTTGGTCTTCCTACTTCTATTGTAAGTGATGGAGATTCTCGATTTGTTGGGAATTTTTGGTCAAAATTATGGAACATGATGGATACGCAGTTGAAGAAGAGTACAACATTTCATCCACAAAAAAATGGTCAAATAGAGGTGGTAAATATGACTATTATTCTTCTTCTAAGAGGCTATTGCAGTAAGCATCCCAAGTTGTGGGATGAACAGTTACACTACATACAACATGCATACAACTGGGCAAAACATTCTTCCACAAATACATCGCCATTTGAGGCATGTTTTGGTTACTTGCCAAGATCACCATTGGAATTTATCTTTGAGAAATATGTTTCTATAGATGTACATAGTGACATAGATAAAGAAAGAAATTTCATTGAGAAAATTCAGTTGGTACATCACACAGTACAAGAGAAACTTGAGAAGAGTTAAAGCAGCTAGAAGGAAAGGCATGACAAACATCGGGTTGATCACAAATTTCAAGTTGGAGATGAAGTTTGGTTGTACATAAGAAAAGAAGGGGAAGGTAAAAAGCTCAAACCAATCCATTATGGTCCATTTAAAATTCTAGAAAAGATTGGTACAAATGCATTCAAGCTAGATTTTCCTCCTTATATGCAAATATATTATGTCGTTAATGTTGAGAATTTGAGATTGTTTGAGAGTCCTTTGATTGATGATCAAGGAGAGCATGTTCAGCTGCCATCAATAAAATATTTCTCACCAGAATGTCTTGATGAACTTCAGCAAGATCTCATACTTGACAGAAGAATCAGAACTTCAAGAAGAGGAAATGTTGAATACCTTAGAGTTGGACTCAAAGGTCAAAATCCTTCAAAGGCAAAATGGTTGGAGATTGGAAAATTGAGGGAGTTGTACCCTCACTTGTTGAAAAATTGATAATTTCTTTTGGGGTACAAAAGGCATCTAGCAGGAAGGAATGATCTAAGGCTCAATTTTTAGCTAAAAATTGAAATTGTTTGAAATTTCTTCAAAACTGAACGACCGGATAGATTTTGTCGCCAGGATTCTGGCACAACTTGTTTCATCAAAATTCCAGTTCATATGACTGAGTTATCGTCTGTTGTTTGTTTTCCAAAATAGGAAAAAAATGAGCAGAATAGGTAGAGTGTTGATGTGGCAGGTACAGTCAACATTTTCAGGATTATCCTCCAAAAAAATCCAATGACACTATGCCAAGTGGCACCACCAGATTCGTCGATGATGACTAGGAAGTGAAATTTTTTTATTCCTAAGTCTAAGTTAAATTTTATTAAATTGGCATTTTATTTTATATGGTGGCCAATGGGGAAGGGCCACGTGGCATGCCACGTATCCCCCCATGGAAGGACAGGTTGGAAGGTCGAATGACAAGTCATATCAAATTTGGACTAAGATTGGTCGAATTATTATTGGTGGTGGTATTATTTGGATATATATATATATATATATCTATATTAATATATTATTATGTTTTTAAACCACCAACCACGATGGAGTTAGCTAAATCTGGAGGTATACTAACCAATGTGATGAAGGACCTAGAATGGAAGATGGAAAAAGTTAGCATGGGAGGTCTTCATGAATTAGAGAAAAATTATATGGCAGTGTCAGGGCTCGAACCCCTACCCTCCCGCCTGCCATATGCATGCTCGATCATCTCTCCTATGGGGTAGTTCTTAACCATACCATCTTCTGCATCTATTTGAATTATAACCACCCAACTATTGGGGGTTCGAGGGGGCTAGCTCCGCGGGCCAACCCCCTCCCCATGTGACCAGAAGAGTGCGACCGAGATCCAATTCAAACAACCAGTGGAAATAAACTTGTTTAATTAATGTTTAAGTGTGGCTTAATGACGTTAATGTGTCATTAGCGAGTAAAGCAAGGTTAAAATTTAATCCTATCTTATCCACCTGCTAATCATGCATTACGCTAATTAATCCTAGAATTAAAGTTGGTGGGTTTTTTGGAGGCCCGGCAATCTTGGTGGTATTGCTAAATTTAGAAATCTAACTGGCAGTCTCTCCGGCTTTAGAGGAGAAATCAGGGCAAAAACAGTTTTGGTCATAACTCACTCAATTTTCGACCAAACTAAGCTCAGTAAAAGTCATTCCTGGCTAATTTGCATGCTAGGAACTCAATGGAGTAGGTTGAAGAGGCAGAAAAGGTGATATACAGGTGTTTTAGCACAGTTTAATATTTTTGAAGGCTAGGGCCAACAGGTGTTGGGGTCATTGCCAGAGCATCTAGAGTCGAAATACAACAAATAAATAATCATTTTTGGGAGATTATGATGTTATAAACTCATTGGAAAATGTTCCAAGAGGTTCTGAAGCTTGTAAAATCAATTTTAGCACACTTTAAGCTAATACAAAGGTCACACAATGAAGCTGGACCAAGGAGATGTAGCCCAGGAGGGGTGAACTCCTTTATCAAAATTCTCTGCGTTAAGCTTTGTTATATGTGCTTGCTGTGTTTACTATTGCTTCTATTATGTCATTTAAAATTATGATTTTTAAGCTTATGAAAAACTCATAATTTCACTAAGTACATTGTTTTCCAATCACATGCTCTTAAACAAACTCATGAAGGATAATTAAAACAATGTAAAGAAAATTTTATATCTGAAATGAAACTAGCATAGTATTAACTAGCAAGTAATTTTAGATCAGGAGTATAGTATTTTAGGGTCCAATTCCAACCCATTTTTGGAAATCGTGAACAAAAACAAATAGAATCCATTATGTGTGCACTCATAAAAAAGAGAGGGATAACCTAAGTGGAGACAACTCTATTATGCTTGTATTCTCTAATGGCCATAGCCAAATTATATGACAAAATATTTCTCCAATTCATAATTGTGGCATTAACAACTGCATCAATCAATATAACCCATTCCATGGAAAACTTGGTATTTTCAGCCTTTCCAAATAGCCTACACATCATCGCAGCTACATAACTATGTGGGGTTGATAAAGGTGCAATTGGGTACATACTAGATTTCTCCCACTTGAACTTGTTGGAGCCATACCTCCAAGTCTGCATGATATCTATCAGGTCTTCATTTTATTTTGTGAAACTCTCAATGAAAGCTTTACCATAGGGCTTCTGAGGTTCTGGCAGGTGATACATTCTGCATAAATTGTCTGAGGTAAATGACCCCATGACTTCCCGCCTTGAATTTCTAAATGTCCCATACCAAATATCCACATTTTAAATAATCCACTTCACCATATCCGTGTATGGTAGGGTTTTGGGCCTTGCAGCTATCCTATGTAGGAAAGAACATGCTTCTTCAAAATAACAAGCCTCAGATGAGATTTTAGCGTCGACAGTTGCTTTGATTTCTAGTACCGTTGGATTTTCATCCTCTAGTAAATTATACATTGCTTCCCATGATGTAGTCCCACCATTTTTTTGCATGTAGTATCAGTAAAGAGTGGATGCATGTCTGAGTCTTCAAATGCAGTAGCCTCGACTGTATTTTTTCCTTTCTTAGTCATTTTTGAGTGTTGTTTCCTGAAATTTAGCAATAGAGAAAACAAAATGAAACATAGAGAGAAAATAAAAGTGGAAACTTAATTAACACAGTAAATTCTATAAGGATGGAACTTGTATTGCAAACACCAGTAAAAAGATATAAATCTTCTCGAGCCTTTAAAATATTAAATGTTGCTGATCTTTATTAATTATGAATTAAGGCCTACATGTGATTCTTTTTAAATCTTATCAAAAAATCGCATCACAAGTCCCGAATGATATTTCAAATTATTATGACTTAAGTGTGATATCGATCCCGCGATTGCGATAAATCGAAATATCGCAATGTAGCAAAGTTTCACTATCGCAATATCTCACAAAATCGCAATACCACAAAGTCGCAATATCACAATGTCAAAAGTTGATATATCAAAATGTCTCACTATCGCAAGGTTGGAAGGTTGGGGATATTTTAATTCAAAAATCATTTATGTTTTGTGATTTGCGATGCATGACATATTTATTTACGTTTTGAGCAACTTTTCCTTATGTGAAATATTGTTTTATTAAGACAAATGCTTTATTGACTTAAGGAATATTTAAAGGCATTTTAAGTTAGAAAAACTCAACACTAAATTCAGTCTGCAAAGGGTTTTTACTTATCGCGTTTCGTAGATTCTGAATTATGACTAATCTTCATTACTTTGGATTTTGCTTTTTGCGATAAAACGAGAAATGCTTAGTCCTATGTGACTTAGCTCAATGCCTTAATATTATCTAAGGTTTTATTACAAATGGTTTTTAAAATGAAAACTCTTACTTGCTAAGTATTTTTGGAAATTTTTTTTAAAGGGTCCCCATTTATTATTACAATATTAATTATTATAAAAATAAATGGGGGGGTTTTTGAATAGTACAATAGACCCCGAGTCTTGTTTTTATGAATTTGGTCTAACTCTTCATACATAGAATCTATATAATTTTTGTCTTTAATTGCCTCATCAAAGTTATTTGGCTCTATTTGTGACATCATAGCTAAATGAACGTCCTCAGATTTTTCTGCTAGTTGTCTTCTTGTTTGAACTCCTTCACTTTTTTCTCAAATAATTTGATTTTCAAGATGATTCTTTTGAGTGTGTCTTGAGGGTCCTTGGAGTGCATCTCTGTATCTTCTAGTGTTTCATCTTTCTCTTCACTATCTTTATTGTCATAACGGTGATGATCTGAAGGGTTAATAAAGCTTATGCTTTTCTTTTTTTTTATCTTGTAATTATTCATCAACGCTTATATCTATGCATTCCAAAATCTTATGCAGCCTCTTATTATAGCACCTATATCCCTTTTTTTTACGAATATCCCAAAAATATTCCTTCATCAGATCGAGCATCATACTTTCCTAGTTTTTCATCATTATTTTGTATAAAGCATTTACTACTGAAAACTTTAAAATGCTTGATTGATTCTGGTTTACTATGCCAAAGTTCATATGGTGACTTGTCACAGTTTGGTCTAAGATGTGCTTTGTAGAGGATATGTATTGTTGTATGCATTGCTTCTTCCCAATAGGTTTGAGAGATGTTTCTTTATTGTATCATAGCTCTGGGTATTTGCGGAACAAACATGTTTTTCCTCTGCAACACCATTCTGTTGTGGTGTATCTGCAATAGTATATATATATATATATCCCAAATTCATTATATAGGTCTGCAAACTCATCTGATGTAAATTTACCTCCTTTGTCTTATCTAATGCACTTTATCTTACACCCTATTTGGTTTTTTGCTAGTGCCTTGAATATTTTAAACTTTCGAAAGCTTCTCACTTGTTTATGAGAAATTCCATCGATTTCAATCTCGAATAGTCATCAATTATTAGCATGAAATATTTTTCTCCTCTAGGTGCATCTGTTCTGGAAGGACCGCACACATCCATGTGAACTAGTTGTAGAGGCTTGCTACTTGACAACTTATCCTTGACTTTGAATGATTTTCAAGTTTGTTTACCAATTTTACAGGACCTACATATAGTGTTTTGAGGCTTCTTTATTGTTGGTAGATCTCTAACTTCTTTCTTCTTTCTTAGTTTGATGATGTCATCAAAGTTGAGATGCCCCAATCTCCTATGCCATAGCCAAGATTCATCAAGTTTGCTAATGTATAATCCTTCACTCTCTTCTTTCAATATATATATATATATATATATATATATATATATATATATAGATATTACTCTCTGTTTGAACTCCTTTAACCAGAGTCTTTCCTGTAGAGATTGACCTGACTTCACAATCTTGAGCTCTAAAGATAACCTCACAACCTTTGTCACACATCTGACTTACACTAAAAAAATTGTGTTTTAGACCATCTACAAAAAATACATCTTGAGCCTCTCCTATTCCATTATTCATACTAACAATTCCTTTTCCTCTAATTTTCCCTGCTTTATCATTGCCGAATGTGACATTTCCAGATTTATTTTCATCTAAAGATACAAAATTTCTTATTTCTCTACTGTATAGAGTAGCCACTATCCACATATCATTGATTGTTTTGATCTTGAGCTTGTAGAACTAGATGACACTTATCAAGTATCTCTTCTTCCTTCTTCTTTCTCCATTGCATGAAACCATGATCTGTTCTAAGATTATTCTGAGTTGAAGGTTTATTGTCCTTAAGTTGAGATTCATACAACTTGTGTCAAAACTTGTGACAATAAAAATATTCGATAATATCACAGAGAGGATCATATACACATGTGAATCCATTATTATCCTAATTCCTTTTGAATTTCCAAAATAAATTTTTTTGACGTAAGTTCTACAATCTATGGCTTTATGTCCAAATTTGTTATAGTGGGAGAAGTACCCATAGAATAAATATATGTACCTCATAGTGGATGTCATTTGGGGACATAACCATCTATACATTTGAAAAAAATTTCTTCTGAAGAAGTATGTTCTATGCTCGTTTGTTGTTTGATTTTTCACTCCTTTTGTGTCTTGGTTTTTTCCAGTAGTGTTTCTTTGAATCTGTTCATTTGATGTTGAAGTGTTGCCCAATTTTTTGTTGTCAGACTGATCAGAGCTATCATTGTCTCCCATAACAACTTTTACAAAAGTGATTCTCCTTTTATCCTCTTCCCCAGGCTCACTGGATTCTCCTTCATAGCCTAACCCAATATTTACAAGTGTAGATATTTGAGCCTTTAATATCTCATTCACTTTTTTAGAACCTTTTATCTATTGAATGTTCATGGTTAATTCAGTTTGAGCCTTTTCTAGTTTCTTCCTCATACTTACCACCTCTTCTTCCAATCTTTCACACTCCTAATTTTTCCCTTTTATTTGTTGCATCAAAATATATTCCACCTTCTTTACTTCTTCAAGTTCAACTTTCAACTTAATAATTTCTTCTTAATTTGGTTCTTCTTTTACATATTTCAGTAGAATCTTTTTATATTTTCTATTCTTGATTTTAATCCTTTCTATTTCATCCAGGGCATTGATCAACCCCCCCTCAATATCTACCTCACCTTCTTCTTCTTCTTCTTCATATTCTAGGAAATATTTTTCAAGCTCTTCCAAGGCCATCAAAATGAATTCAGAGGTTCCATCTTCACTAGAGGATTCATTGGATCTTTCAGATGCACTGCCATATTTTTTAGCATAATTTATTTTTCTATTAAACTTTTTCTCTTTCTGCATTTTATTGGAATTGTTCTTCTCTTTCCATTTTGGCTTATTTTCTTCTTTATTATAGGGAAATTTTGAGGCATAATGCCCCATTCTTCCACAATTAAAGCACTTAAATAGAAGTTTCCCTTTGTACTTACGTATGCCTTTCTTCAATCTTCTAACGAATTTTGCTTCTTTTTCATCAGAACCTAGCATGAACATTACTTTTCTTCTATACACTTGTCTGCCTTGAAGGCTACCTCCCTAATGATTGAATTCACTTTTGGAATTCTCATCTCATATGTTGTCAAGGACCCAAGTAATTGGTCCCTGTTCAAAATCTCAAATTTTTTTGTTTCTTCTATGGCTGAAACCTTAGGATTGAATTTAGATTGTAATGACCTCAATATTTTCTAAACTATTACACTTTCTTTGACTGTTTCCCCAGACCTATCATGATATTCACAAATTCAACAAATCTTATTAATAATTTAGTTATATCTTCATCTTCATTCATTTTTAAAGTCTCAAATTGTGTTCTATATACTTGCAATTTGGCCATCTGTACCGTTTTATCTCCTTCATGAATATTTTCTAATTTTTCCCATATTTCTTTGGTTTCCTAACAATGCATTACTTTGATAAATTCATACTCACATAGACCACTTAGGATTGCATTCATATATTTTGCATTAGCCATGAAATCCAATTTTTCATCTCTGTCACTAGTCCCTTACTTCGGTTCTTCATAATTTACCATCACCGCAACCCAAACTTCTATTCCAACATACATTAAGTATGTCTTCATTATGACTTTCCATAAAGCATAGTTTGTGCTAATAAATAATGGGGCTTTATTTGTTGAGCATCCTTCTTGACTAGCCATTTTGATGACTTAGGACCTCTTTCCAGTTGTTAGACTATTACTGAAGGAACTTGGCTTTGATACCAATTGATATTTAAGATTGGAAATTACTGGGAGGGGGGGTGGGGTGTGAATCAGTAATTTAATATTCTTTTATTTTTCTCATATTTACTTTATTATGCAGCTAATGGTTCATGTTCATGCTCTATTGAATTCTTTTTGCATGTGTTAAGAAGAGAAATTTTCATATTACTTATCAAGAGTTCAAGACAATTAACATAGCATTCAGAAACAACACATGAAGACACAATATATAAGTGGAAACCCTAAAGGGAGAAAACCATGAATGTTAGGCTGAAATTGATGTGAAGGTAAGTTTCTACTTATTAAATCAGAATTTTTTTAGGCTCCATCCTACAAGAAGCTACTACCTCAAAGTAAGCTCCAACTCCCACAAGTTTTCTACAGACTACAACCCACATGAGGTTCCTACCTTAACAGGGTACAACATTTTCTTTTTCAAACTGAAACATATAAGAGAACAAAAATTTTTCAATCACAACATCAAGTTAGAGATGATGGTTACCTCATTAAACATTATGCTATCAAATTCATTGTTGAACTAATTCTTCTCTTCCACTCTCTCTTTCTCTTTAGTTGCTTCCCATCAACATCCTTGTTCATATTCCTTCTCTTCCAAAAGTTACTTTTTCCACTTCATGTTGTACATTTTATAAGCAAGCCCTATTGGATATTTCTATTCCTTGTGGAATATGAAGTGAAGCATTGTCTCTTGGGCTTCCAAAAAATGCTCACTTGTTTTATTTTCAGTTTTGAAAATATTTTTAATATAAAATAATGTTGTAACATCTCAATCAACAATAATGACAAGTGAAAAATTGGATTTGTATTATCTACATTTTTTTTTCAATGGAATAATGTATTTCAACTTTTGTCTTAATATATTATGTCATGCTTGATAGCATTTAGCCTTCATATTTATTAGCATAGCCTTTGCACTTCACATCACTTTCAATGTTTTATAATAATGACATTCAGTATAAATTATCATCATTAAGGTTAATGACATCAATGCCAATATTTCCAACTGATTGTTGTGACTAGGATATACAAGACTCTTATTGCCAATATTAGGACCACCAAGGCTTGGTTAGAAGAAATTACATGCAATATCGAGGTTAAGCAATCATGTCTCTTATCCCCTACCCTTTTTTTCCTTTACATTGATAATATAGAAGAGTGTTTGGATGTTTCAAGATGTTCTGGCCCTAGGCTCACTAGTATGTTCATTACTCTTCTCCTTTATGCTAACGATATCATTCTTTTAGCTAGGAGCCATGATGATCTCGACAAGAAGCTTATAATCCCCCGAGATTACTACTCCAAGATGGGTATGACTATTAATACTGTTAGGTCCCTATATTACTAGTGTAGTCCCTTATCTTTGTCAGTGTAGCCCCCTTATAGTTATTGTTGTACCCCTGTAACCCCCATATTGTTATTATTGTTCCCTTACATTATTATTGTTAGGTCGGCTAGGATTATATTGTTGATTTGAGGTTTCTGCTATCTGTGTTGTTGTGTGTGGAATTTTGGTTTTATCGCATCCATTTTTATTAGAATCGACATTTTGAACCAATCCTCTATGCTTCATCATTAGGATAGATCAGTGAGTTTAGTCAGATATCAACCCAAGATATAAGTAAAGGAGGGAGAAATTGAACAGGAGGAAAAATGGAGGCCGACCTACAATTGCAGAAGGTGAAGGAAATTAATCGCATAATAATATTAATATTACTCTTTTTAATTAATATTTTTATAATTTATTTATTAGAATTTTTACTTTTAAGGTTGGAATAATAATATATAATTGTTAACTAAAAATTAGCAAATTATTAAAATTTTGTTTGTGTTTAATAATATAAGTATAATTAATAATAATCAAATTCAAATGTTAATAGTAAATAATTATTAATAAATTGTTACCATCTATTAGAATTTTAATTATGGATTAGAAAAATTGAAAATAATCATTTTAAAGATAAATAATTTAACATTGAATACATAATATAAACCAATATTGGCAATTACGAATTATATTAAAAGTTTATTATTAAAATCAAATAAATGAATTTATTTATGTATGTTTTTATAGTCATGATAAAGGTTTAATCATTGTTAATGATTATTAATAATTCTAGGAAATTCAATTTCTAGATTTGAAAATATAAGGATAATGATTGTAATGATTATCACTTTTTTTTTTTTTTTCAAATAAGTTAATAATTATCAATTAATATTGATAATTAATAATTTATATGAAAGAAGTTTTTTTAAATTAAGATTAATAATTATCAATTAACATTAATAATTAAGAATTTATATGAAAGAAGTTTGTTTTAAATTGAGATTAATGATCTTTAATTTGGGTAGTATTCAATGATATGATATTAGATGAGATTATTAAAATTGAATAATTAAGAGGATATGGATGAAGAGGGGTAGGGGAGAAATAATAGCTGTGAAATGGAGAGACATCGATGAGGACCATGGGAGAGGAGAAATTATTAGGTAATGAAAGAGGAATGAGGAAAATAAATATATAATGAAGGGGAGGGGTTAGGCTTGTTTGGAATGAGAATGCAGAGTAGGAATCCAATTGTCACTTATTTTCTAGCCATCATCATGATTGAGGTTGTTAGGGTGTTTTCCAATTTCAATGGCTTCTCTAAATTTCCTATGGTGATAATGATCAATTTGGCGACAACATAAGAGCTTTCAATACAAATGTGATGATTGGTTTTACCAGAATGATCGGCTAGAGCTGACGTTTTAGAGCGGTAATGTTTTATATCCACATTATGTTCTTGAATCCTAGTCATAATAGATCAACCAGTTTCACCAATGTAGGGTATACCACATGAACACGGAATTAAATAAACTCCTTTGTGGAATCTAGGATCAATGAGATCTTTGACTGATTTATATTGTGACCACATGGAATCCTATATATAGAAGGAGGTTTTTTCATTTGTATCATCCAAGAATTGTTCATTTATGTAATGTAAAGGAGGTTGCCCCCTCGAAGTGGCTGAATTTTGAGGCATTGATCTCTCTTTTCTTCTATTTTTGGAGTTGGTTTCATAACATTTGGTATCAGAGCTTTGGATTCTAGGGTTTCGTTGCTCCAAACAAGTCATCGTGGCATTTTTTCTATAACTTTGTTTCTACGAAGGTTCAGAAGCTGAAATTTTTATCACGTGAAGCCGAAATATTGAGGAACTCATGTAAAAATTTCAGATCTTGGTTCGGAATATTGTCGGAGATATGATCTGTGGACGTTATGGTTTTTACAGGCTCCCAAATTTCATCTAAAAGAGGTGACCCTGGGAAAATTGTCATAACTCACTCTTTGAGCATCAGATTGGAATTCTATAAAAAGTTTCTTAAATTACATGAATGTTAGTTGTCTGTGTATCAATTTCAGAGCCAAAGGAGGAAGGAGTGAGATAGGGCATGCCATAAAATTTAGCTCTACTGAACCAGTCCAGATCCAAATTTTTTGTAGGAACACAACAAAATAAATATATAACCATAAACACAGAGATACAAGAGAAATAATGCTTCATTTTATTAATAAAAGAAATGACTGAAATAAACAGTTAGGGCACTGGTAGGCGTATCTTTGACAAGAAATGTGGCGGCTACAGGCCTCTCAACTGTGTTACAATGGGACATGATGTAAATGAGCGAGCGAGGGCACTGGTAGCTTATCCCTGAGAAGAGATGTGATAGCTACAGGCCTCTCCACTATGTTACAGAACTGAAAGGGTGGGAACAAGCTAGCTAGGGCACTTGTAGCGCTTATCTATGAGAAGAGATGTGTTGGCTACCAGCCCCTAAACTGTGTTACAATGAGGCTCGAAGCCTTATTTATTGTTAAGAAATAATGTAAAATCCGAAATGTCCAAAAACCTAACCCTAGGAGATGAAGTGCCAAAACTGTGGGTCCCGTTTGGGTAAATTGGTGTTTCAACTTCCCGAGGATGTAACTTTGGCATCCGATCTTCGTTTGACGTGCTCAATAGCTTGCTAGAAATATCTATCTGAGGACTACAAATTTTGAGTGAGAAACATCTATCTATAACTCATGTTTCTCCCAATTTCCCCAAAAAGCGTCGTTTAGGGACTCAAAAAAGCTCCAGAAGTTTAGGACCCGAAAATTTGCTAAAAATAGTAAGTTGTGTTGAAACTTACAAACTGAAAGAACTGATGGTGGGGGTTTGTTAAGCAGGTAAATCCTCTCCACCGACAGAGACTATCCCTCTAGCCCTAGAGTGGGTCTAGAAACAAAGATACATGCTAGATTGTAGGTTCCTAATTACTGAATGAAAAAAGGACATGATAGATCGACCTACCTGGAGTCCAATGTTGTCATCATGGCTGTAGTGGTGGTGGCCTCTTGCTCCTACCTTTGAAAGTCACAATCCTTTTGCAGTAATGCTCAGACACCTGCACATAGAACAGTAAACAAGAATAACATACGACATGATAACTTCATTCACAACTACTAGCCAGTCAAAGAGGACTTGTTGGGCTAGAATTGTAATCTACGGATAAATTACGCTTCCCTAGACAGGTGCTAGTCTAGAAAAATAGGTGAAAGACTATACTACCATTTCTCCTAACTCAGAATAGATACATAGAGAGGATTGGAGGCTTACTTGTTCAGTCGCTTCCAAATGACTCATTTTGTCGCTTCTGTTGCAGCTTCAAGTTCAAGCGGTTTGTGAGTTGAATGCTTCCTGCAATAAAGAACACTGAAACAAAAAAATATGCAATAATATAGATATCTATTCAAGCTAGTTAACTAAATCAGTAAAGCATAAAATACATTCATCAACCAAGATCTTACAACATGGAAAATCAAAGTTAACATAGATGCATGTAGGGAAAAATAAGAAGTACTCTTTATTGATGATAGAAGGAGAGGTAACAACCTAGTGACAGATTTGAAGTGACCTTCCAGTGAATTTTCCAAGTCTCATCACAACATAAATCTCTCCAGCATTAGCTTCACAAACCAAGCTCTCAATTGAAAATTCTCCAGCATTTCTCTACTCAAATTCTTCCTTCTCAAACACTTAGATCTGTGTTCAATTTATAGATGAACTGTAGGTTGTTTTTCAATCAATAGCTTTCCAAAAATAGGCAAGACATGTTTCCATTCATGTATATGTCAAATGGACACTTGGATCTGAAGCTTGACACATGTGAACTCTTCTAAAAGGCACTAGCCAAGTGGAGATTCCAGAACAATGAGAATTTTTCTCCCAATGTGATCAACGCACCTGTGAATGTCGGGAAGTGCTTTGCAGAGCAACCTTGCATGGGGCTACCTGCATATGCAATGCACTTAGGCCCCTTAGAGCCTGTGTTGGTGAGCTCTCATATTCTGTATAATAAGCTTCAAACCATGGAAACCTTTGCTTGATGAAAGTCTTGCTTGATTTGTCTTGTTTCTTGTCTTAGGGCACGTAGCAACTGAAATGATAGGGAATGATAGACCCTTGATCATTGGTCCTGGAGATGATGCCCAGTTAACTAGGTCATTAGGAATGGTACCTAAATTGACCTATAGCAATTGCCCCCTAAAGCATGAGATCCAAATAATAAGAACATTTGATTGAGATGCTTTACACTGTCATGAGCCTAGAAACGAAGCGGAATGATCACCTACATCAATCTTACAATACATTTCATCATGATATATCCTCTATTGATCATAATTTTTGAGGGTAGGCATTCCCATAGTCAACACATAAAACAATCTAATAACATGTACATAATTTAGAAAGCCGTCTACATTGGAATGTTGCCTAGAAGCAGACACGCCTATGGATATAGGCCCATGTTTGGATGAAAATCTGTATGTAAGGTCACAGTACAAATGATGTGTACAACAATCCTAAAATCGCAGCCCGGATAGATGAAACTAGATCCGGGGTCTTCTTATCTCGTTCACTCGATCATTCGGGTACAAGTCTAGCCATGTGAATATATGATTTGTTGTAGAACATGGAAAAACATCGTTTGATTACCAGCCAATAATGTGAGCTGTTAACAAATGCGAGAGAACCACCATTAATGTCAATGGCCCTCAAGGTACTGCAGTACATTTTGTAAGGCCTGAATAGATTATTTGATGTCAAACGCCAAACAAAATCTTTCGGTCAAAGGTCCAGAAGCGAGGATCTTGTCGATGCTATAACAAGCCTCATGGTACTAGAATCTGATGTTTCTAAGTGAACTTCCTAGATATTGATTTGTTGTCGATAGGAAGTCACCTTATTTCAAAACAGGAGTTACTGATTTCGGAGACAAGGGTATGACTTGATATAGCAATTTTCAGGGATGAGGGTCATGAAAATGAAGGTTTAAGAGTATTGCAGAAGGATGATATTTTAATCACTGGAGACTTCTCTTGAACATGTCGGCGACACTGTGATGAGTTGGCAGCATTGACCCAAAACCGAAGTGAAGGTATGATGAACCATATGTGTGAATGAACCGTCAACATGATTACCCAACCCAAACAGTCACAGACATGGAGTGAAAGAAGTGTCATGTTTAAGAGCGACTTGCTACCAAAAAGAAACTTTACTTACTTTTCCCAAATTTTCCCTAGTCATTTGTCGACCAGTACCTCTTTATTTTTTGACAAGCTTGAGGAGAATAACAGTTTCTTGATCTATAATTCAACCCTTCGAGCGAATAAAGTATCGCTATTTAATAATTTAACGAGTCTAGCGATGAATGAAACTTGATTCTTGCCATGATCGACAAGCCCGTCGCTATTTTATGTTTTAACGAGCTTAACGACAGTGATAGCCCGATCCTTTTTCATATTTAGAGAGTCTGAAAAAGAGGATGAAAGAGAACTCCAAAAGTACTTTTTCATAAATTTGTCACTGAGATCCGAAAAGGTGTGAAATAATATTTGAGAGAACCTCTTTGGTCATGTTTAAGCAAGGTATTCCTTTTTCGTAAATAATCCATCTCAGTCTGGAAAAGGGTTAAAATTATACTGAATAGATATCAATTCATTTACTTTAACGAGCTCGAAATGACAAGTGCTAGGCAATATTTTCACATTATCGGAGTCTGAAAAGAGTTGAAAGAATACTTTAGGGGTTCCTTTTTCGCTGTTATTGAATCTCAAAAAAGAGATAAAAGTGCGCTTCAAATCATTTTTCGTTTTTAGCATAGCTCGAAAAATAAGGAGAAAAATTATGCTTTGTGGTCAAATCATTCTTGAAATAAATATGCATGAATAATATGTTCGTCAATTGTAGGACCTATTCTGAACAACATCAAATGGATTAAAAATACCTGCTTCATGATAAAAACATAATAAAACCATAGTCATAGAAAAAAATATGATTTGGAAACAATTAAATGACTATATAAAAAGATTTTTACTATTCATTTTTACCATTCACTAGTTACCATTTGCATTTTGGAGCTCTGAACCTGTTTTTTCCCCCGAACTTCAGCTGTTGATTTCATGCAATTGGTAATAATGTTTTGAATGCCCCCTGCAAGAGCACATGTCAAATGCCTCCTGCAAGAGAAGATGCCCCCCAAGCTTCATTTCATTCACCTAAGTATATTATTGGTTACTAACAGCTGGATGGAATGAAGGTTCATTTACAAGATCACATGGAAGACTCGTCTTAATTAGGAGAGGATTTGTTTCATTTTTTAACGAGCTTGACACAGGAAAATAACTATGCTCATGACCTGTTTCATTTTTTAATGAGGTTGACACAGTAAAAGAACTTTCCTCAAAGGAACTTGTTTCATTTTTTAATGAGGTTGACACAAGAAAAAATAACTATCCTCAAAACTCTGTTTCATTTTTTAATGAGGTTGACACAAAAAAAGAACAATCCTCATGAGAACCTATTTCATTTATCGAGGTTGACACAGGAAAAGAACTATCCTCAACACCTGTTTCATTTTTTAACGAGTTTGACACAGAAAAAGAACCATTCTCATCACTTATTTCATTTTTTAACGAGGTTGACATAGGAAAAGAACCATCCTCATTGTTCAGTTGGAGTAGTGAGTGTGCTCTCGAAAATACGTAGTCTAACGGAGTCATCATTTAAGGAGTTTGATGAATACCAAAAATAATCAGTTATAACATGCATTGATGGGTCTTCTCCAAGGTTTTCATTGAATTTAGGAATGTCCGAGGGTAACATATGTGGTATCACCAGCCACCAAGGAGAGGAACCAGATAGGATTCCAAATGATGACATGGGTGAAGTCAATGGACAAAACATCGAAGATGAAGCAATAACAGATGTTGTCACAACTGAAATAGATGGTTCAGTCTGGGATGTTATCCCAGCCATGGTCAAATGACCCAATGTATACCCTATAGAATTTACTGGAATTGAAAGTGAAACAAGATCAACAAATGCAGAGGAATGTGATTGAGGAAAATACTCGTACAGGTAAAGCTCCTATCGAAAATGAGTTGGAGTTGAAGGTGTCTCATCTTGTGATATTTCTTCAATCGAAATCAAACCAGGTGGAAGAACTTTGCCATCAGGCCCAAAGTATGTTTCAGGTGGTTGACTACGTGATATGGGAGACTCAGTGGCTACAATAGATTGTGGAGTGACCAATACATAACAACTTCCGGTTGTTTGACTTCAGGATCAAGATTTTCTCCACTTAGGGAATATAGAAACTAAAATATAAGGGGATGATACACCCTATTTCATTGTTCTTGGGGATGATGTCCAGTTTGACCAATAACATTCACCCCCTAAAGCACAATGGGATCCGAATCAACTTCTAGTTGAACAACGTTGGGTTCGGGAGGTATGGTCTCACAGATGAATGGATCATGCCATGGGTAGCTATGAGGGCTCTATCTCGACAACAGTAGACAAACCAGGATTTGTAGAAAAAAATTGTGCCAACTCTGGTATATGGGAAGATGATGCTTCACTAGAGGTACTGATAGTACTGGTTTCCGTAGAGTGATGTCGCCTTTGCTAACTAAGAGTAACTTCTGGTGGTAAAGGTAGTTTCAATACTATTCTACGTGAATGACGGGGGAAAGGATTTTTTTCTTTCACGATGAATGATTTATTATAACCAAAAACAAATAAAAAAAAAGAGGGTAATGCTAGGAAAAAGGGTTTACCAAGAAACTGTGAACTACAGAATACCTCTGGGCGAACTAAGAATAATGGGCAGGTAATCTCCCCGAATGTTGTGTTCAGTGTATCACAATTTCAAGGCGGCTGATTTGGTTCACTATGGATGGATAGCACCTAAAATTTGTCCTCCAAAATATACCTAAAGGTACGTGGAGGCCCAATTCCGTATTAGCACTGTCTGATGTGAAACCACACAGTGAGAGCACCCCTTTATACTTATCATACTGTAACACCACCCAATATACCCAAAAGTACGTGGATGAGCTACGATATACTTACGTACGTGGGGTGAGGTATCACACTCAGAATGTATCGCAGACAAGTTAACGGGTATGTTTTACGATGCTGGAACACGTATCTAACCTAGAACTTCTAAATGTTATCGTCATGGTTCCAAAGCGTTGTTAAGTAAATTGAGATTAATTTTATTTTGATCCTGATTAACAGTTTTCCTTTCAAAGGTTCACCGTGATGATGTGTATGAAATTCCTAAAACGCAAGCTAAGGATGATAAACAAACGTTCACTTTCATCTTTTTCAATGAAGAACCTAGCTACTAAGGGAAGAGAGAAAATAATTTGAGAGCAAACAAATCAATGAACAAAACAAATCAATGAATCTCAAACTAAATACAGATTTCCTAATGTTCCTTTCGCAAAGCACACACAATCCTATATGCAAATGTAAGTTTTTTTTTTAGTTTCCTTAATGTTATGAATGCAGAAAGGAAACTAGGTGCACTAGATCAACAATTCAAATGCTTTTTACTTTCAAGAAATGAATAATACAAATGAAAATTTCTCTTTTGAAGGAAAAATGAGGATTTCAGCAACAATTTCTCCTATCAAGGAAATGAAGATTTTACGACAATTTCCTATTTCGAAAGAAAATGATTCTTAATGCGACAATAAAAAATAATTTGAAATCAACTTGTCAATGATAAAGAAAAACATTTTAAAACAACATTGAACAAATTTTCAGTCAAAGGAGAATAAGTATATAGAGTCACTGGTCAATTGATCATCAAACTTTTCAGAACATAGCAGCAAAAAAAACTGAAGCAAGTTGCAAAGTCAAATTCAAGGGAATTTGGTCACTTTCAAGAGTAAACACAGTCTCCAAGGGGAAACAGTGCTCTGTAACACAGGCTAGGAAGGGAGACAGTGCTCTACAAATCACTGTGTCCTGTCTAAGGGTGCGTTGGGTGCAGTAAACAAAGAAAAATGCTACTGTTTAACTCACTGTCTTTGCAAATTAAGCTCTATAAAAGTCTAATATTTATGTGAAAGAACTACTGGGTGGATAAACAAAGCAAATTAGAGGCTCTAACACCTATAACTAAGAGAAATTCTCCCTAGTGGAGTCGCCAATTTTTTGGGCCAGAATTGTAATCTACGGATAAATTACGCTTCCCTAGATAGGTGATAGTCTAGAACAACAGGTGAAAGACTATACTACCATTTCTCCTAACTCAGAATAGATACACAGAGAGGATTGGAGGCTTAATTTTTCAGTCGCTTCATAATGACTCCTTCTATCGCTTATGTTGCAGCTTCAAGTTCAAGCAGTTTGTGAGCTGAATGCTTCCTACAAGAAAGAACACTAAGACAACAAAAGATGCAATAATATCAATATCTATTCAAGCTAGTTAGCTAAATCAGTAAATCGTAAACTACATTCATCAACCAAGATCTTACAACATGGAAAATAAAAGTTAACATAGATGCATGTAGGGAAAAACAAGAAGTGCTCTTTATTGATGATAGAAGGAGAGGTTACAACCTAGTGACTGATTTGAAGTGACCTTCCAGCAAAGTTCCCAAGTCTCATCATAGCATAAATCTCTCTAGCAGTAGCTTCACAAACCAAGCTCTCAATTGAAAATTCTCCACCGTTTCTGTACTCAAATTCTTCCTTCTCAAACACTTAGATCTGTGTTCAATTTATAGATGAACTGTAGGTTGTTTTGCAATCAATAGCTTTCCAAAAATAAGAAAGACATGTTTCCATTCATGTAGATGTCAATTGGAAACTGTGGATCTGAAGCTTGACACATGTGAACTCTTCTAGAAGGCACTGACCAAGTGGATATTTCATAACAATGAGAATTTCGCTCCCAATGTGACCAACGCACCTGTGAATGTTAGGAAGTGCTTTGCAGAGTAGCCTTGCATGGGGCTACCTACATATGCAACACACTTAGAGCCTGTGTTGGTGAGCTCTCATATGCTATATAATAAGCTTCAAACCATGGAAATATTTGCTTGATGAAAGTCTTGCTTGATTTGTCTTGTTTCTTGTCTTAGGGCATGTAGCAACTGAAATGATAGGGAATGATAGACCCTTGATAATTGGTCCTGGAGATGATGCCCAGTTAACCAGGTCATTTGGAATGGTGCCCAAATTGACCTATAACAGGGCTAAACATATTGCATTATACAAATGACATAATACAAAATGGGAAAAAAACAATAGTCACGTATATATTGATAGAAGGAAGAAGTGCAACCAAAGCTTTTACGTCGCAGTCTCCTCCAGCAGGTTTCAGCTGAAGCATGTCTTAGATACTCATCAGGGGATTTGGACAGGATGAGGGCATGGACTTAAGCTCTCTCAACGAATTTCCTTATTGTTGTATCTCTCCAACAATTCAACTATAGTATATTCATTTCTCCATGTTCAGCTAGCTTATGCAAGGAGAGATAGCTTCTTTTTATAAAGGAAAAGGAGGAGGTTAGGATCCCTACAAAGGTGGAAGGGAGGCATATCCTTTAGGAGGTTCCCACAAGAGGTGGAAACCATAAACTAAAGGAGGGATTCTGTGGTTATTCAGTCCAACCACTCCCAATGACTCATCCTCGAAGTTGTTAGAGTGGAATCTTCACCTCTATTTTTAAAAAACATTCCATAAACAGCTCAACGTGGGTGGCTAACTGGGACAGAGTGCCAACTGGCACGAGGCCCAGTGTTAATCTTCCTCATCAGCGTGAGGGTAGAACTGACTACTCGTGCCAAGGCAAAAACAAGGGTTTCTGAAGCTCTGCTCAAGGAATTGTCAACAGAAGGAATATTTCTCTCATGTAAAGGGATGCAATGATGGTCTTTGCAAGGAATGAAACTTCTTATTATTCATAGAAATGACCCTTTAATGTGAGAGATGGGGATTGCAGTGACAGTGACAAATTTTTTTGTAACATATGCTTCCTAGAGCATGAGGTCTGAGGGAGAGAGAGGGGCGAAATGCTTTACGAGAATGCGTTCAAACTAAACACCGCTATTGGAAAACCTACAATTACAAATACAACTGATATCTCTGATACATGAACATGTGGTATTGGCACAGCCATCCATAATAGAGTACATGAAAACTGAGATCTAAGGTATGGATCCAGCCATGTAGCAGTAAGAATCAACAAATAGACTCAGGTATGGTCGCAGCCATCCAATCGAAAGAGCCATCCAATAAGTCATGATAATCCACAAGAACCTGCAACCTAGATTTTATCAGACAAAATCTAGGGTCTTGTGCTCCATCTCGACCCCAACAAGTACAAATTCAAGAATGCGGATATATGAGCTGAAGTCGAACATGCAAGAAAATCATCTGATTACCAGCCAATGATAAAATCTATTAACAGATGTGAGAGAAACCACCAATAATGACAATGGCTCTCAAAGTACAAAAGGTGCAATCCACGGAATGGGAACAGTGATCTGACGTTGAACACCCACAAAATCACTCGATCAAAGACCAATGATGTGGACCTTGCGTCGAATGCGAAGAACCTGCCATTGAGGCATGAAGGCTACAAGGTATCAAAAGGGAGTCTCTAGATCAGATTCCTACAAAATGAGCTAAAGTTGACAGGAAGTGACCTGGTCGAAGGAGGGCCATAATGTTTCCCACATCCTCGACATGAGATAGAGGAACATGATGATAGTGAATCAGGACCAACAGAGAATCAAAGGGAGGTTGTAAACTACAAAGGCAAACTTCTCTTGAACATATTAGCGACACGACACTTGATTTGGTAGTGTTTGAAATCAAGGGATTTGAGGTCATGATGACGTGGCAAAGAGAAAATGAGAGGTCAAAAGAGATTACCCAAACCCATGGAGGCAAAAATGATGAAATGATATGTACCCAACCCGACACGAATGCAGATAAGTGCCATGTTCAAGAGCAACATATTGCCAACATAACTAAAACTTGGCTCCATTTTCCCCCACCATTTTTGGTGAGTACCCCAATTATTTTTTAAAACAAGGTTGAAGGGGATAACATATGCTTGAAATGTAAGTTTTTCCTTCGGAAAAATCCAACCTAGTACATTTTACGAGCCCTAGGAAGGAGAAACTCGAGTAACGTCATGGTGACGAAGTCTGATGTTATCAGGGTTTAACGAGTCTGACAAAGGGAGAACTCAACATATTTTCATGTTTATAGAGTTTGAAAAGAAGGCGGAAAATAAAACTCCAGCATGGCCCTTTTCGTAAATAGTCTCTCAGATCCGAAAAGGTAGAAAACAATATCTGAAAGAACCTCTTAGTTGCGATAGGCTAAGGTATTCACTTTTCGTAAATAATCCATCCCAGCCCGAAAAAGGGGTAAATGTATTGTAGGTAGATATCGTTTCGTAGCCATCTAACGAGTTCAAAACTACAAGAATCTCGGAAATATTTTCAATTTTACACAGTCAGAAAAGAGCTGAAAGATGACTCCAGTAGTGACATTTTTGTGTTTTTACTGATTCTGAAAAAGTATAAAATATAACTCATTACTTCATCACTATTGCGTGAAAACTTGTCGCTGCACAAGAGATACGTGTAAAACCCATTTTTCGAAATAATGTAATAAAATGATAAAAAAATATGTCTTAAACCCTAATTAGGGTTGTGAAAAAGTTATAAAATTCCAAAAATGGTAAAAATAATTACTTTTTTCTTTTTACCTCTTGTGGAGCAATAATTACCCATTTTACATTGCGATTTTGCAGCGACGATAGCAGACGATCCGACAGACCAATCTTGAATCTGTCAGTTCCAAGTAAGAGACGACATCGTTCCCTTAATTTTGAGCCCTATTTTATTTCTTGCAACCCTCAATTTTTATTTTTGAGGGAGAAAATGTAAATTTTAGGACACGGTGATTGGTGCGAGTTTTGGGCAGGGACTTGCACCAATCGCCCATTTTTCTGAACTGGGGCGTGCCCATTGGTGTGACTATTTTAGAAACAGTCACACCAACCACACAGACCATGTTATCTTTAAACATGCAAGTTAAGGGCCCAATTTTTCACAAATTCAATTTACGCAGGAGATCATGCGCAGCTTGGAGGGCATCACACGCAGAGTCCCAAACTATGCACGATTCGATGATGTTCCTTGTGCCTACCAGAGACATACTATAGGGGTGCCAAACCAAATTCACCGCTTTCTAAGGTGGCTTGTACATGCAGTGACATGCTACCATGAGCATCATGTCGATTAGACACCTAGGTTTTATATCTGCATATTTTGAGAGACGTGATGTCTAAGGATGTAACATAAATAAACGTATTTTTTGAATTTATGATGCACACTAATGAAAACATTCGATATATATATATATATATATATATATATATATATATATATATATATATATATATATATATATATATATATATATATATATATATACATCTATCTTCCTACATGGATCTTTTACATATGATGATGATTTTATAGATTATGCAAATGTCTATCTAATACAATGTTAGCCATTGTATCAATGAAATAATCTGCATAATAAGTAACGACCCAAAAGATAGGAAAATGTTCACAAAGCACATAAATCAAAAATATTTTATTTTTACGCAAGCTCGAAAACAAAAGTAAACTATGCTTGAAATTAGTTTCATTTTTACACAAGCTTGAAACAAAGGTAGATTATGCTTGAAATTGGTTTCATTTTTACACAAGCTTGAAACAAAGGTAACCTATTCTTGAAATATGGGTACGGGCATGCCCCCATCATGGTGACTCAATTTGAGGTATATGCTGCCCAAGCTACAGTCTATATGTAATGAACGAAAAGCAGATGGAGTGAAGGTTCAAATTACGAGATCAGAGAAAGAGTCGACTGGGATTTTACGAGATTTGATCAAAGACTCGAACTGAATGGGAATTTGTTTCATTTTTTTAATGAGGTTGGCACACTTAAAGAACTATCATCATGACCTAACTCATTTTTTAACAAGGTTGACATAGAAGACGAACCATCCTCGTACGAGCTTGTTTCATTTTTTAACGAGCTTGACACAATAAAAGGAACTCTCCTCATGACCTTGTTTCAATTTTTAAAGAGCTTCACTCAAGAAAAAAAACCTTGCTCTGAAGACCTTTACCATAATGAATAATAGGTCATATTTTCCAAGAGGTTCACATCTAGTGGGAGGACAACGTCCTGGAAATGAGGACTCAATGCCCCCAACACACGATGCACAACGACACCATCACTGAATGCAGACACGAGGAAGGTAGCCACATAATTAACCCGTGGTGGGGAAGATACAACCGGCAGATAAAGATCCGCAAAGGATGATGGTGGGGAAACTGCCACATCAGGACCGAATAATGAAAGTTGATCAATGGTCACGATATGTCCTTCATGTGGAAAACAAATCACACGAAAGAGGGAAGAGACAAGCACTCCCATGACATAAATATATTCATGCCCCAAAAGTAAATTGAAATCCAAGGGGCTTGGAACAACCATCACGTCTATATAGACGATTTTCCCTCCTAAAGTAATAGGCAAATTTTGAAGGATCCCTAATGGTTGATTGGTTCCTCTGTTAAATGCCAACATATTCTGCGTAACAGTCACAAGCGGTGGAGAACCAAAATATTGCTAAGTAATTGAAGACAGAATACTAACAGATGCATCTTCATATATAATTGTGCTAGTTACAACCATATCGAAGGCCTGTACCATTTCAAAAGGCACATAAGAAGGAAGGCGGTATCCCTTAAATTGACTCCAATCGAAGGAAGCGACCAAGTTACTTGGAGGGGGTACCATAGAAATGAGATGGTCATCCCTTGGTGTTATGGGAGCAAGAGGAACATCCTTTGGGACCTCCATCATGGGAGCCAGAGGAGAAGCTTCTTGAACCACAGGGACAGGATAATCTTTCTCCAATTTCGAGGAATCTGAAGAAACAAGAAGAACGTGAGGGGTATGTAAGCCACTCTCAACGGAAAAGATCTGATGAACCACAGGTGGGGTAAGATCAACCGATTCCATGACCAATGGTTGGTTGGGAACGAATTTTTGTATTGGAATTTCCAAGGGAGTGGGATCGACCAAAGATGAATCTTGATCAATCGTGGAATAAACAAGTGGAGGACTCAAAGAAAGCTTCTGGTAAAGAGCCAGAAGGCAGGGTGCAGAAATAGTAAGGTGGTCCAACACTCTCTTGGCTTCATCCATGTATGGATAAAGGTGAATGGGATGGTGCTCGTCACACACTTTACAGGGATTAGTGATATTACCCTGTTTCTTATGAGTTTTATCATGGCTAGTCAAAGATGTGCTGCCAATATGACTTCGAGAAATCAAAGGAAATGGAGGACGGTTGCTGGACCATGCTTCAAGTACCTTGGGAATGCCAAGGTAGTCTTGAAGTAGATGGTCTCCTTTGTACAACATGCAAGGGAATTTTAATTTTAGTGGAAGGTTGGATGGTTTAGCAATGGAGGGTGTTTGAGGCGCAATAACCGCACAGTTGGCCTCTCTTATATCTGACTTCTTCTTCTTCTTCTTAGCCACCTAGTTACTAGAATCCAAACTTTCACCAGACAAAGTAGACAAGGAGGACGAAGAAATAGGCAAAGAAGGGGAGAGGTCCACCTTGGAATCAACATGATGTTTTCCAGGTGGAGGTGGTGGTTGCATAGTGGACGGAACATTCGAGGCCACCAAGGTCAAGAACAACCAAATAGGAAAACCAACAGTTAACCCAGGCAGGGATAATGTTGTCATATAAGGAGCACCAACATTCCCAGAAGCAGGAAAAGGACCAAGATTCCCTTTAGAGGGGATTCCTTGGTTGGTAAACTCTGGAAACATGGCCATTGGAAACAACGTTAAAACAAAAAGCTAAGGAAGATATATTAAACCAGGAATATTTCATGGGCAGTTAATATTTTAAGACACTGAAACAAAACTCTGTTGTTTCATATTTTAAGAGTCGAGAAATAGGCAAAATGTAACTCTATCACTTTCAGGTTGAAACGAGCTTGAAAGGAGAATTTCTCAATGATATCTTCTCTTTTTAAGGAGTCATGAAAAGATCAAAATGACTACTTAGGTACTCAAGTCTGTACTAGCGTTGTCTAAAGCCAGATGGCGAACGATAACTACTAGGTTTTAAAATGTCAGAACACATCTCTAGCCTAGTGTTAGCCACCCACAATATTTGTTATACCAAAAGGTGGCTAAGACCGTTTGAGCCTTCAAGGAAAAAATTTCATGATTAAAAATTTTTGGCTCTTGAAGACTCCTGAAGGCCTCCAGCCTTTCCTCTGTCCAAAAGCTTCACTGATATTCCCATTTTACACTTAGAAAGCCTGTTGATTTCCAAGCCAGATTACTTCTACAAAGGCCCTTTTTCCTCCTCCCACTACAAAACTAACCTTCATTTGTTTCCCTCTTTCTCCATAACACTCCTTTTTTTATCATGAGTTCTCTTCTTCCACTCATGAACATCACTTTCACAACGTTGAAGACTTCCTCTTTAACCTTTACCTAAACCCCAAAATCCATTGAAAACCTTGAAAATTTTCATAAAAATAAGGTTTTATTTACTATGGTCTTAAGTCCCCCGGGCTAAGTCCTAAACCTCTTTACCCATTAACCCTCGGGAACATCACTTCCCATGCGCTCGCGGCCCGGTGGTCAGGCGCCTGACCTTTTTGTTATATATTTTTCGCCCCGCCCCTCTTAAAACCTTTGTTTAAATTCAAACCTTTGGTTTTAAATTATTTTACATTTTTCTGTTGGTATCATTTTTAAACCATTCCACACCGTTGATCTGATCTACAAATTGGATGGTGCGGAGTTCATCTCTCATGGTCCCCACCGTCCAAAAGCCGACTGCCCGAAACCGGCAGTATCCATCGCACCACCTTTGGGTGAAAAGTTCTTTTCCCCTGATTGCCAGCAATTCCATACATCGCGTGACACACGCCCTGGACACTGTTTGGAAAACTGCTGCCCATCGCGGGTTATCATTCGGACGGGGACACCCAGCGATATCGCCATGGACCGTCCGATCTCAAGCCGCCCATCCAACGACTATGGTTCGCCAAAGATGCCCGACACTTGACGCGGTCCCGGCGCGGCATTTAATCAACCTCCGCCGTTGATCTGATCTGCAGATCGACGGTCCACATTCCATCATCGTGTTTCCTATATTTGAATTTCCACCTCCGCCTACGACCATCGATCTCTGTGCGATCGACAGCTCAGATTCAATCTTCTTTCGCCCATTCTATGATCTCTCCCGATTAATCCCGACCGTTGGATGATGCCATCCAACGGCCATGCTCCCTCCACACATCCTTTGAAGCAGTCAACCTACATATGCATGGATTTTATAACATTTTTGTATTTTGCAGGGTTTTAAGTGATTTTTCGCCATAACCAAAGAAATGCGAAGGCAGAGGGTGACGATCCTCCCGCCTTCAACTCACCAAGGGAAATCATTCACAGGTGTCAAATTTCACGTTTCATCAATGTTTCTACAGGAATTTATGCCACATGACCCTATGCAGCCCCACACACCAGAAGAAATATATGAATCCAACACAGGGAAAGAGTATCTGTGAAAAAGATCAAAAAGAACCAGAAACAGAGAATGGAGAATAGATTTGTGGGGATCACGGCTAAGAAAGTTTATAAAAAGCCTAATCCCCAATGTAAAACACAGTTTATAGAAAACCTAAAGTGTTATATCGACAGGAATGCCTCCACCACCACATCTGAGGCAAATTGATTCCTCTCATCTACCACAGTGCCACCTGTTCCTCAAAGTACTCAAACAGAGGCCAAAGTTATTGATCAAATGAATATTTTTTCCTCAGCGCAGCTAGAGAGTTACTTCTGCAGTGAATATTAATGCAAATAAAATCTGCAAAGTAACCCCGACATCACACAGAGCCTCAAAGGTCAAAAAAAGCTCCCACAGAGCTTAATTTTTATGGAAATCATTTAATACAGAGGATATGTATGTAATTTTCTTCATTGAGCTCCACAAAAGGCCCAGAACCATTTAAGTCTGTATTAATTGTAATTGAGATCTTTTATCAGATCTCACCTCCTCACCCTTCTATATATACTTCTTCAGAAGATGAGTGAGGGGTTGGTTGTAGAACTTTGATATACACTTGAGCTTAAACTTTTGATTGTACATAGTATTCACTGGCTCTTGGAGCTCTGCTGGTGATAAATAGGTTAGGCTGGGATGTGTAGATGGTTGCTAAACTAAAGCACTGGACTTAAAGTTGTAACTGGTTTGAAGCATCAATACAAGCTGATTTATGGGATCGTGGTCTATGTTGACGGTGATGTTTCTCTAATTGTTACTTGTTATTTTGTTTCTGTTTTCACTGTGTTTCATATTCTCTTATAAATAACAACATGCATAGAGTTAGGACCTACTATACATCAGTAACCTTCTCTGACTGAAAATATTTATCTGAATGTTTTCTTCTAAATTGTGTTATTTAGGAATATTTTAATTCAGTTCAAGCATAGGAATGCTGGCGTTCCCTCATCTTATTGTCTTAGCTGAATATTATTCTTAAATTTTATTTTTAGTATATGTTTTGTGAAGATGAACTAAGGAAGATATGGCGAGCCCTGGTCCTAGTTTTGTCCCCTTGACTATCTGGATGTTTCCCTTTGGAATGTGTTAAAAGATGGCTAGTTTAAAAGTACTTACCAGATCTTAGGCCATTCTGTGTTATCTTCGTGTTTGTCTTGAAATTAACTAAGTAAAAAAGAGCTAGAAGAGGATTTGTGGTGAGCCCGACCCGCTATTTTATGCTTCAAAGGTTGTTTCCAAGTTTCCCTTTGTTTTAAAAATGTGTTCTATTGAAAGCATATCAAAGGTTGGCTAGTTTAAAAGTACTTACCAGATCCTACTTTACTTTTATGTTTTTCTTGAGTCCATGTCAAAGGCTGACTAGTTTAAAGGTACTTATCGGATCCTGGACTACTCTTGTTCTGCATCTGTTTATCTCTCCTTCTTATTGTATCAATTCATTCCATAAATCAAAATTCAAAGAGATCCTTAGACATATATGACTTGCCACATGGACCACTCTTGCCTCTTGCTGTTTCAATTAAATCCTATTATGACTCCATAGCCCAATGAACTAAAACCTGCAATTGTCTATCTTTTCGATCGAAGCTTACTCTGATTGCTTGCAACTTCTCACCCTTGAAACTTTTTGCAATCAGAACTTTCCACCTCAAATAGTAATCATGCTCAACCACCCAAAAAACAAACAAACCCTTGGCCTTCATAACTAGCCTAACATCATAACCCCAAACTTCAAAGACAAATCCATCTTTGTACATATTGGAGAGATCCCTCTCCGGATTCAGGAGGGCTAGATCCTAGAATCCCAAATTTGGTCGAAACGATGTTGCTTCTGCAGTTTTAGTCTTACCAATCTGCTAAAATTACAGATCCCTAACATTTCTGGCGACTCCACTGGGAACTCCAAACCCTATACCTTTTTTGTGTTCTCCCACACTCTTAGACAGAGTCTGGAAAGGGCCAGGTAGCCTCCGAATCTCGTCCTCTTCCAGGGGTGACATATCTGGTGAATTCCCTCCCAGTCAATCTCTGGTTTGAGTTCCCTTGAAAACTTCACAAAACCTTGAGAGTAAGAAGCAACCTTTTCAAGAACTACCAAGTCATGGTAATCATGGTAAAACTTGTTTGAATCAGTGACAAACTAGGCAAGATCTAGGATTCTCTTAAGACTTTATCTAACCTTGAAAGATCAGCTGGCTTAGCCATAAGAATAAAATCTTTTTGTCTCATAACCGTAGCTAAATTTTGAAACAAATTTAGGATATTCTTAAAAACCATACAACTGAAAAATAACTTAGAAAAACCTATAAAAAAAAAATTCAGATTGTTATCCATAAACATGGTGGTGGATCATAAAACCTGTTACCTCCTTAGGAGCTAAAACTTTTCATCTGGCGACTCCAAAATCCTTAGTGGACCTTAAGACTCCACTGGGAAGAACCCTAATCATTATAACATCATTAAAACTCAGTTAGAGGACTGTAGAATTAATATTTGTGTAAACAGATTAGTTAACCTCTCAAATACTGTCATACCTGGTTGAACTTTTCTTGTTTAGTTGGGTCTAATAACTCAGCATAGTGGCTCCCAGAAAGATTCACACTAGAGCCTATCCTGACCCAGACCCACCTGAAGTAGTTGATAACCCAGAAGGTATCCTTAGGAAATCTCCTCAGATTAAATTGATAACTGTTTTCAGGTCACCCTTGAGAGCTAGTTCAGTTCCTGAAAATCTTTCAGCTCTACAACAATCTCAAGTTGACTTAGTAAATCCATTTAGAACTAGGTCTCTTGGTGATTTAGACCATTTAGATTCTGAGTCTTCACTATCATCTCCTGAAACAAGTGAACCTCTTGGTAGCAGAGAAACAACACCTCTTGATTTACATTTCCTTCACAACTTAGGTGTCTCTCATCCAAGATCAGCTCAGTAGTCTACTTCTGCTCACCCTACATCCACTATTCAAACCACCCCACTTCAACCCACTGTTCCTGTTGTTAATCCACTCCTTGTAAATCCTCCCCCACCACCTATTATGGCAGCATGGTATGCTCCCCTAGTCCTTCTTGTACCACTAGTCAATCTTCCACAGGACTATCAGTCCAAGATTCCATTATATGATGCTAGAAATGCTACAACCGCATCACAACATGTAGATAAAATGAATGACTACTTTGAAAGAAATGAAATTGATGATGATTTTTTCAAGCTTAGGTTATTTGCTCAGAGCTTAGGGGGCGAAGTGAGAAAATGGTTTAAAGGTTTAGCCCCCCATAGTATCAATGATCTCCAAGGCTTCCATCAAACGTTCTTAAATAAATGGGAGGTAAAGAAGAATCCCCTCCAAGTCATTTATGATTACAAGAACCTCCATAGAAACACTGGGGAAAGTGTGCAAGCTTACTGCACAAGATTCAACAGTGTGTACATTACACTTTCCCCAGAACTAAAACCTCCACAAGGCTCAGCGTTAAAAAAATTTCCTGAAGGGTTTGACCCTGAGATGGCCTATCAGCTGAGAGAAAGAGATTTTGCAACCCTTGACGATATGCAAAGAGGTGCTCTTTCTGTGGAAGTCAACTTAATGGAGAAAAGAGCAAGAATGAAAAATGAAAAGAGAGTGTCTTTTAGAGAGGAGAACACACCTTCTGCTTCAAACTTGAAGATGGAGAAAATGATGGAAGAAATGAGCATAATTAAGAGAGCACAAGAAAATCAAAACCAAACTGCTCCTCAAAATAGAAATCAGAACCAGAATCAGAATGTTAGAAGGAACCAACCTCCAAACAGGCCTAGGGAAGATGATCAGTAGATCACTCCTCCCTTTCATCAAAACTATGTGAGTGAGGTTGAGGAAACTGATGAAATAGTAGAGGAAGAAGATATCAACATGCTGGGGGTAGACAATGAAGACTTTGAGATTCATTATGATAGAAAACAAGGTCTATACACACCTTATGATGACAAAAGAGATGATGATGGAAATTGTTATCAAGACATGGAAAATGTCATCATAGAGCCTCAAAGAGAATACGACCTTAGAAGTAAAACTAGTCAACAACCCCCCAACAACAACACCTCTGACGAATCTTCACAAAACAACACTATAACCAAGCCTAAAAGGATTAAACAAAAGGAAAAAATAGTGAATGTAAATTCTGATAAAGGAAAGAGTAAGAGCACTCAAGACAATGAAAATCAGAGTGTAGACCTTAGTAGTGCTAACACTTCAGCTAGTACTCCTGCAAAAACAACTGTGTCAAGTGTAAATAAAACAAAACAGCAAACTGACATTGCTGATAAAGTGACAGCTAATAAGGCTGAAACCAGCACTTTTAAAAGCCAAATTCCTTTCAGCCTAGAGCAGGAAATTTCAAAGATCAAAATCTTTGTTCCCTTGACTGAGTTAGTGGCCCAACATGTATATAGAACCCAAATTTTTAAGGCTTTAAATATAGAGGAAAGTGGGGATACAGTCAATATTAACGATGACCAGCCAGAGCTTATTTTTGGTCCAAATATTGAAGGTAAATATCAAGAAGGACATGTCCCTCCCTTTTACGTAAGTTTAAACATTCATGACAAAATTTTACACAACGCTATGCATGATTCCGGGGCTTCTCATAATTTAATGCCTAAAGCTGTGATGGAGAGCCTTGGTTTCGAAATTACCAGGCCATATAAAGACCTATACTCCTTTGATTCCAGCAGAGTAAGGTGTTTAGGATTAATCAAAGACCTCTGTGTTAACTTAGCCCAGATTCCAGCCAAATGCCTAGTTATGGATATTGTTGTGGCTGATGTCCCCCCGAAGTATGGAATGTTATTATCAAGGTCTTGGGGGGCTAAGTTACAGGGGACTATGCAGATGGACATGACTTATGCAACTATCCCTGTTTTCAATCAGAATCGAAGACTTTACAGGGAGTCTCATATGCAATACATGGTTACAAGTCAAGACAGACCGCAAAACTCCCCTTTATACTCTATAGATACCGGCCTTGATTCTTTTATCCTTTTTAATGAAGAAACATTAGGTGAACAAGTCACTTTAACAGGATTAATGGCCAATGGGGAGGAAGAGAAAGACAACACAGAAGTGTCTAAACAGTTTGTTGTATCTGAAAACATTAGCAAACTAAACACAGGTCTTGATTTACAAGTCATGAATCCATCAATATTAAACCTTGGCAGTCAAGAAAGTAGGCCTCAATCCAATGAAAAACTTGAGGAGTTGAAACGAATTCAACTAAGTGTTGATTTGCAACGACAATTAGAAAGCACGATAGTTAAAGAGGACGCTGACCAAGACAAAACTGAAAATAGTCCTCTATGGAGTATGTATTTTGATGGTTCCTGCACTAAGACCAACGCTGGTGCGGGTGTCTGGACTTCCAACACTGAAAATAACCACACAAAAAGCATTTCCTGCAAGTTAAACTTTCGGTGTTCTAATAACATAGCAGAATATGAATCCCTTCTCTTAGGCTTACATCTGTTAAAAAGGTTAGGAGCCACAAGAATCAATGTGTATGGGGATTCAGAGTTAGTCAGTAGGCAAGTCAATGGGGAGTATAACACAAATCATCCCAGACTTAGAGCCTACCGAAATTATGTCATGGACCTCTTGACAACCTTTGACGAGTCCAAATTGTTTTTTGTCCCAAGAAAGAAAAACATTGCAGCCCGCAATTTAGCCTTTGCAGCTAGGACATGCTTGACGCCATATGAAACCAAAGGCTTTACAACTGAGATAAAATTTAGACTAGCGGTACCTGATAATGAAAAGTATTGGCAGGTGTTTGATAATGATAAACAAATAGAATACTTCATGCAATTCAGAAATGAATTTGAACTACACAGTTCGGACTCAGAGTATGATACAGACTGTAGTGAAGAAAATTTCCTTGGTGAAGAGGAACCATCTCCCGAACCTAATAATATAAACTTGTTATCTAGCGAACTTGAAAACGAAACAGAATTGAATGCAGAGGAGTTAGAAACTCTACACTCTAAAGATGAAAATTTGCCAAGCGGTCTAGCACCTTTAGAGGAGTTGTTTGATTTTAATGATGTGGCCAAGAAGCCAAAGCTGGAACCTATAGAGGCTGAAGTACAAGAGTGCAATATAGGCAGTGAGGAGAAACCAAAAATGATTAAACTGTCCAAAAATTTACCAACTCTCATTAAACTCAAATACATAGAGTTGTTTAAAGAGTTTTCTGATGTTTTTGCGTGGAGCTACGAAGATCTTAAATCCTATGACACTGAAATAATACAGCACAAAATCCCTCTCAAGGAAAACCAAAAACCATTCAAACAGAAATTACGAAGAATAAACCCTGTACAGCTGCCTTTGGTTGAGAAGGAGATTAAAAAGATGTATGAAGCTGGTATTATTGTCCCTATCAGATATTCTGAGTGAGTATCTAATCTGGTGTCAGTTAGGAAGAAAACTGGAGAAATCAGGCTTTGTATAGACTTTAGAGACTTAAACAAAGATTCATTAAAAGACAACTACCCTTTACCAAAGATGGATCACATTTTACAAAGGGTGGTAGGGTCTAGAAGAATCTCTTTGCTGGATGGCTATTCAGGGTACAATCAGATCTTAGTTCACCCTGCTAATCAATTAAAGACAGCCTTTACTACACCATGGGGCACTTTCATGTATGTGAAAATGCCCTTTGGTCTAATGAATGCTGGGGAAAATTTTCAAAGGGCCATGGACATAGCTTTCTCGGAGGAACTGGGCTTCTTCATCATTATATACCTTGATGATGTCACTGTATTTTCAAAAACAGATGAAGAGCACTTAGAACATTTAAGAAAAGTCTTCGAGAAATGCAGAAAGTTTGGGATATCTTTAAACCCTAAGAAGACACTATTTGGTCTCCAAGAAGGTAAACTTCTTGGGCACATTATTTCAGAAGAGGGTATAAAGATAGACCCAAAGAGGATTGAGGCCATATTGCAAATCTCTCATCCTCAAAACATCAAATAGTTGCAATATTTCATTGGGAAGATTAAATTTTTGAGAAGGCTCATCCCCAAATTGGCTGAGCTCCTTAGGAATATCACAAACATGTTAAAGAAGGAGCAAGGGGTAAAATGGACCTTGGAAGCAAAGAAGTCCTTTGAACTGGTGAAACAAGCCTTAACCAAAACTTCGGTTCTAATAAGTCTTGATTTTTCAAAGGATTTCTATATCTTTTCATTTTCATCGGAACATACTATAGCTGTTGTCCTGTTACAGAAAAATCCACAAGGGCAAGAGCAGCCTATTCCATTTTTTAGCAAGGAATTGAGGGATGCCCCTTTGAAGTATAACATCATGGAAAAGCAAGCTTTTGCTTTGGTTAAAGCTTTGAAAGACTTTAGAGTGTACATCATTCACTCACACATCATTGCCTTTGTCCCAAACTCAGTTGTTAAAGATATTCTAACACAGGACCCAGATGGTAAGAGAGGTAAGTGGATTGCTATTATCGTTGAGTATGATTTAGAGATAAAACCGACTAAACTCATCAAAGGCCAAGGTCTAGCTCGATTAATGGCTGAATCAAACTGTGAAGTTCTTGATATTAATATGATTAATACTTTGGATGACCAAGAAGAATTCTCAACTCCTGTTGTTGAAGATCATTTTATGAATTCTCCTTGGTATGCTGATATTATTTATGTTTTGCTCAAATTGAATACACCTCCTGGTTTGACAAAAACAAAGGCAAGGTTCCTAAAGTTAAAAGCTGTAAACTATTGCATTATAGATAAATGCCTTTATTGGAAAAATGCAAGCGGTCTATTGCTTAAATGTTTGCCTGTGTTTGATGCAGAGAAAGTTAAGTACCAATTCCATGAAGGAGAGTGCGGAGGTCATTTGTACTGGAAGACAACAACAAACAAGATTTTGAGGGCTGGTTTCTATTGGCCTAATATTTTCCATGATGTGCACAAAATGATCCTAGCCTATCATAAATGTCAACTTTATGAAGGCAAAAGAAAACTGCTACCCTTACCTCTGCATCCAATCACTATTGAAGCCCATTTTCAGCAGTGGGGACTTGACTTCATAGGAGAAATCCATCCCCCGTCTTCTGCCCAGCATAGATGGATTCTCACTGCCACAGACTATTTCACTAAGTGGATAGAAGCCATACCTTGTAGGCAGGCCAACGATTCAGTTATCATAAAATTTATGGAGACTAACATTCTCTCCAGATTTGGCTGTCCTACCAAGGTTACCACTGATAATGCAGCAACATTTAGATCAAACAAGATGGTTGATTTCTGTCACCGATATCAAATAACGTTTGGGAATTCCACGGCCTATTACCCGCAAGGTAATGGACTTGCAGAATCCTCAAACAAAATTTTAGTGAACATCATCAAGAAACTGTTGGAGGACAACAAAAAGTCTTGGCACACAAAGTTGGTCCATGCACTTTGGGCTGATAGATTGACTTTGAAGAAATCCATTGGTATGTCACCTTTTCAGCTGGTGTATGGTACTGATGCAATTTTTCCAAATAGCCTTGGTGTCCTAGTGATGAAGTTGATTCAAGATTTACAAACTGAAGAAAATGACATGATCAGAAGAGTGAACCAGACCATTCATCTTCAGCAAACCAGAGAGGAGGTGTATAACAAAGCATTGCACAAGCAGGACAGCATTAAAAAGCTTTTTGATAGAAGAACAAAGGCCAGCAATTTCAAGATTGGGGACAAAGTTTTAAAGTGGGACTCAAGAAGGGAAGAGAAGGGCAAGCATGGAAAATTTGACAACCTATGGCTTGGCCCTTACTCTATTCATTCAGCTGCTGGTAACAATGCATTTTTCTTGCAAGAGTTGAATGGAGAATAATTGTTTGGGGGTCCTGTCAATGGCAATATGCTTAAGCCTTAATTCTCTTAATCCATGATATGTTTTAAAGCCTTTTTATCTTGTTCCATTATAAATATCTCATCCACCATTGCATTCAAAGTTGTAAAAATAAAAAATACAAAAACAATATTAAAAAGAAAGAAAAGAGGCAGATTATGAAAACAAGAAAAGTATAGCCCCATACCAAAAAAGAGAAAAAAACCTGAAAGTGTACAAGCTTAAATGCCACTCCTACAGAACAGACTTCTAGTTAGTCAGACTGTTTAATCTTGACTAATTAGCTTTAAATTTTCTGTTGATAGGATAGTGAATTTGATTTGCCAAAATGTTCAAACTTGGCTTATCAGTAGATAGTTTAGGATACAAATTAAAGGTTCAAACATGTTCAAAATATGAACCTAAGTTTCCAAAAAGTAATGACTCAAATCTGTTCTATTTTTCTAAGTCAAAGAAATGTAGAAATCTGGTTCTAATTAAATCAAAATCTGAACCAGAGGAAAAAGAAGAAACAGCTCAAACAAATTTAAAACAAAGCTGTGAAAAGAGAAGGCAGTACTTTGAATTTTCAGATCTTAAGCCTTCCATTTTTTATTTAATTTTTCTGCAAAAATATATATGGGTGGCTTGTTTTTATGCCATAGACCAGCATCAAGTTAGACTGTTCAATCCTAACTTGAGTGCTTTTCAATTTCTGTTGTAGAAATTAGAGAATGAAAATCTGTTGGACAGTTTAATCCCAACAGATAGTAGAATAGGTAGAGAAGCATCTGAACTCAACTGTTTAATCTAATTTCAGGGAGAAATAAGGAGTAGAAATAAATCAGATTTCCTTCTTTCAAAAGAATAAAGTGTCGTGAAAATATTTTTCCAATCCAAGTGCACTCCAATGGAGAAAAAATGTTAGATCAATAGGATTGGGTAGGTAGAAAGTTTGTATTGATGAAGATCCATTGCTTTTATGGATGTTAATATGTTTTTCAGAGCACATTATCCACAGAAAAAATCTAGCCCAATGGATTAGGCAGCTGATCAGCCTCCCAGAGAACATCAATGTATCAGGCACATGTCAGCCTCCCAGAGAATGCAGGTCTAAAGTTCTTGATGCCTTCAAGAAGGCACCATCCCCAAGTGGAGCCATTGTTAGCCACCCACAATATTTGTTATACCAAAAGGTGGCTAAGACCGTTTGAGCCTTCAAAAAACAAATCTCATGATTAAAAATTGTTGGCTCTTGAAGACTCCTGAAGGCCTCTAGCCTTTCCTCTGTCCAAAAGCTTCACTGATATTCCCATTTTACACTTAGAAAGCCTACTGATTTCCAAGCTAGATTACTGCTGCAAAGGCCCTTTTTCCTCCTCCCACTACAAAACTAACCTTCATTTGTTTCCCTCTTTCTCCATAACACTCCTTTGTTTATCATGAGTTCTCTTCTTCCACTCATGAACATTACTTTCACAACATTGAAGAATTCCTCTTTAACCTTTACCAAAACCTCCAAATCCATTGAAAACCTTGAAAAATTTCATAAAAATAAGGTTTTATTTACTATGGTCTTAAGCCCCCCAGGCTAAGTCCTAAACCTCTTTACCCATTAACCCTCGGGCACATCACTTCCCATGTGCCGGCAGCCCCGTGGTTGGGCGCCTGACCTTTTTGTTATATATTTTTCGCCCCGCCCCTCTTAAAACCTTTGTTTAAATTCAAACCTTGGGTTTTAAATTATTTTACATGTTTCCGCCGGTATCATTTTTAAATCGTTCCGCACCGTTGATCTGATCTGCATATCGGACGGTGTGGAGTTCATCTCCCGTGGTCCCCACCGTCCAAAAGCCGACTGCCCGAAACCGACGGTATCCATCGCACCACCTTTGGGCGAAAATTTGTTTTCCCCTGATTGCCAGCGATTCCATACATCGCGTGACACGCGTCCTGGACACTGTTTGGAAAACTGTCGTCCATCGCGCGTTATCGTTCGGACGGGGATGCCCAGTGATATCGCCGTGGACCGTTCGATCTCAAGCCGCCCATCCAACAGATATGGTTCGCTAAAGATGCCCGACACTTGACGTGGTCCTGGCACGGCATTTAATCAACCTCCGTCATCGATCTAATCTGCAGATCGACGGTCCACATTCCATCACCATGTTTCCTCTGTTTGACTTTCAACCTCCGCCTACAACCGTTGATCTCTGTGCAATCGATGGCTCAGATTCAATCTTCTTTCACCCATTCTACGATCTCTCCCGATTAATCCCGACTGTTGTATGATTCCATCCAACAGCCACGCTCCCTCCACATGTCCTTTGAAGCAGTCAACCTACATATGCATGGATTTTATAACATTTTTTGTATTTTTAAAGGTTTTAAGTGATTTTCCACCATAACCGAAGAAATGTGAAGGCAGAGGGTGATGATCCTCCCGCCTTTGACTCACCAAGGGAAATCATTCACAGGTGTCAAATTTAACGTTTCATCAGTGTTTCTACAGGAATTTATGCCACATGACCCTGCGCAGCCCCACACACCAGCAGAAAAATATGAATCCAACACAGGGAAAGAGTATCGGTGACAAAGATAAAAAAGAACCAGAAACAGAGAATGGAGAATAGATTTGTGGGGATCACGGCTAAGAAAGTTTATCAAAAGCTTAATCCCCGATGTAAAACAAAGTTTACATAAAACCTAAAGTGTTCTATCGACATGAATGCCTCCACCGCCACATCTGAGGAAAATTGATTCCTCTCATCTACCACAGTGCCACCTGTTCCTCAAAGTACTCAATCAGAGGCCAAAGTTATTGATCAAATGAGGATTTTTTCCTCAGCGCAACTAGAGAGTTACTTCTGCAGCGAATATTAATGCAAATAAAATCTGCAAAGTAACCCCGACATCACACAGAGCCTCAAAGGTCAACAAAATCTCCCACAAAGCTTAATTTTTATGGAAATCATTTAATACAGAGGATATGTATGTAAGTTTATTCATTGAGCCCCACAAAAGGCCCATAAACCATTTAAGTCTGTATTAATTGTAATTGAGATCTTTTATCAAGATCTCACCTCCTCACCCTTCTATATATACTTCTTCAGAAGATGAGTGAGGGGTTGGTTGTAGAACTTTGATATACACTTGAGCTTAAACTTCTGATTGTACATAGTATTCACTGGCTCTTGGAGCTCTGCTGGTGATAGATAGGTTAGGTTGGGATGTGTATATGGTTGCTAACCTAAAGCACTGGACTTAAAACTGTAACTGGTTTGGAGCATCAATACAAGCTGATTTATGGAATCCTGGTCTATGTTGACGGTGATGTTTCTATAATTTTAATTTGTTATTTTGTTTTTGTTTTCACTGTGTTTCATTTTCTCTTATAAAGAACAGCATGCATAGAGTTAGGACCTACTGTACATCAGTAACCTTCTCTGACTGAATATCTTTATCTGAATGTTTTCTTCTAAACTGTTTTATTTAGGAATATTTTAATTCATTTCAAGCATAGAAACACTGGCATTCCCTCATCTTATTGTCTTAGCTGAATATTATTCTTAAATGTTATTTTCAGTATATGTTTTTTGAAGATGAACTGAGGAAGATATGGTGAGCCCTGGTCCTAGTTTTGTCCCCACAACTATTTGGATGTTTCCCTTTGGAATGTGTTAAAAGCTGGCTAGTTTAAAAGTACTTACCAGATCTTAGGCCATTCTGTGTTATCTTCGTGTTTGTCTTGAAATTAACTAAGTAAAAAAGAGCTAGAAGAGGATTTGTGGTGAGCCCGACCCGCTATTTTATGCTTCAAAGGTTGTTTCCAAGTTTCCCTTTGTTTTAAAAATGTGTTCTATTGAAAGCATATCAAAGGTTGGCTAGTTTAAAAGTACTTACCAGATCCTACTTTACTTTTATGTTTTTCTTGAGTCCATGTCAAAGGCTGACTAGTTTAAAGGTACTTATCGGATCCTGGACTACTCTTGTTCTGCATCTGTTTATCTCTCCTTCTTATTGTATCAATTCATTCCATAAATCAAAATTCAAAGAGATCCTTAGACATATATGACTTGCCACATGGACCACTCTTGCCTCTTGCTGTTTCAATTAAATCCTATTATGACTCCATAGCCCAATGAACTAAAACCTGCAATTGTCTATCTTTTCGATCGAAGCTTACTCTGATTGCTTGCAACTTCTCACCCTTGAAACTTTTTGCAATCAGAACTTTCCACCTCAAATAGTAATCATGCTCAACCACCCAAAAAACAAACAAACCCTTGGCCTTCATAACTAGCCTAACATCATAACCCCAAACTTCAAAGACAAATCCATCTTTGTACATATTGGAGAGATCCCTCTCCGGATTCAGGAGGGCTAGATCCTAGAATCCCAAAGTTGGTTAGCATGACGATGTTGCTCTGAGTTGTTTAAGCCGCCGTCAACTAAAATTACGGAACGCCATGCCTTCCTTTTTATCTTTGGTGAGCTTACTCACCCCATACCCCACACAATGTTGAGGTTACTTGCTCGTGAAGCTTCCTCTTTCAAAACTTTGCTGCCCTAGCTAGCCTCCCTCCTCTTTGTAGCAACGCTGTTGACTTGGTCAACTGGAACTAATCCACCTGCAATGCCTCTGTTCGCACCAAGGGATCTTCAATCCGGCTCTCATATGTGTGTCTAGGCTAATCCTTGTTCACATTGAGCTAGTTTACTTGAGTGATTTCTTCCTCTTCAAGAATGGATGTTGACTTAGTCAAACTTGACTATGTCTCCCTCTAATTTTCCCTTGTTGACACTTGGAAGTGTAAAACTGGCTCCTAAGGTGATCTCCTTCCTTACTAAGGTGGAATTTATTCATATTTTTATTTTCCATGGGCTTCCTTACCCATTTATTCCTCTCGTAGGTGAAAGTATAAAAATCTAATATTCCAAATTGCTGTGTGCAAATTTTGGAATATTACAGTCCTGCCCTCCCAAATGTTGCTTGTCCCTAAGCAACTGCAAGGATAAGACTAAAGAGCATCCTCTTCTTCCCTATAGCAACCTCATAAGATAAAATCCTCCAAGGATTAAGGTGTTGCATCATCAATATATCTTCAAGTTGCCCCTCCCAAGTGTGTACGCAATCTAAATAGCTGACATTATGTGGCAGTAGAACATCCATGGAAGCAACAATGGGCTGTTTTAAGATCCTCTTGAAGCATGAGGGCTGATATAGATTGGGACTCATCATCCCCATTTGAATCTCTCCTCCCCAAGCTATCAACCAAGAAAAATGAGTCACCCTCCAAAATGGTAACTCATGCAAATCATTCTCCACCTGAAGCTCTGGCAAAGTAGGTGGGCTGAAATTCTGTCATGGTAGACATAGCAGCCTACCCCACACTGCCTTCCTCTCCCCTTAAAACAAGTGTAAAGGAATTGTTTATCTTAGGCTTCCATCATGTTGCCCTCAAATGGCAAGGAGGAAGCTAGACCTCCAAAGGTCCCTCTCCAGCGCTGTGCATCAAGCTAGCCCAAACCATCTCATAAATGATGGACAAGAAATTACCACCATATGGCATCCCATCCATCTCATGGCCCTCCTCATTAAGAAACAAATATGTTGTTGTAGAGGCCATGTCTCCTTCCATGCTCCCCTTAGAGCATGCAATGCAAAAAGTGTGGGGATGCTCCTCCCCCAAGAACACATCCACTCTATGTGTTCTTCTCCAATCATGCTCCTCATATAGGTAAGAATAATATCAGCAAGTAGGATCATGATCAAAATCATAATGAGAGAAATACTGAAGGTCTTATGTGATCTGGAAGGTACCAATAGTCTCCCAAGTGGTCACAGCGCATTCTTCCCCACTGCGGCTTCAGACAATGGTATGGCAAGTTGTCTCTTGACAAATGGCTTACTGTATAAGTCATCACACCCACTAGAAAGTATGAGATGGCTGAATATGTCAATTGAGCACACAAGAAGTAATCACATACTTCCCCCAAATCATACAGTAGATGGTTGTCTCCATTATGATAGCTAGCCAAAAATAGACCATGGAGCCTAAAGAGAAATTTTCCCCTTTTGAGAACAAGGCACTGCAAGGAAATGGTAAGAGTATACAAATATTGTGTTGAACAATCAATAAGTGCAAAAATAGAATTCTTACCATGTGTTGGAAGCAAGAGGGTGACAAAATCCATAGATGAGTCCTGCATAGTGGTATGGGATACCCATCTTAAGAGGAATGAATCACATGCTGCATGAAGATCCTCCCCGTCATGCCTGGAAACCTAATTCAAGGAGATCATACCATAATGACAAATCATTCCATTCACTCCTCTACCACTCTCACCTCCTCTAGGCCCACCAAGTGCATCAAATATGAAGTGATCCTGGGAACACTCTATCAACAAGTTGTTGCTCCATAGTGACAGTGTTGTTGGCCTATGCAAATAGGCTCCTGCAAACTCATAACTCCATTCTCTGACATGTCCAATGTCAAAGACTTCTCCCATGATGTTGCCATCTCCTCCCACTGCAACTTCATGCAAAATGTGAGAGCAACTCTGCCCTTGTTCCCTCTCAATCCTCCAAAGCAACAAATGTTTTTGCTGCCCCATCATACCTCCATCATATAACCCATGTGGTGAAAATATCACATCATCATAACGCTTCCACACTCCTTTCCATATGATGCAAGTACCCTGCCAAGTTCCTCCTATCCACATACCCTTGGGAAAAGGACATGTCTCATGATGGCCAAACTCTCTCAAGAGTAACCAATGCATATTTGCCTCTTGCTACCTAGTATCATATATTTTTAAGTAGCTCTCTAGCTCCTTTCTCTCTATCCACATCATCTTATCTACCAATGGATGCCTCCTACCATTATCCACCTTGGTACTCCTCCAAAGAAGACTACCATCCTCCCATATCAGATTTTTCTTCTTGCATTTCATGGGATGTTGAGATGCAACTCCTTGGAGACCTCCTGGAGAAGATCTCTCATCGATGATCATCTTGAACCCATAAGAATCCAATGGGCCTGAAGGCAAAGCCTCCTTGCTGCTACCTCTTGACAGCATTGTAACCCTCCTCCAAGGTGTTTAGGCTATCTCATGCATCAACATATGGATGAACATTTGATTCTGCATGAATTTTTTTGGAGCAAAGTTCACTCCATCCTCAAGGATTGAGTGCAACTCCACAAGGGTCCAGGAGAATGATGGTTCATTTTTTTCTTGAACCATTCAAGTTTGCACAGCGCAGTGCAATATTGTTGTTCTACCTCAGCAACAATGTTTGATCCTGGGCCATATGAAAACAAATCTCCAAAGTCTTCCATAAAGTTTTCTGAAATATTAGGACATGGAAATTTATGCATACCTTTGTGAGCCTTTGGAACATCTTGTATGGCTGCAAGAGTACCTCTTTTCAAAGTGTTGGCTGATCCAACTGCTGGTGTAGAAGGTTTCTCTCTCAAGGCTATGACAGCGCTGGTACTTGCCTCCTCCCATGGTGGTGTGGGCCTACTCTCCTCTTATCTCTCTCCATCAAAGGTTCTAATCAGCTCTTGATTGAACTCAGAGAAATAATTCACTCTTGTGTGGCTTAAGTGACTGCACCACGAAGCATTGCCTTCACCCTCCAGGTGCAGCAGTGCAACTTCTGTTGCCTCCTTCTCTACCACTGGATGAAGTAGGAAGAATGCCTCAAGCTTTCTTGCCCAAGCTCTAGCTGCAGTTGACCCATCAAATGTAGACAATAGGAACCTATTGCCTTTAATCTCTCCCTTGCTGCAGGGTCTTCTCTCTTCTCTCAGTTGAATAAACTGAGGAAAATCTAGGGTCTCTTTGGAAGCCCTAGGTTGGAACTTGTATTCTGCCAAATACCCACTCAGGATTTCATGTTCTAAGTGGTCTCCTTGCTCTCCACTTCCTCTATTATAACAGGAAGTGCATGCATCTTCTTCTGCTTCTTGGAACCTTCTAGAGGTCTCACTGCAACTCTCTCCTCCTTGAAACGCTCTTGGAGTTTCAATGCATTTCTCTTCTGCTTTCTTCTTGGACATAAAAATGGATGAGAGTAAGCTCATCCTCTCCATAATTTTTTTCTCCTCTCATTCTTATCTTCTGATTGGATCTAAAATCCATAGGCTGAGCCAAGATGGCAACTCCGATACCACTGTAATATCCCAAAATGGGAATAGCTACACTATTGGGAATAATCTGAGTTATTACCAATGTGGAGCTTCAGTAAATCATGAGCTTGGAAATGTAGAGCAGCTCAATAGATGTAAAATAACATCACACCAATAGATGAAAGAACCTCAACAACAATATGGCCTATATTCTCTTTCCCGGGTGGGGTAATGCAACAATACAGGGCATAAAATAGCTGTCTTCAGAAAATAACACTATAAAAGTGAGAAATAGGACTTTTATCCCTTATAAGACATTATATACAACTCACATGTAGAATTAGAGGAGAAAAAAAATCACTCTAGCTCATATAAACAGATCTACCCAAATCTATGCAGCTCAAATAAGCCCAAACCCCTCAACCTAGCTCATGCAGCAATTACTGAAGCAAGGACTGCATCATTCTCATGAGGTTTTATGCATAAAATGATGGAATAATAATGATATGGATCTTACATTAATCATCAAACAAAGAAATGGAGGTTTAACCCCTTATACAGCAAAAACAAGACACCTGGCACATGTCTCCGAAAAAATGCATGAATAAAAAGCAACACTGTAGAAAATAACACAGTTACTGCATATTTGTATTATAAATGGCTGAATATGACATGAGATAACAAAATAATACAATAAAATGGCCCTAGGCCTCTTATTAGCACTCCCGAAGGGAAATAAGCACCTCCTCCTCAAAGACTAGCATAAAATCAAAGGGGGCAACCCTGCTGTTCTTACCCCTACATAAAAGACGCAGTTTAATGAAGGGAACTACATTGTATTTGAATGTAAATGAATGGCCCCAAGCCAAATGCTGAAATGAAGCTCAAATCCTTTCCTTTTGATCCCTTAGGCAAGCTGATCCAAACAGAGGATGGAATTCCCACACAGGAATTCTTTGCACTAAGCAGTGCAGCAACTCCGGCTAAACAGCTGAAGCTTGCAAGTAGTCATGAGACCAAAATAGATGAATAAATGAATGAATCCCTTTGATTCTATGCCTTCCTTTTTATCTTTGGTGAGCCTCCTCACCCCAAACCCCACACAATTTTGAGGTGACTTCCTCATGAAGCTTCCTCTTTCAAAACTGTGCTACCCTAGCTAGCCTCCCTCCTCTTTGTAGCAGCGCTGTTGACCTGGTCAATTGGAACTAATCCACTTGCAATGCCTCTGTTCACACCAAGGGATCTTCAATCTGGCTCTCATATGTGTGTCTAGGCTAATCCTTGTTCACATTGAGCTAGTTTACTTGAGTGATTTCTTCCTCCTCAAGAATGGATGTTGACTTAGTCAAACTTGACTATGTCTCCCTCTAATTTGCCCTTGTTCACACTTGGAAGTGTAAAACCAACTCCTAATGTGATCTCTTTCCTTACTAAGGTGGAATTTATTCATATTTTTATTGTCCATGGGCTTCCTTACCCATTTATTCCTCTCCTAGGTGAAAGTAGCAAAATCTAATATTCCAAATTGTTGTGTGCAAATTTTGGAATATTACAAAATACCATCCATTAGTGCAAAGTCCTTTTCAAATTTTTTGATGAGTTGGATGGGGAGCTTAACAACATGCCAATTGAGTCAAGAATTTTTTTCACCAAACTTTCTTCATGAACTTGCAACTCTAAATACATCACAACTTCAACACAGCTACGAAATGGAAATTAAAATTCCCTCAAATTAAAACTAATAAAGTTTAGATCTAAATTTTACCCACATTCCCTATAGTATAACAAAACAAACCTCTCAATTCCTAGTCCAAGCATAAACACAAACTGAGATGAAAAAATACAAACCTCTTAATTGCTAGTCCAAGAATAAATACAAATTGAGATGACAAAAACCTTCCAAAGTGTAAAATTGATCCATGTTAGTGGAGCTCTAAATATTTCCGAAACAAAAGGTTTAAGCATCATAGAAAGAAAGGTAATTTCTGAATTATGGGATGACTTGTGCCACAATATATCTATTTTCTCTCAAGATTTCTTGTATGACTAGGCATAAAAATCATTAAAGTACAAAACAAAAACATCTATTTTAAAAAATACAAGATCTACAAAAATTTGATGCTCTGCGACTGGCTTTGAAGTTTCAACAACATTGCCCTTACAATTCATTTTTTCATCAGTAAGAGGCCTATGGATGTACCTATCTCTCGCAATCGTACTATTGGTTCTTTTTTAATCAAGAAATAATTTTTTTTAAAGAAACATAAGTTGCACATATCAAACATGAAATTTATCCAAAATTACACAATAAAATCATCAAAATTCAAACTTGTCAAAGCTAATATAAAAATTTGACCCTGTGTAAGAAACTGGTTTTCAATTTTCAACAACGTTCCACTTACAATTCAGCCTTCATTAGTAAAGAGGCATGTGGCAATAACTGTCTGTCTAGTTAACTGACTATTTGTGTTATTTTTCATTACAGAAATACAAATCATTGAAGAAACATATGCTGCAGATAACGAACATGTAATTCCTCCAAAGTTGTCATTAATGTACATGCTACATGTCAGCAAAGATTATGACCAATGTTGGAGATCAATTACACAACAAGACTTGCTACTCAGCTTTAAGTTGTAACATTTCAATGAAGTTTCACATGTTTTGGTACAATTCTGTGAATGTTATATATTATAAAAATAATTTCAATAATAAATTCATAGCTCTTGACTTTGTATAGTTCTCAATCCATTCAAGACACTTCAGAATTTAACTACAAAAGAAATTCTATTATGTTTAGCCTAAAATAATCAAGTACATTAAACACATTAGCTTTAATAACCATTACTTGTTGTTTAGTTTATATGATTAGCATTTCTTTTGTTAAAATAGCCATTACCATTTCCTTATTTATTTGTGTTGCACTACTTTTATCTCAAAAATAATTTTTAGAGAGATTGGAAAGATACCATTATTTTTGCGAAGTTAAGTAGTAAATCCATCTCTTCCAAATAAGGCAGTTCTCCCCATATGACATAAATGTAAACTGTGTGAAGAATTAGTTCTTGTTTTATATGCAGTCACAGAAGTCGTGACATAAGGAACAGACAAATATTTTATCTTCCCATAAGTCTCATCCTCTGTGAAAGCAATAGCAACCCACCCTGCAATTTTTGTGATAGTTGATACTATTAGTAACTTTGTCCAACATAGAAAATGAATCTCTAGGTTTGTGGTCATGTGTAAAATGAAAAACAAATAAATCAATTAATATGATATGAGTTGTTATAATTTGTAAAAGAATCATAAATTTGTTCATAGTTCACATAATATATCACCGTGAAATCCTAAAAAAACACTCACCCCTTTATGCCCAATGTAATCAGAAATTTTTTAATTGGATATTTCTCTAATCATTGCGCCAACATTATATGTTTCACAAAATAAAGAGAATTGCCAATTATTTAATATCAGAATAGACTAATAGGAAATTTTCCAAGTGTTAGAAATGTAACTAGGTTTTGTCTTCGTAATTATTATTTCATTATGTAAAATAAAGAAAAGGAAACGTGATGTTTATCTTGATTTGAATGATTGTAGACCCATAAGGGTCAAAAGAAAATCATTATGAAGCAAAAAACAAAATTTGTTGTCATATACTAGAGTCAAGATCCGATTAGGACTTGGCATTGGATTTAGAAAATTAATTTTATTTCAGTCAAAATGATGAAAAATAAGGTCAATCACATATCCTAACCCTAATGGAAAAATCAGCCTCAATTCATCCCCAAACTAGCACTAGAAAGGCTATAAAAATGAAAGAGGTGGAGGTCATTCGAAGAACTGCACTTTGCTCTCACAACTTCATGTATTTCTCGGCACTTCACATACAACTAGGTAGCTTCTGGATTTTGAATATTCTAGATACTCGGGCTCTAGATTATGCATATTCTCAGCTTTTGGATCTCGCATTCTCTCTAGAGTTTTGAATCTCTTGATCTCTCATATCTTGTTGATTTATCTTAAAGAAGACTTGTTGTAGGAAGAAATTTTTGCTAGAAGATATTTCTGCAGGAAGACATGATTATCTCTTGAAGAAAAACCTTGTTTATCTCTTACCAAAAAAAAATTGTTGTTGCTCATCCTATTGAAGAAGACTTGCTAGAAGGATCCGCTATTAGCTGGATATTGTTGGCAGAAAAGGAGGTATATGGGAAAGACCTAGGTTCAATCTTGAGGCCAACAAGCTTTCCGCAGTATTCTAGGACAATGTCGGCATTTTCACCCTACTCGAGGGAGAAGGGAGTCTCACCTGAGGCGTGCCGTGACCTTATTGAGATTAGAGGCTAGATCATTGACGTCGAAGAAATATTACTAACACACATCATATTCATGAGCATACAAAAGACATATATGTATCTCAACTCTAAGAAGTAATCTTTCATTTATCGCTGCATATTCAGAGTACCAAATTAAACTATAAAATAGGCATACATTCACCATAAACAATCAAGCATAGACCAATTCATATTAGACAACACAACAACAATCTGATTCCATTAATCTTGGCTCAAAACAGCATAAACATACTCTGCAGTGTTGTGAAACCAGCTCCAAAAATAGAAGAAAAGAGATATCAACGCCTTAGAAATCAGCCATTTCGAGGGGGCAACCTCCAATACATTACATGAATGAAAAATTCTTGGATGATTTAAGTTACAAAACCTCCTTTCTATATATAGGAGTCCATGGGGCCACAATGTAATCCTAGCCGACCTAACAATAATAATTTAAGGGCACAATAATAACAATATGGGGGTTACAAGGGTACAATAATAACAATAAGGAGGTTACACTAACAACAATAAGGGACTATACTAGTAATATAGGGACCTAACATGCCCCTCTCCTTCAAAAAAGTGTTGTCCTCAACGCTTGAGTAGCTCTGGGTGCTTCTGTATAAAATTCTCATCCTCCCATGTAGAATCTTCAGTGGGTAAGTTCTTCCACTTGATGAGATACTCTTAAATTGATCGATTCCGTAGTTGTCGAGTTCTTGTTTCCATGACCGCTTCAGGTTCCAATATGATTTTTCCTTCCTCATCAAGTTCTGGCAATATTGTTTGAACTGGAAGATTTTCACCTATAACCTTCTTTAAGCATGAAACATGGAAAACTGGATGCACTTGTGAAGAAGTAGGAAGCTCCAATTTGTATGCCATAGTACCAATCTTTTGAAACACCTTGTAAGGACCATAGTACTTTGGCGATAATTTATTATCCTTCTTAGCTTGCTTGAGGGACATTTGTTTATATGGTTGTAGCCGTAAAAATACCCAATCTCCTATATCAAAACTTCTCTCGCTGCGATGTTGATCTGACTGTTGTTTCATTCGATTTTGTGCCAAATTCAGGTTATCCTTTAAGAGCTGGAGAACTTCTTGCTGATGCTCGACGTGATCTTCCACTGCTTGAACCTTCGAATTTTCCCTTAAAGATGATGTGATCGATGGTGGATAATATCCATAAAGTGCCATAAATGGGGTCATTTTTGCTGCAGTATGGAAGGAAGTGTTATACCACCATTCAGCGAGAGGTAACCACTTGACCCATTGTGTTTGTTTATCAGATACAAAACGACGAAGACATCCTTCCAAACATTTATTTAGTATCTTAGTTTGACCATCGGATTGAGTATAATAAGATGAGCTATGAGCTAATTGAGTACCCAAACAAGAAAATAACTTCGTTCAAAAATTTCCAGTAAAAATGGGATCTCTGTCGCTCACAATAACCCTTGGGTTTCCATGTAGCTTTTGAATTGTGTATGTTGTGAACCTTAGAGACAGCCTTGAGTTGTGAAAGACCAGTGCCTAGGACATCTTATATAGCAAGGAGCATATGATATAACGTGGATAGTTATCAGAACCAGGCTCTTTTGATATTTCAATTTTAATAGGAAATTTCAATGTAGATGGAACCAGAATAGTCATAAACTCAGCATAATGAAAGGAATACTGTAGAGGCAAAAAGTGAATTCTCAATACAAATGTATCAGAAAATTCAAAGGCATCTTACTATAAGGAGGGCTAGATTCTAAAAATTCTTTACAGAGGTGAAAAATTAGACGAAATTTGTTGTGTATGAATTATAGAGGGGATAATAACCACTACTGAGATGAAATCCATAAACAAATTTAAACATGTGATGGGCTTATGATAATAAGAATCCATACATGTCAATAGCTTTTAAAAATAACATCCCATAGCGCTTAATATAGAAGAAGCCTGGATGAAGTGGAAAATGAAACAACATATCATGACTAAGCCATATTTAAAGTGCTAGACAGGTTTTAGCATAAGTATCAATTGTGATAAATTCATACCAGAACCAGTGAGCCACTCGCATTCTAGAGCATGATACAAGAGAAGTGGAAATAGTGAAATGAACAACTAAACTATATCACATAAGGCAGAGTTATAGACTATAAAGAAAAAAGACCAGAACCCTCATTAAAGATGGAACTCCTTATCACTGAGACCCAATGGGCTCTTCGCATTTCTATTAAAGCTTCGAAAAAATGCATACAAAAACTCTTTCACAGCATATTCTTCAGAAAATTTGGAACCCTTTTTTCTCTTTATTTGTTGCTTATATAGAATCCTCAGAAACATGAACGAGAAGATATTTTGGGAAAAATATTTTCCTCGCATGCTAGTAATCGGTTTAAGGTCTCAATAAAAAATAACCGAAATTCATGATGAGGGATAGGGGCATCTCATCATTTACAGTTAGGCTCACGGTTGTTTCCAACAAAAATATTAAACAACATTTTTTAACAGAAAGTAAAATGTAGGAGTGGAATGTGAATTCCACTCGAAATTTAAAAGTAACAAAGTAAATTAAAAGTAAAAGGCCACCAGGGCCAAATCATGAAGTGACAACATTCACTGGCGCGATGGAGTTGATGCGGTTGCTGACACAGGTGGCGGAACATTGACTGATGAGCTGGCCAACAAGATGGCATAGCTGCAGCACCTTTTCTGACTGTCTACTGCAGGTTCAGGCATTGAGGCGAATCCTTCCACCCTGATATAAGCTTCAGTGAGATCATCGAAATTTGCATCAGTAGGAGTTTTGTGTTTTACCAGATGCAGGATGGAAAATTCTTAGCGGAGTGTTGAAACTATAGTCTCAGCTTTCAACCGGGTGGTTTTATCTGTAAGCACATATGTCCGGTTCATATCTTCTTTGAGACATGCTTCCTATGCTGGTAATGGAAGTAACACGGTATGGGTAGGACCCCAGCATGATGGAAGCCCAGCCGCTGTGATCTCGGCCCAAATCATTTCAAACAGATCCAAATTGACTGCCACGTTTTCCAAGGTTCTTGAAGCTATAGTGCGGGCAGACTCCTTATCAATTATCTTCTGACATTCAACAGCCTCCTTGAACCTGCTTGCTATACCATGCTTCTCCACGTCTTTAGACTTCAGCCCTTTTAAGAAAGAGATATAACTTCTTACATGCTGAGCTCTGCTGGATATATCAGTATTGCTCTCATGAATCTTTCTTCTGAGATAAAGCACGGATGACTTTACTTCTTCGATGAATTTTAGAAAATCCCAATGCCCTTTTACCGCCACGATAATTTCTGACCAAATTATTCTTCTGGCATCCCTGAGGGTGATATTACCTTTCAGGCGACTGTTGAGATCATTGATGGTCTTCTGCTGGTCAGCTTTCTCTTTTTTCTCCTACTCGACTTCCTTTCGCATAGCCTCGATATTTTTTGAATTTTCAGCCAAAGCAGCTTCCAGCTCATTGATTCTCAGTCTTGCTATAGAAACCTGCTTCTCTAGTGTAGCATTTGTAGCCATTGTTGTAGTCAACTGTTCGGAATGCGAACTAGTTTCCAGTTGGGCTGGCGGTGGTGCACAATTGTGTGTATCCCAAGTCGTTTGTAATGACGTTAGCCTGCACTGAAGAATAGCCATCGCTTCTGCTATATTTTCCTTTTCTTCCTTCTTCTTTGCCAAGGAATCAGCCAAGTATGCTTTATCTTTTTCAGCCTGAGCTAATTTTCCTGTTTGTACATGATGGGAGGTCGGTATGCTAATCTTGTGTTTCATGGATGCCACTTCCTTCTGCAATTCCTCGATGACATAAATCTGTGGATTGGCTTCACCAGTTTCTTGTCCTTTAATCGAATCCCGGAGAGCACGTACTTGATTCGTGAGGGCACGTGAATTTTCCTGTTCTCTTCTGAAGTTCTCCCTTACTCAGGTATGCTTGGTCTCCAATTTTTTTAACGTGATTTTAAGCTGCATCACTTCATATTTTAACATATCACCAACCACCTGAAATAGGTTGCATTTATCAAGTGCTGGCACCTTAAACATGTCGATCACGTACTCTAGCACTCTGTAACTGGTAGTACCTGCATCTGGGTCCAAAATGGCCTCGGCCATGGCCATCACTAGATGTTCTGTGTCCAAGTTCATCGAGGCTGAAATCCTGGTATGGTATTTCTCTATGTATCCTTCTAGCTCGGCCTTGTACTTATCTCTGATGGCTCTAGCTTTCAGGCTTCTTTCGGTTGCGATCTGTGAAGTGTCAACTCTGATAGCCTATGAGACTTCTGAGTATTTAGAGGACGTAACACTATCTCGTAACACCTTGAGCCCTACCCTGCTCTTATCGGGTTTTCCATATCGTATAAATGATTCGAGAATCTATTCTTCCCCTATAACTTATGCTTCACTTGTCACTGTTTTCTGCTTTTTGCGAAGGGGAGAGCCTGCTCCTGATGGACTTGCTTCTTCTTCTTCTTGACCTTTACCAGCTTCTCTTCCTAAAGCTTCCTCTCCATTTTCCCCTGTTGTAGATGAATTTGACTCCATCTACGAAAGAAAAGGCCAAGTTTCAAGATTAGCCCTCCATTCTATGAACGATCTCGTTTCATTCACATAAGGAGTTGATTTGTTCCTCCTTCTTCTGTTAGAGATGATGCCCCTCGGATCGTAGGGCCAAACCTTCCCTTGTCTAAAATCCATGTCTTGAAGCAGCTTCTCAATGATGGGGAGGGCATGCCTTGAATTGACAACAAAAGGGCCAATGTTGATGGGGAGTTTAAGGATAAACCCCTTTTTTGCAGGGACGAAGTGGAGTTGGTCAGATTTCAAGGTCTGTCGAATGTACTCCAAAGCATAAATCTGTCAAGTAGGGAACACAGGAAACTGATAGGGGGAAATTCGGCTCCATAAAATCGAATTTCGATGTAGTTATCATACAGGTACCAATCCCCAGTACTTATGACTTGACTAGCTTATAAACATCTCTTCATCTCAGGAAAAACCCTAGGTGAGGGAGAGTCATGGATGATAGTGTAGGCAATAGGCATGAACTCATTTAGAAATCTGGAATAACCCACCCCATTTGGTAACTGGTGTGTTGAAAAGATCTAGTCGAAAACTGGTCTGGGCTAAGAATTTACCTTATACACCTTATCTAAACCCAACCCTTCAAACTTATCACCGTGCTGATATAGGAAGAGGTAGAAAACCATAGAACAAAAGCGGAAGTGACCAATTTCTGAATGTTCTTGGAACTGGGTCTGAATGGTGGAGAGCAGGAAACTAGGGATATCCAGAACTACCCCCGGTTGAGACATTAACAGTAAGAAAGCGACGCATGTCCTAGAGATTTCCCCCAAACCACCTACACCTAATAGACCTGCGATGAGAGCGAGGATGGGTTGCACTTCTTCTTTCAACAGACTCAAAGGGAAAAGTTCTGCAGAAGGAAGAGATGTGGTCTAGTTGTTAGTTATGGAGGAGATGAAATCTCCTTGTTGTTCCCATGGCAATTTTGCAAACTGAGGGGTTAAAGTCATTTCGTTGAAACTGGTATAGTTCGCGCTAGTGGGAAAGCAAAGGGATTTTTTGATAATTTCAGGGGAAAGAGAAAATATATTGTTCCCTTGAGCCGAGATAAATGTGGCTCGACGTTCGTCATAGGTATCTCTGAGCCAATAGATAAACTCGACCACCAGATAGACCGGAGGGGTAATTTGATGGTATAGGTTTGATAAAACCACCCGATATCGATCCCTATTCTCGACATGTCTTCTAAAAGGCTTAGGTTTGATACTGCTGATGGGAAAAGGGTATTTTAGATCACAGATTTCGGCTTGCAGGTCTAAGAAAAGCTCGAACCTAGGAGGGTTTCTGGTTTCATGAACCTGAGGGGTCTCTGGTTATGTTTTATTGGGGGTGACCTTTCCCATGACTGATATGAAAAACTTTAAAAAAACAAAAGGAAACCAGAGGGGGTATGAGGGACGGAATACCTATGCAGTGGGAAATTTGCTCGGGAAGGTGACACGAAGGGTACTGACAGTGACTAGGTAGACCTGGCACTGGGCTTCACTTTATTTTATACCCTAGCCGAATACCTGAAAGTTTTACTGTAGTAAAATACGAGGGACTGTTATATAGGACTGAGGATTTTTAGGGAAAAGGTGGAATGGTGAAGCAAGTGGGGTTATCATTGTAAGGACACTGACAATGGAGCACGCGATGCATAGGGATTGGGCATTCAACTGTAGGTAGGTGAACACCACGTGCCTAGTTTAATATTGATACGGGCCTCAGTACCAGTTCATTAAGGACTTTACCTTACCTTTCTGCCACGTAAGCATCTATGTTCTTGAAATCTGCCCTTCGTGGAACGTGAAACACACAACACAACAACTTTAGGACCCGCACTTTACTCGCCATATAAACCTTACCTCGTGTCAACCACTGTGACATGTCACCACAATTATGCGGGGGTATGGCTCTATCACCCCCCTCCTATCCTTGACCCCCTTGGAATAACACATGCGGAGACTCGTACCAATGTGCATAATGTAGAATTGGGCCTTGTTATAATACTTTGTGCTTTAAACCTTTTATACCATACCTTTCTTTATTTCATGTTCGGAGCCTTTACGTCTTCCCCCCCCTTATAGTCATGTTTTTAATTATCAGGCCACGTGACTTAGCCTAGTATTGTTACTTTCCAACCATCACTTGAATATTCACCATGATTAATGCCATTTGATACTTTTCTATTCACGGAAAACCACAAAAACATTAAAAGTAAAGTATATAACCAACATTGGTTCCATTTGGGGGCGGCACGTTCATCCTTGGGCGTGTCGAGAACTTCGCAGACCACTTGTTAATCTTCCACATCTACACCACTCTTCAGTACTTTTTATTTTTCTCTTCATAATTCATCACAAAAAACATCATTCAAACAAAAATGTAAGGTAGATAACTAATGTACAGTATAATACATCAGGCTCTCTCGGCCTGAATCAGAACTGGAAGTAATTTTTGAGGAACTGACCGTTTAAAGGGGCATCAAGAAAGTCTCCCTATAAATTTTCCAACTTGAACGTGTTATTGCCTCCTTTCTCCACAATTTTAAAAGGGCCAAACTAGAGTGGGTAAAATTTACCATGTTTCCCCTTATCAGCTCTTCGAATATCCCATCTGAGCACTAAATCCCCAACCTGCAACTTCCTATCCTTGGCATGCTGATCAAAAAGGTCCTTCGTCTTCTCTTGGTATTCAGCTAGCCCGTGACTTACCTGGTTCCGTGTTTCTTCTAACTCTACCAGCTAATTGATTCTCCTGGTCACATCATTGGGTTCTTCTTGGCTTTCTTGCATGAATCCCGCTACTGGTAAGGCTAACTATACAGGGAATACTTCTACCCTCCCATATACTAATTCATATGGAGACTTCCTGGTTGCTCTCTTGTTGGTGATCCTATTAGCCCATAGAGTGAATTTCAACTGGGAATCCTAATTTTTCTGATTTTCGTTGATAGCCTTTTTCAGTGCCCCCACCGGGGTCTTATTTGAAGATTCTGCCAGGCCATTTCCTTGGGGGTAATAGGCCGTGGAGTGACCTAACACATGTTATACTGCTGGCAGAAACTGAAAAACTTCGCAGACTTAAAGGCCTGGGCATTTTCAATCACTATCTTGGTAGGGCAGCCAAATCTGGATATAATATTTCCTTCCATAAATTTCATTACCACAGCATCTGTTGCATTCCTCGCAGGTATAGCCTCCACCCACTTTGTGAAATAATCTGTAGCAGTAAATATCCACTTGTGCTGACCACTTGACGAAGGATTCCTTCATGAAATTCGGCCATTATATTTTCTACCTCATCCTCTGTGAGACACAAGAGAAGAATACCTGAAGGATCTCGCCAATACAATCGACCATTGGAAACAATGAATTTCTGTGATCTCAACCTTAGTTTTTTGTATTTAGCTTTGTCACAGCTAGGAGGGCAGCTGAGGGTCAGAAGATACTCCATGATCTCCTTATACCACGGGCTGATGAGATACTTCATATGGGTCTTCTAAGTAGCTATCTCTACTCCCTGCTGTTCTTCCTTCTTCTCGGACTCCTCATTTGCTATCATGGACAGATTTATACCCAGAGCCTGACAGTTTGATTCAGACAGGATTTTGGCTAATCCTTGTCCCTTAATCAGTTTGGTAGGGCGAATATCTAGCTCATATTCTTGTATTTTGGCAATCCATTTCCCCCTCTTTCCTTCGCTATCTCCTTGGATAAGGATGTCCTTCACAGTTGCTGTGGGCACAAATGCAGTAATATGTGGTTGCAAGACATACATATGGAATGCCTTAAGAGACTTCACCAGAGCATAAGCCTGCTTTTCTAATATGTTATACTTCAACTCTGCATCACGGAGCACTTGACTGAAGAAAGCGATGGGCTTCTCATACCCCTCTTCATTTTTCTGAAATAAAACTCCTGCCACTGTATGAGGTGATGCAAATGAAAAAATCATGAAGGGTTTGGCATAGTCTTGTCCAGCTAGCACTGGGGCTTTTGCAAAGGCATTTTTTATCTTGGAAAATGCCTCTCGTAATTCTTGGGAACATTTCACCTCGTTATTCTTCTTCAGCATGTCAGTTATATGTCTAACTATCTCTGCATAGTGAGGGATAAACCTTCTCAGAAAGTTAATGCGCCCTAGGAACACCTGCACCTCCTTTTTATTTTTGGGGAGAGAAATGTCATTTATAACTTCTACTCTCTTAGGATCTATTTTTACCCCATATTTGGTCACAATATGTCCCAAAAGCTTACCCTCTTCCAATGCAAACAATGACTTATGTGGATTGAGAGAGAGACTGTACCTTCTACACTTCTCGAAAGTTCTACGCAAGTGTTCAATGTGCTCTGCGTCATCCTTTGAAAACAAAATGATATCATCCAGATAGACCACCACAAACTTATCTTGCTCCCCAACAAAGGCAATGTCCATGGCCCTTTGGAAAGTGGCCCCTGCATTAATCAACCCGAAAGGCATCCCGACATACATAAATGTACCCCATGGTGTGGTGAAGGCAGTCTTCTTTTGATCTTCTGGTAGTACAACCACCTGATTGTAACCAGAGAATCCATCCATCATCGACATCCAGGAAGCTCCCACCACTTTCTATAGAATGTGATCCATCTTGGGCAATGGATAATTATTCTTTAAGGATGCTTGGTTTAAATTTCAGAAATCAACACAAAACCTTATCTCTCCATTCTTTTTCTGGATAGGAACTGAGTTTGCCACCCACTCAGAGTACCTCAATGGCACAATTATTTTGGCCTTCAAAAATTTCTTAATCTCTTTCTCAATCGAGGGAAGCAGCAGGGGATTTATCTCTCTAAGCTTCTGTTTATGTGGTTTCGCATCTCCCTTTCGCGGAATTTTATGTTGCATGATGCTGATGTCAAAGGTTTTTAGGTCCTGATAAGACCATGCAAACACATCTTTGTATGACTGGAATAATTTCTGGTAGAGCTCTTTATATTCCTCTGGGACTTTCTTGGACAATTTCACAATTTTGGGGTCAGCATCAGTGCCAAGGTTAAGATATTCTACCTTATTTTCCTCTACCACTTTGTTTAGCTGCAGTGGGACATCATTCCTGTCAAACAACCTTTCTAGAGGTAATAGTCCTCTAGGTATAATGTTTCCTTTTAGTTGCAAAACTTTATGGCCAGCCACCTTTTCTTCCCATTTATTTTCTGAAATGTCCTCAGCCTCTCCTTCTTTGCAAGCATCAATCTCCATGTTTGAGAATTCCCCAACTATTTCCAGAAATATTTTCACTTGGTCTTCGTCCTCAAACACCTGCCAATGCTTGATGTTATCTGGGATTGATGGTCGATAACGCACCTCAATTTCATATCTTAAGAGAGGGTTCTGAGGTGGATGGAACGTACTGGCAGCCACTGCAAGGGAGTCTGCCATCCTATTCTGCTCTTTGGGCATAAACTGAATATTAAATGCCAAGAAAAAAATTTCCACCAGATCCCAAACTTCATTCCTATAAGCCCTCAGCCTAGGATGTTTGGTTTGGCACTGATTCTTCACTTGTCTAACCACCAGTCCCGAATCTCCCAGAACTCTTAAACCTTGTATATTCATGCTTCTGGCTATCTGTAACCCTAAAAGAAGTGCTTCATACTCGACCACATTATTAGTGGCTTCATACTCTAACTTGAAAGACAATGGGACCCATTGGCCTGTAGGAGAAATCAACAGTACTCTAGCTCCATTACCTTCTTTGGAATTTTCTCCGTGAAATTGGAGTGTCCAGATTCCTGCTTCACGGCTCTCTAAGGACTGCTTGGTCTTGATCTGGCAGAACGATGGTTCTTGGGCATAATATTGATCTTCCTCCAGCATCAAACATGAGACATCTCCCTCTTTACTATAGACTGGAGAATTAACCAAGTTGTCAGCCTTAGTAACCATCTTGAAAAATATTGTTTCCTTGTACAACCTCCTCTCCTAGCCACCAAAAACCGAGATAGTAGCATATGTTAAGTCTAGCTTGATTGACCTGCTAATTTTGGTCCCCCAGGACCTTGACAGCAACATGCCAAAATGAGCTGGGATGTCAGCCACCACAATGTCCATCACCACACTTTTTGCTGGGATCTGGGCCAAATTGACCACCAAATCCTTGATCATACCTAGGCATTTAACTCTTTTGGAATCAAATGAATAGAGATCCTTGTATGGACGAGTGATTTGTAATCCTAGTTGTTCCATGACTGACAGGGGAAATAGATTATGGGAAGCTCCTGAATCTAACATACAGTTATGTAACAGCAGGTCATGAATTACTAAAGACACATAAAAGGGGGGAGTAGAGGCATCTAATTCCTCAACATGTGGGCCAAATACAACCATGGGTCTTTCTTCTTGAAGGTTCAGACTATCTGGGATATGTGTTGCTTCTGGGGGAAGAATAAAGGATGTGACCTGAGACTGATATGCAGGCTGCTTCAAAAATTCGGTCAAGGGAACTGGGATTTTGACCTTCTCAAGCTCCTTTTGTAAACTAAAGGTAGAAGAGGACTTCTCTGTTATAATCTTCTTCGACTCTTTGCTTTGGACCAGGGGTTTGACTTCTTTTGTGACTGACTTGACATTAGGGGGAGTGGCCGCTTGTGAAGAGGAAGTAATTCGATCATCAGACTGCAAAGCTTCGTTAAGAGGCCTATTACCTTTGTCTGTGGCCCTTTGTGCTGTTGTCTCCTTCTGAGCGGATGGTTCCTTCTGGGGTGTGTCTTCCTCCTGATCCTGAGTGTGAGTTCTTTTCCTAGAAGATCTGAGGTCACATCTTCTATTAAGCTGTGCTTGCATGAAATTGACAAACTTCTTGCAGTAGTCATCAATCTCAAGATATTCGGTGCTTTCTTTGACCTTTTCTTCCTCATGTAGTGGAATCTCCACTTCATCACTTTCTTGCATGGGACATTCTACTTCATCACTATTTGAATAAGCAAGATATGGGTCATCTTGCTCATAAGCGATGTCTTCGGTAGGGCCTTCTACCCGACCTTCTAAGTATAGTGGGTGAGGTACTTGATCCTGTTGCTCCTTCCGTTCCCTCTGTAGTATCTACAGGGGTGGTTTCCTATACTGAGGGCTGTAACCCTTGTTTGGAGCATTCTGGAAATTCTTGGATGATGAATTCTTGGTCTCCAGTTCAATTTTGACCAGCTTACTTGAAATGTTTTTAATCATTTTGCTCATTTCTTCAATCTTGTTATCAGTTGAATCTCTGTCTTGGCTAGAAGTAGACACCTCTTCTTTACCTCTTCTTTTGGCATCCTGATCTAAATTTCCCTTTGATTTACCATTGGAGGTGAAGTTTTCCTCCAGCTCCAGTGCATCCGTTTGAGCATCATCCAGGGTGGTAGGCTTCTCTCTCTCAGAGAGAAACCGAATTCTGAGTCAAAGGCTGCTACGAAAACGACTTTAGTAGCAGTTTGATGAGGTTTCATATCAGCAGGAAGGCTTAAATACAATTTTTTAAACCTCTTGATAAACTCTTACACCCCTTATTTATGTCTTTTCTTGAGTGTGTTAAACTCAGTGAGACAATTTCCATGATCCTTTCTCTCTCCCCATTTTCTGAGAAAGGAGTTTTCCATTTGCTCCCAATTTTTAATGGAACGATCCCCTAGAGTTTTAAACCACTTTCTGGCTTCTCCATCCAGAGATTGAACAAACAGTCTTAATACCACGTTTATATGTTCCACATTAAATTTCTCTGCAAAAGAGTAGAAGACCTCGAGATGCTTTTGGGCTTCAATCTCATTTTCCCCATTGAAACGGGGTAAAATCTTCAGATAGTCCTGTGGCGTATCATTCAATATTTGAGGTAAAGCCAAGGGGGCATACTTATTCAGTAAGAAACTAGGAACATTGGCCATTGGGGGTGGTGGAGTTAGTGCTATAGTTTGGTGCGTGAGAGGAGGAGGAGGTGGAAGTGAAGTATGAATGACAATAGGAATGTATTGGACAACAACTTGAGATGTTGATGGGGACAATGAGTTGTTAATAGCAGATACTTCAGTGACCTCTTTGACCTCTTAGGCTTTAGGAGTGGGGTGAAGGGTGTAATGTGTGGTATCTATTGATTCAGCTTTGTCTTTGATTTGGATACCTCCCCGAGGAGGACTATCTGAGAAGTGGTCAGTATCTCCCACAGTGGAGTCGGGACCTTGCACTAGGGCTACTTGAGAGGAGGAGGATGGAAAGTATTCTAAAGAGAATTCAGGGATCTCAGTGTGGACTGATTTCCTTTCCCTCCAACTTCTCCTATGTAGGATATTTTCTAGGTCAGACACAGAAGGTGTCTTTGGCTGAGACATATCTGACCTTGGGTGTGGATTTCGAGGAGCCAGGACTGCAGGTAAATTTATCTGATAAATGACTGTGGAGTCGCCAAGGTGAAAGATATACAACTCTCAACTCTTCATGCTCACCTATTTGAAGAGTGAATAAGGTTTTTTCAAGGCCCATGGATTTAACTTTTCTCAACTTCGGTTCCCTGGCAATGGCGCCAAAAATATGTTTTCAACCCTAGAGACAACCTTCAGTTGTGAAAGACCAGTGCCTAGGACATCTTATATAGCAAGGAGCACATGATATAACATGGAGAATTATCAGAACAAGGCTCTTGTGATATTTCAAGTCAACAAGAAAATTCAATTTGGATGGAACCAGAATACTCATAAGTTCAACATAAAGAAAGAAATACTGCAGAGGCAAAGTGTGAATTCTCAATATAAATGTATAAGACAATTCAAAGGCGGCTTTCTATAAGGAGGGATGGATTCTAAAAACACTTCACAGAGATGAAAAATCAGAGGGCATTTGCTGTGTATGAAATATAGAGGGAATACTAACTGTTACTGAGATGAAATCTAGAAACAAATATTAACATGTGATGGGCTTATGATAATAAGAATCCATACATGAAAATAACCTTTAAAAATAACATCCCATAGCAGTTAATATAGAAGAAGTATGATTGAAGTGGAAAATGAAACAGCATATCATGACTGAGACATATTTAAAGTGCTATACAGGTTTTAGCATAAGTATCAACTATGATAAATTCATACCAGAACCAGTGAGCTACTCGCATTCCAGAACATGATACAAGAGGAATGGATATAATGAAATGAACAGTTGAGCTATGACACATAAGGAAGAGTTACAGACTGTAAAGCACAAATACCATAATCCTCATTTAAGAAGGAACTCCTTATCACTGAAACCCAATGGGCTTTTCGCATTTATATTAAAGTTTCGACAAAATGCATACAAAAATTCTTTCACAGCATATTCTTCAAAAAATCCGGAATCGTTTTTCCTATTTGGTTGCTGCTTATATAGAATCCTTAGAAACATGAGTGGGAAGATATTTTTGGGGAAAAATATCTCCCCCGCGTGCTAGTAATCAGTTTGAGGTCTCAATAAAAAATAACCAAAATTCATGACGATAGATAGGGGTATCTCATCATTTACAGTTAGGCTCACGGCCGTTTCAAAACAAAAATATTTAAAAACAGTCTTTAACAAGAAGTAGAATGCAGGAGTGAAATGTGAATTCCACTTGAAATTTAAAAGTAACAAAGTAAAGTAAAATTAAAGGACACTAGGGCCGAATCATGAATTAACAACATTCACTGGTGCGATGGAGTTGATGTGGTTGCTAATACAGGTGGCAGGACATTTGTTGATGAGCTGGCCAACAGGCTGGCATACTTGGTGCACCTTTGCTGACTGTTTGCTGTGGGTTCAGGAATTGATGCGAAACCTTCCACTCTGATATAATCTTCAGTGAGATCATCGAAATTTGCATTGACAGGAATTTTGTGCTTTACCAGGTGCAGGAGGGAAAATTCCTGGCGGAGTGTTGAAACTATAGTCTCAGATTTCAGCCGAGTGGATTTATCTGAAAGTACATCTGTGCGATTCATCTCCTCCTTGAGACGTGCCTCATATGTTGGTAATGGCAGTAACACGGCAGGGGTAGGACCTCAGCATGATGGAAGCCCAACAGCTGTGATCTCGGCCCAAATCATTTCAAACCGTTCCAAATTGACTACCACGTTTTCCAAGGTTATTGAAGCTATACTGCGGGCATACTCCTTGTCAATTATTTTTTGACATTCAACGACTTCATTGAACCTGCTCACTATACCATGTTTCTCGACATCTTCAAACCTCAACCCTTTTAGGAAAGAGATATAACTCTTTGCATGATGCGCTCTGGCGAATATATCAGTATTCCCCTCATGAAGCTTTCTTTTGAGATAAAGCACGGACGACTTTACTTCCTCAAAGACCTTTAGAAAAGCCCAATTCCCTTTTACCTCCGTGATAATTTCTGCCTAAATTATTCGTCTGGCATCCCTGAGGGTGATATTACCTTTCAGGCGACTGTTGAGTTCGTCGATGGTCTTCTACCGGTCGGCTTTCTCCTTTTTTCCCTACTCGACTTCCTTCCGCATGGCCTCGATTCTTTTGGAGTTCTCAGCAAAGATAGCTTCCGGCTCACTGATTCTTAGTCTCGCTGTAGAAACCTGTTTCTCCAATGTATCATTTGTAGCCACTGTTGTATTCAACTGTTCGGACAACGAACTAGTTTTCAGTTGGGTTGGCGGTGGTGCACACATATGTGTATCCCAAGTTGTCTGTAATGCCTTTAACCTGCCCTGAAGAACAACCATATCTTTTGCCATCTTTTCTTTTTCTTCCTTCTCCTTTGCAAGAGAATCAGCTAGATCTGATTTTTCTTTTTCAGCCTGGGCTAACTCGACTGTTTGTATATGATGGGAGGCCGGTATGCTAATTTTTCCTTTCAGGGATGCCACTTCCTTCTGAAATTCCTCGATGAGGCGACGCTGTGGGTTGGCTTCACCAGTCTCTTTTCCTTTAATCGAATCCTGGAGAGAACGTATTTGACTCAGGAGGGCATGAGAATTTACCTGTTTTTTTTCTGAAATTCTCTCTCACTTGGGCATGCTTGCTCTCCAACTTCTTTAAAGTGATCGTAAGTCGCATCACTTCATTTTTTAGCATATCGCCAAAAACCTGAAATAGGTTGCATTTATCAATTTCCGGCACCTTTGACATGTAAAACGCGTACTCTAGCACTCTATAACTAGTAGTACCTACATCTGGGTCCAGAATGGCCTCAACCATGGCCATCACTAGATGTTTTGTGTCGAGGTTCGTCGAGGCTGAAAATCTGGTGTGGTATTTCTCAACGAATCCTTCTAGCTCCGTCTTGTACTTATCTCTGATGGCTCTGGCTTTCAGGCTTCTTTCGGTTGCGATCTGTGAAGTGTCAGTTGTGATAGCCTGTGAGACCTCTAAGTAGTTAGAAGACGTAACACTATCTTGTAAAACCTTGAGCCCTATCCTGCTCTCATCGGGTTTTCCATATGGTATTTCCTGTTCGAGCAACTGTTCTTCCCCAATAACTTCTGCTTCATTGGTCACTGTTTTCTGCCTTTTATGAGGGGGAGAACGTGCTCCTGATGTACCTTCTTCCTCCGCTCCTTGACCTTTATTAGCTTCTCTTCCTGAAGCTGCCTCTGCCTTTTCCCCTGTCGCAGATGAATCTGTTTCCATCTGCGAAAGCAAAGGCCAAGTTTCAAGATTAGCCCTCCATTCTATGAACGGTCTCCTTTCATGCACATAAGGAGTTGATTTGTTCATTCTCCTTCTGTTAGAGATGATGCCCCTCGGATCGTAGGGCCAAACCTTCCCTTGTCTAAAATCCATATCTTGAAGCAGCTTCTCAACGATAGGGAGGGCGTGCCTTGAATTGACAAAAAATGGGCCAATGGTAATGGGAAGTTTAGGATAAACCCCTTTTTTGCAGGGAGGAAGTGGAGTTGGTCAGATTTCAGGGTCTACTGAATATACTCCAAAGCATAAATCCGTCAGGTAGGGAACACAGGCAACTGATAGGGGGAAACTTCAGCTCCATAAACTCGAATTTTGGTGTATTTATCAAACAGGTACCAATCCCCAGTACTTTTGGCTTGAATAGACTGTAAACATCTCTTCATCTCAGGAAAAACTCTAGGTGAGGGATTTTCGTGGATGATAGTGTAGGTAATATGCATGAAATCATTTAGAAACCTAGAATAGCCCACCCCGTTTGGTAACTGATGTGTTGCAAAGCTCCAGTCGAAAATTGGTCTCGGCTGAGAATTTACCTTATACACCTTATCTAAACCCAAACCCTCAAATTTATCAGCATGCTGATAAAGGAAGAGGTAGAAAACCATAGAACAAAAGCGGAAGCGACCAGTTTCTAAGAGTTCTTGGAACTGGGTCTGAATGGTGGAGGCCAGGAAACTAGGAATGTCTAGAAAAACCCCAGTTTGAGACATTAACCATAAGAAAGCAACACATGCCCTGGAGGTTTGCCCCAAACCGTCCACACCTAATAGACCTGCGATGAGAGCAAGAATGGGCTGCACTTTTTCTTTGAACAGAATCAAAGGGAAAGGCTCTGCAGAAGGAAGGGATGTGGTCTGGTCATCGGTTATGGAGGTGATGAAATTTCCTTGATGTTCCCATGGCAATTTTGCAAACTAAGGGGTTAAATTAATTTCGTTGAAACTAATGTAGTTTGCACTGGTGGGAAAACGAAGGGCTTTTCTGATAATATCAGCCGAAAGGGTGAATATCTTGTTCCCTTGAGCCAAGAGAAACATGCCTCGACGTTCATCATAGGCATCCCTGAGCCAGTAGATGAACTCGACCACTGGATAAACAAGATGGGTAATTTGATGGTATAGACCTGATAGAACCACCTGATATCTATCCCTATTCTCGACATGTCTCCTAAAAAGCTCAGGTTTGATACTAATGATGGGAAATGGGTATTACGGGTCACAGATTTCGGCTTGCAGGTCTAAGAAAGGTTCAAACCCTGGAGAGTTTCTGGTTTCACGGACCTGAGGAGTCTCTGGTTCTGTCTTCTTGGGGGTGACCTTTCCCATGACTAATATGAATTTATTTATTTTTAAAACAAAAGGAAACTAGAGGGGGTATGAGGGACAGAATACCTGTGCAGTAGGAAATCTGCTCAGGAAAGCGACGCAGGGGGTACTGACAGTGATTGGGTCAACCTGGCACTGGGCTCCCACTTTAGTTTATACCGTAGTCGAATACCTGGAAGTTTTACTGTAGTAAAAGACGAGGGACCGTTATATAGAACTGAGGGTTCTTGGGAAAAGGCGAAATGGTGAAGCAAGTGGGATAAGCGTCATAAGGACACTGACAATGAAGCACGTGGCATGTAGGGATTGGGTGTTAAACTGCAGGTAGGTAAGCACCACGTTCTGGGTTAAATACTGATATGAGCCTCAGTACCAGCTAACTTAAGAAATTTACCTTACCTTTCTTCTGCGTAGTCAACTCTGTCCTCAAAACATACTCTTCATGGAATGTGAAGTACCTAGCGTGATGGCTTTAAGACCCGCGCTTTACTCCCCATATAACCCTAGCTTCGTGTCGACCCTCGTGACACGTCACCAAAATTCTGCCGGGGTATGGCTCTGCCTCCTTCCTCCGCTCCGTGACCCCCCTGGAATGGCATATGAGGAATCTCGTACCAACGTGTATGAAGTGAAGGCAGGCCCTGTTATAACATTTCTTTGCTTTATACCCTTTATACCATATCTTTGTTTGATTTATGTTTGGAACCTCTACGTCTTCCCACCCCCTTATAAACATGCGCTTATTTATTTGGCACGTGACTTAGCTTAGCATTTCTTCTCTCTAGCCATCATTTAAATATTCAACACGAGTAATGACATTCGATGCCTTGCTACTCAAGGCAAACCGTAAAAATATTAAAGGTAAACCATATAATCAACAAACTGTTTGAAAATCAAACTAAAATCAAAATTAAAGAGATATAAACATTAGGCTGACAGAAGCTTAGTTGTTTGAATACTCCATGGTGATTTGTAACTTCAATACAAATGATGAATCTTTTTTAATGATTATAGACTTTGATGATGCCAAAGTATACATTTTTTTGTCCAACTTTAGATTTTCCATTCTGTTAAATGTGTGAAGCCTCTTCTCCAAAATTCACTGAACTTTGGCTATGTCTGTAGAAGAGGGTTCTTCTGGTCCAGTCTCTGGACCAATAGCTACTGGTAAAGAAGATATTTCCAGGTAATTATAACCTTTTTTCCCCAATGACACATCACAAGATTCTTATTTCTAAATTTAGGATATTCTCTTACACATTTTCTTACATCTACGACACTTTGATTTTCCAATTGGGCATAGGTGAAGATTTTTGTAACTCCCATCTTAATTATGCATGCAACACTCTCATGAACACACAAATACTAGCCTATCTTTTATGATCTATTTAATTACATGAACTAAACCAGTCATCGAAATGGTTAACCTAAAAAGTGTGAATTGAATTGGAACTAGATAAAAGCAGGATTAAAAAACAAGTTAACAAAAAAATACATAAATTATTCAAATTTAGGAAAAAACATGTATATTAATGTGCATCCATATGACTCGCAACAATTATACAAATATATTTCCATTTAACTTGAGTTTTCCTAGACATAGGTTTGGAGGTTTCCCAACATGAAATTCCTAAAGAATATGTTCTCCTGAAGCCTAGTGTGCACCATATCATAGTTAATATCTAAAGTCTTTGGAACCCTTAAACCTAACACTCGTTTGAGAATCTAATACCATAATAAGAGCATATTTATGCTAAGAGAGTTTACCATGCATTTACAACCACATTCTTTCTCAAGGGTGAAAGTGGTTTTGTGTCTCATGACTCTGTTTGAAGAACAAATTTCCATATCATACAACTGAGGCAAGCTTAAAATGTTTTTTCTAAAGCTAGAAGTATTGTTGTGACATTATTCCCAACTTAAGCCCTTTGTTGAAGGACTTAAAAATGATGTAAAATTGATTTAGCGGGTCAGAATGTTGAATGCTAGGTATTCTTGTGAGATTATTTGCCCAACATGCTCCTACTAAATTGAAATGGGTTTTTTTCTGTTTATTGTTTAGGCCAAATATTGTAATAGAAGCACTATTGCAACGATGCTAAAAGGTCTCTTTCTTGTTAATTTGACCATGAATATGTCTTTTAAAAAGAAATATTTCTTAGTTCTGTTTGCGTTAGTGGTTTGCTAAGAAATTTTCTACAGTCTCTTCTTTAAAGGGTGCTAGCTCAATGGAAGAGCACCTACTTTACAAGCAGGAGGTTGGTGGTTTGATTCCGTCGTGCCCTGATATTAATAAGGAATGGCGACGATCAGTTTTTGGTGATGGATTCTCTTTTGACCATCAACAATGAGCTTATGGTGAAATTTTTCAACCCTCACCAAAATATGAAATGGTGACGGTCAACGAACGTCGCCATATATACACATCAATAGTGATGACCATGAAATTTTTGTCACCATAAATCTTTGTTGTTGATATGAAATGGTTAGGGTCAATGTTTGTCATTATAGTCATTATTCGCGATGGACCTTGATGTCACCAATGAGCTTACCATGACAGTTTTTGACCCTCACCAAATATGAAATGGTGACGGTCAACGAACGTTGCCATATATATGCACCAATAGTGATGGCCATGAAAGGTCCATCACGAAAAATCGTTGTTTTTCATATGAAATGGTGACGATCACTATCTGTCATTATAATCAATATTCGCGACGGACCTTGAATGTCACCAGAACACATACTTTCGGTGACGCCACCTTTGTTGACGTTCAGGTTTTTGGTGACGGAGGCTATTGTTTGTCACCATTGCTCATATGAAATGGTGACAGTCACTACCGTCATTATAAACCATTATTGGTGACGGACCTTGAATGTCACCACAACACCTTTACGTTCAGCGACGCCACCTTTGGTGAAGTTTTTTTTTTGGTGACGAAGGCTCTTCTGACCCTAACCAATGAGCTTATGGTGACATTTTTCGCCCCTCACCAATGTCCATTTTTCTTGTAGTGAGAGAAAAGCAAACAAACTACAATATACATATGCCTACTTATCTTAATCACTTAAATCGACTAGATGTGAAAAATACATATCATTCAAGGGTCCATTGCATCAGAAATAGAAACATAAACAGATACATATATGGGAAAATGAACAACAATATTTATTAAAGAGTAGAAGGGGGAGGTTACAATCAATGATCGATTTGATGCCACTAGATCCAGCTTCATTCTAGTCTCATCACATCCAACATCACACCAACAACATATCAGTACTTCACTCTCTCAAATGAGAATCCAACAACATTTTTTTACCAAAATTCTTCCTTCCCTAGCACTAGGATTTGTGCTCAATTTATAGGGAAATTGATGGTAGTTTCTCAATGAACTACTTTATAATAATAGGCAAGACATGTTCCCAAGTTCAGAGGTGTTAGATGGACGCTTGGATTCAAAGTTTGACATATATGGACTCTTATAGAAGGAACTGGCCATGTGGATATTCCCGGAACAATGAGAATTCCGCTCCCAGGTGACCAATGCACTCTTGAATGTCAGGAAGTGAATTGCAGTGCACCCTTGAATGGAGGATGATGCATATGCAGTGCAGTTATTCCCTTTAGAGGTAGCGTGGGTGAGTTCATAAGTGATATAACATATACTTCAAACCTTGGAAATCTCACAATAGAAGCCATGAATGATTTGTTCTTCTCTTAAGGCATATAGAAACTGAAATGCAAGGGGATGATAGACCCTATTTCATTGGTCTTGGGGATGATGTCCAGTTTGACCAGGTCATGGGGGATGATGCCCAAATTGACCTATAACAGTTTCCCCCTAAAGCATGAAGTCGAAATAATAACAATATTTTTTGAATGATATGATTTATAATGTGATGAGTTGGAACTGAAGCAGAGTGATGATTGCATCAATATTACAATACATTGCATCATGATATTTTCATCTTGATCATGAATTGCTGAGGGAGGCATTCCCATGCTCAGCACATAAACTATCTAATAACATGTACATAGTGTAGAAAGTCGTCTACATTGGAATGTTTGCCAATACATACATGCCTACAGATATAGGCCCATGTTCGGATGAGAATCTGTATGTAAGGTCACTGTACAGATGATGTGTACAACAATCCTGATATCATAGCCCGGATGGCTGAAACCAGATCCAAGGTATTCTTATCTCATTCACTCGATCATTTGGGTACAAGTCTAGCGATGCGAATATATGATTTGTAGTTGAACATGGTAAGACATCGTTTGATTACCAGCCAATGATATGAGTTGTTAACAAACATAAGAGAACCATTATTGATGTTAATGGCTCTCAAGGTACTGTAGTACAGTTTGCAAGGTGATGATTTGATGTTGAACGCCAAACAAAATATTTCGGTCAAAGGTCTGGAAGCGAGGATCTTATCGATGATGTAACAAGCCTCATGGCACTAGAAGATGATGTTTCTAAGTAAACTTCCAGGATGATGATTTGATGTCGACAAGAAGCCACTTTATCATGAAACTGGAGTTACTGATTTTGGAGACAAAATGTGACTTGATATAGCAATGTTCAGGGGTGACTGTCATAAAAATGAAGGTTTATGAGTATTGCAGAAGGATGAGTATTCATTGGATGACTTCTCTTGAACAAATCGGCGACACTGAGATGAGTTGGCAGCATTGACCCAAAATAGAAGTGAAGGTATGATGAACCATAGGTATGAATGAACTGTCAAGAATATTACCCAACCTAAATAGTCATGATGATGTTGTGAAGTGTCATGTTCAAGAGTGACCTGCTACCGTAAAATTTCTGTTCACTTTCCCAAATTTTCCCCGGTCATTTGTCGACTAGAACCTCTTTATTTTTTAACAAGATTGAGGAGGATAACATATTCTTGATCTATAATTCAACCCTTCAGGCTAATATACATCGCTATTTAATAATTTAACGAGTCTAGCGATAAATCAAACTCAATCCTTGCCATGATTAACAAGACCTTCGCTATTTTATGTTTTAACTAACCTAACGACAATGACAGCCCGGTCCTTTTTCATATTTAAAGAGTTTGAAAAAGAGGACAAAAGAAAAATCCATGATTCCTTTTTCATAAATTTGTCACTCATATCTGAAAAAGTGTAAAATGATATCTGAGAGAACCTCCTAGCCATGTTCGACTAAGGTTTTCCTTTTTCGTAAACAATCTATCTCAGTCCAGAAAAGGGTTAAACTTATACTGAGTAGATGTCATTCCATTTACTTTTCGAGCTCGAAAAGACAAGTGCTCGACAATATTTTCACATTATCGAAGTCTGAAAAGAGCTAAAAGAAGATTCCAGGGGTTCCTTTTTTGTCATTATAGAAAGCTCAAAAAAGAGATAAAAGTGTGCTTCAAGTCCTTTTTCATTTTTATCAAAGTTAAAAAAATCAGGATAAAAGTATGCTTTGTGGTCAAATCATTCTTCAAATAAGTGTTCATAGATAATCTTCTATGTCAGCTCTAAACCTGTTCAGAACAACATAAAATGGATTAAAAATACTTGTTTCATGATAAAATTTAATAAAACCATAGTCACAAAAATAAATATGATTTGAAAATAATCAAATGACTAATTAAACAAGTTTTACTATTCATTTTTACCATTTGAAAGTTACCATTTGAATTTTGGAGCTCTGACCCAATTTTTACCTTGAAATTTAGCAGTCGATTGGGTGCAATAGGTAAGAATTTTTTTACCATGTTTTTTTATTTTTCTATCTATGTGTTTGTTTTTAGCGTTTTCCTATGTTTATTGTGCAATCCTATTCAATTATGTGATGTGAATTGAAAATATGTCTTTACATGTGTTGCAAATGTCTGTTTATAACATAATTCGCTAGAGAATTAGTTAATGTGTTCAATTTTCTGGAAATGTGTTGATATTGAATGAAATCAAAATGTCTTTCCAAAAGTCGAACTCTTACGAAGATACGATGCAGTGTTGGATTTTTGACAGTATAAACACTAGTAAGTTGCAGTACCACAAGTTGTGAGTCTAACCTAATGATGATGCGGTTAATCCCAAATGAAATGGCATTAGAGAGAAGTTCGATCAACGTGTTATACTCAACGATATTTTTTTTAGATAGGCCAATACAAATCCCTTGAAAACTCACTAACTCATCGTTCGGAGTGAAAATGGCCCACGCTACAGAGGATACATTGTATGTACTATGACTAGCACCATCATCATACCCAACGAATGCTTCCAAAGATTCAGACATCTGCGATGAAAGGTAAAGCGGATTATTAACCTCAAGAAAACTCTAGAAAAACAAACTAAGATAGTAAATTCAAATCAACACCATATATAAAATATAATACAAAAATTTACTATGCTCATGATTATGCATAGTAACAATTCAGATACAACCCATTCCAGGGATGTGCCAATAGAATTCCATTGTAATCTACCAACTCGTAGGCACCCTTAGCAAGAACTCTTTTGAAAATATAGGGGCCATACCATAATGGCTCAGATTTCCCTGTACCTATTACATCAACTTCCTCATCATAAAGAAGGACCAGGTCACCCTCTGATAAAATGTGAGGCTAGACATGCTTGTCGTATTGTGCCTTTATACGTCTCTTATGTGCTTCATTGGCCAATTGGGCTTCACGATGCATTTCATCAATATGGATGAGGTTAAAAAGACGTGCTTCTTTAGTATAGGTGTTAAGTAACAAGTCGATTATGAGTTTTAACGAAGGTATTTCACATTGGATTGAAAGATAGCTTCCATACCATACATCAATTGAAAGGGGGTAAATCTAGTTGTGTTTCTCACCGAGGTTCGGTACGCCCACAAAACCAAGTATAGGATTAAATTCCAATTTTGTTTATGAACTCCTATCATTCATTGAAGAATTCGTTTAAGAATCTTTTTAATAGCCTCAACTTGTCCATTTTATTGTGGATAATAAGGAGTAGAACTATCATGAGACAATCCTAATTTGGCAGCCAACTCATTCATCATGTGATTGTGAAAATGTGATCCATGATCTATGACTATGGCCTGTGGGACCCCAAACTTTGAAATGACATGATTAAAGAAAAATAATGCAGTTGTTTGTCCTGTGTTGTTGAATGTAGGCTTCACTTCGGCCCACTTGGTAAAGTAGTCTACTGCAACAATAATATAACCATGCCCCTCGGACGAACGAGGGTTACAGGTCATGATTTCAATGACCCATTTCGAAAATGGTCACATAGAGACAACATGATGCATTGGTGCTAGAGGTTTCTGGATTTTACGATCAAATATTTGGCACACATGAAAACTTCTGACCGCGAGGATGCAATCATGAAATATGGTAGGCCAAAAGTAACCGGCGCGGAGTATCTTCTGCGCGGTAGCGTATCCAGAGAAACTTCCACCATAAGCCCCAACATGACAATCATTAAAAACATTTTAGGCCTCCTCATGAGTGAGGCACCTTCTTAAAATTATATCGACACCACGATGATAAAGAGTATTGTCGACGATCAGATAATCTTTGGCTTGGTATTGAATACGTCGTTGGTCAAAGCAAGAGGTATCATGCCGAAAAATCTGGGTCCGGAGATAAATGATAAAATCCCCATACCAAGGATCAGATGATCCAATCATAAACAGAGACTCGTCAGGAATAGATGGTTTTGATGTAGTACCAGTACTATCAGAGGGAAGGTCACAAAGAAGCTCAGCCAAAACTAAAGACTTCTTTGAATTGGATTTGATGAATTCCAAATCAAAATCCTGCAAAATTACAATCCATTTTGAATACTTCCCCCCCCAGAAATTGACGAGATAAGTTGTGAGTCATGGGGTTGCAATCTAAAATGAAAATGGTCTTCCAGAACAAGATACAGTGGCGAAATCTTTGGACAGCTTGAATAGCTGCCAAGGCAAGCTTTTCTACGTATGAATACTTCACTTATGTATCATTGAGATTATGACTCAAATAATAGATCGGATGTTCTATCCCATTTTCTACTTGGACCAATACCATAGAAATGGCCGTATCAGCCGCGGAGATATATAAGAAATAATCACTCTGATAATTGGGGGGATACATTAATCACGCACGAACAAGTGTATCCTTGACAGCATCAAAAGAAGCATGTACAACCTTAGCCCAATGGAAGGGAATCCCCTTTTTCAAGAGCTGAGTAAATCCTTTAGCCATTCGGCATAGTTGGGTATGAACCTCCTTAGGAAGTTAGCCTTTCCTTGAAGTTTCTATAATTGAAGAAAATTTGATGGCGCATCCAAATCAAGAATGGCCTGGACCTTTAGTGGGTCTATTTGAATTCCTTCTTTTGAGACGACGAATCCTAGCAAATGACCAGAACCAACACAAAACACACATTTATGTGGATTTAGGTGTATTTTGTAGTGTTAACAACGTAGAAAGATAGCTCTCAAATTCATCGGGTGATCAATCTGGTTTCGTGAATGCACGGGTAGATCATCTAGATAGGGTTGAACAATGTGCTTGATGTCATTGAAAGCATACTCCATTATATCTCTCTGAAAAGTTTCCCCAACATTATTTAAACCAAACGTGAGTTTTCGATAAGCGAATGTGCCCCAGGGAAAGAAGAATGATGTCTTATATTGGTCCTCTGGGCGGATATTGATTTGATTGTAGCCAGAAAATCCATCCATGAACGAAAATATTTTGCATCTAGCAAAATTTTCAATAATATGGTCAATAAAGGGAGTAGGATAGTTGTATTTTGAACAAGCAAGATTGAAATCTCGATAATCGACGCACACTCTAATGGTTCCTTGTTTTTTCATAACAGTAAAAATGTTGGAAACCCACTCAGTAAGAGAAACAGGGTAAATGAAACCAGCACGCAAAAGTTTTTCAACTTCTACTTTAATGGCAACAGCCTTCTTCAGATGAACAGGATGAGGGTGTTGACGTACCGGCTTGACATTAGGGTACATATTAATAGTGTCTTCAATGATACTAGTATCTATGTCTGGAATTTCCTTGTAAGACCAAGCAAATACATCACGAAATTCACAAAAGAGAGAGTGATATGTTTCGAGTTCTAATAGAGAAAAATACACGCCGACATGAATTTTTTCTACAACTCGGGTTTGGTCTAAATATCGATAGAAATGGTTTCTTCAATTTTGATAAATTTCACTCAGAATCGATTGCATTAATAGGAAAATAATTTTCAAAGAATGTTTGATCGATGGGTGATATAGTTCACTAAGATGATCTTCTTCGTAATGCTGAAGATGGGAGCGATGATGATGATATTCCCATGGTTCTTCTGACATCATGGATTCCACAATATTCTCACTTGTCAAGAAATTTGAGGAAAAAGGATCAAATGGAGTACCAAAATCTAATGAACGATCAACCGAAATGACCGACGACGATGATTTCGGATTCGTCGCCCAAGCCATATAGATTGATTTATATGCCAGCTCAATTGGGTTGCGTAGCAGAAACTCATCCAATGTAACAATTTTAGAATCACACATAATCTTCCTTAAGCCAGATGGAGTAGAAGATATCATGTAGCAGGTCTCTATACTTGTAATTTATACCAACGTTGTATGCAGAGGTAATGAAAAGGTTCCCATAAGAGTGGAATCCTTTAAGAGTCCCACACCAATGTTCTGAAGTGTGATTTGGGGTGCGTGAACAAACGAAACACTTCCAGTTACCTGGGAACTGGAGGCAAAGAAGGATAGTTGGTTGATGACTGTGATGACACCTTTATGTCGAAAGGAAATCATTCTAAAATATGTAGAGATGATCACAATCATATCATATACCCATGGCCTTTCGAGTAAAATATTGTAATCAAGGGTCAACGACCTCAAATTCAACATTTATTGTTTTTCCCCCTATTTCAACATGTAGGTTAATGATGATACTGCAAGGCTTATATGTACATCTATTGAAATATTTCAACGTCGTAGGCGATTGAGATAGGTGCGGCGAGCCAAGTGACTTCCAGCAGTTTAGAGACATAATGCATGTAGATTCTCCCTCATCAATAATAATACGATGAACAAGTTGATTGAGAACATTTACTTGGATGGAGAATGCCAATTATACTGGTAATTGCGGCACATAACCCATATGATTGAAGACTACGAGATTGGAATCTGTCGGATCAATTCCACTAATCGCCGACAAAAAATCCTGCTTCCTGGAGGGACAATTTTGAAGCACCTCAAGTGCTGACATAGCTGAAGGGGATTGAGCCAAATCTTCAACTATATTATAATTTTGAGCAGCTTGGGCTTGAGGGTTAAATGTCGATTTATGAACGACTCCCTTCTGTGGCTTTACTGTCAATTCAAGAATAGCAGTTGGTGGTATCGATTCCGTAGACGGATTCATGGTCGAGGTAGTAGGTTGATAAGTAACCTGACTACCATAATATTTATTATGCATTGACACCAAAACATCAATCGATGGCTTCGTGACAAACAACACAAGCACTTTGGAACTAGAAGCTGGATCCGTAGCAACCAAATATGTGTCTACATTCGGAAATGGATATGTCAACACTGCAGATGTATGCGAGGTCTTAACCAATTTTGAGACTTCAGCGTGGTGATGACAGTCACGAACAAAGTGTTCCTCATTATAGATTATGCAAGGGTAACAAGGTTTTCGATTTCCTGATGATTGATCAGATGATCTTTCCTGCAGGGTAGAAGTTTTATTTTTCTTTGATTTCCCTTTTTTCTTACTTCCGGGTTGCTTGTCACTTTTGCCCTTGTCAGATGACACGACATGGATTTCAAAAGAAGGATTAGGATTAGATGCAATAGATTGATGTGTGCTTGCAATGCCGATCATACTTTCTCTGGCATGATCATTCTTAGATGGAGGAGTAACAGTAAAATTTCATCGTGACGCATTGGGAATTTTCTCCTAGAGCGTACCAAAATGAGTGTAAATAAAGTCTAACTATTGGGCACGGTAAATGACCTGCTCTTCAGTGATGATGCCACCCTTAGCCACATCCTTAGTTATAGATGGTAACAGGGACTTAATGAACCACTCAACAAGGAGCTAATCAGGAAAAAATGTCTTAATCATTCTATGACAACGATGCCACTCATGGATATGATCAGAAATGTGAGTAGCATTATTCTATTTAAAATTAGTCAAGATTTTCGTTCTAGTTTCATATCGTATGGGTAACTGGAAGTGGGTCAAAAATATAGTAGCTAGGGCAGTTAAATTAGCAAATGAAGCTCTTGGTAACTCAATGTACCATTTCGCAACTGGACCAATGAGCGTATGTTGGAAAAGACATAGTCGAACGAAGTCATCATTCAGGGATTTAGATGTACACCACACATGATAAGTCATGACATGCGTCTACAGGTCTTCCCCAGGGTTTCCATTGAACTTACGAATATCCGAGGGTAATTTATGAGGTATCACTGACCACCAAGGAGCATGGTTGATTGGATCGTTGGTGAGCTGATTTAAATCTGGTAACTCTAAAGTTGCAATAAAGGGAAACTGTCGATTTAAGTCGGGTTAAAAATAGCTAGGGTATGATGGAATTGCTTGGGAAACGGGCCTTTGAGCACTAGCATAATGAATCTATTGTTGACAACCTAAATAGGGGTTGTTTTGATAGGAAAACGCTTGAGAATTCTGTTGACCAAAACCTAGGTACGCTACTTGTTGAAATGAAGGTTGTGGCATTTGCACTTGTGGCTGCCAAGGGGTCTGTCCACCAATATTATAACCCAAACTAGGATAGATTGGATTCGGTTGTGGATATGTATAATTTGGTTGTGGCTGCGACATCCCATAATATGGTAATCCAGCTTGTGAATAAATAATTCCGGATACAAGTGGTTGTTGTAAACTAACCAAAGGAGTTGATGTCTGAGGGCTCGATACTTGAGGGTATTGGGTTAAAGGACCCGCCTGAGACGGTTGAGGTACAACATTTTGAGCCTGTAACAGGGGTAAGGATGTATTAACAAGTGGATTTGATGTGGGTGCAACAGGTTGAACTGGTTGATATGAGGGTACAACCATTTGTGGTTGGATGAGTAGAGTGGGTTGCCACTAACAAACATTCATTCCAACATTAGGTGACCAAATAACGATGAAGTAATGTCAAAATGGGTGACCATAGGTTTCCCCCTAGTATGAGGAGTATAATAATATGGAAAATATTGTTCTCCAAATGCAGGGAGTCTAGTTGAAAGTGTACCGGATGGAATATACCCAGATGGATCAGCTTGATATTGCCCTAATGATGTGTATAAAGGATCAAGCCCTTCAGTACTCACTATATATTTACCAGTTAGAATACCAGACGATGACATTGGTGAAGTCCATGGGTTTGAGGATGCACCAAAGAAGGTTCTAGACAAATATTGGTAACCAGGTGGGACGAAAGGGCCACCATATAAATGTGACTCTGTTGAGGTTGTGAACATCGACGATGTAGCAAGAGCAAGTGCTATCACAACTGGAATAGATGGTCCAGCCAAATATGTTGGCTTAGGCATGGCTATTCAATCAAATGTATGCCCTATTGGATCTACGGGAACTCTAATAGAGATAGGATAAACAAAAGCAGAGCCAGGTGATTGAGGAAAATACTCATATAGGTAAATCTTCGCCCCAAAATGAGTTGGATTTAAAGGTGTTTTGTCTTGTCGTATTTCTTCAATCGAAATTAAACCAAGTGGAAGGATTTCGTCGTCAGGCCCAAAGTATATTTCAGGAGATTGAATGTGCGATATGGGAGACTTAATGGCTACAATAGATTGTGGGGCAACCGATACAGGAAAAAATTTCGGTTGTCTGACTTCAAGATTCAAATGTTCTGGAAAAAAAGTGACAGGATCTGGATCAACTTCCAGTTGAACAACGTCGGGTTCGAGAGGTATGGTCTCACTAATTGGATGGATTGTGACCACGGGTAGCTATGAGGACTCTGTCTCGACAACAGTAGATTAATCAGGATTTGTAGAAACAACTTGTGTCAAATCTAGTATGTATGAGGATGATGTCACACCAGAGGTACTGATAGTACTAGTTTTGGTAGAGAAAATTCGCCTTCACTGACTAGAAGTGGATTCTAGTGGTAAAGGTGGTTTCAATGCTATTCTACGTGAACGATGGGGAAAGGGGTGTTATTATTACATGATGACTTATTTATTTTATGAACAATTTTTTTTTTTCAAAATAAAAGGGTAATTCTAGGCAAAAGGCTTACCAAGTAATTATGAACTGCAAAATACCTCCTGGAAAACCAAGAAGTACGGGCAGGCAATCTCCCCGAATTTTGTGTTCAGTGTATCACAAGTTACAAGGTCGCTGACTCGGTTCACTATTGATGAATAGAAACCTAATTTTGTCCTCCCAAATATACCCGAAGGTACATGGAGGCCCAAGTCTGTATTAGTGTTGTCTAAAGCGAAACCGCACAGTGAGAGCACCCCCTTACAATTTTTGTACTAGAACACCGGCCAATATACCCAAAGGTACGTGGACGACCTCCAATATACTTACGTACATGGATTGAGGTATCACACTCAGAATGTATCGCAGACAAGTTAATGACAGTTTTTATGTTTAACGGCGTTGGAACACGTCTCTAGCCCAGAACTTCTAAATGTTATCATTATGGTTCCAATGATTTCTTAGGTAAATTGATGTAAATTTTATGTTGATATTGTTTAGAAAGTTTGTCTTTGAGGTTCACCGCGTGATGCGATGGAAATTCCTAAAAATGAAAACTAAAATGATAAGCAAACTTTTCAATTTTAGCTTTTTTCAATGAAAATCTTAGCTACTAAGGGAAAGAGTAATCAGTTTTAGAGAAAAAAACAAAGAGAAAAAACTACAATGCAGCTTTCCTAACTTGTTCCTATGCAACACACACAATTCACTATATGCACATGCAGGTTTTTCTTTTCAGCTTCGTTAATGTAAATGCAAGAAAGGAAACTATATGCATCAAATCAACAAAAACAAGTGTTTTCTTCTTTGAGAAATGGGGAATTTAACAACAATTTCTCTTTTAGGAAAAACAAAGAATGGAACTACAATTTTTCCTGCAGGAAATGAAGCATTTAACTAAAATTTCCTTTATGAAAATAAATGGATCTAATGCAGAAATAAAATACTTTAAATTTTATTTTCCAATGATAAAGAAAATCACTAAAGGGACATTGAACAAATTTACTTTTCAAAGGAGGAAGAATCAGGTAAGTTCATTGGTCTCTAAGAGGTATCAGACTGTTGAGAATAAAACAAAAAAATGCATGAGAATGATATCAATGACAAATTTGAAAGGAATTTGGTTGGCTAAGGGGGCAACGCAGTCTCTAAGGGGAGACAGTGTGTTGTAATGCACCCCTGAGTGGGAGACAGTTGACTACAGTGCACTCCGTCTTGACCAACAACGCATTGGGCACAATAGTGATTGAAAATGCAAGCTACATAACACACTTATAATGCAATTCTTTCATTCAAAATTTTAATAACTGAAAGTAGATGCTACTGATGAGAATTAGCAGAGGCAAAAACACCAGTAATAATAGGAAACTCCCTAGGGGAGTCGCCAATTTGTTATGCAGAATTATGATCTACGGATAAATAAAATTCCCTAAGTCTAGTGCTAGGAACTTAGAACAACAGATGAAAGAATTTTCTATCAGTTTCTCTAACATAAATAGACACACAGAATGATAGAAGAACCTACTTGTGATCCAAGCGCTTCTTCTTCTCCTTCTGTTGCTTTTGTTGTCGCCTTCAATCCAACTCAGATCGCCAGATTGTTTCCTGCAAGCATAAACAAAGAACAACAAACAACTTGCAATATACAGATGCCTACTTATATTTATCACTCAAATCAACTATATTTGAAACATATATATCATTCAAGGGTCCATTGCATTAGAAATAGAAACATACACATATACATATATGGTAAAATGAACATCAATATTTATTAAAGAGTAGAAGGGGGAGGTTACAAACAATGGTCGATTTGATGCCACCAGCTCCAGCTTCATCCCAGCCTCATCACACTAGTATCATATCAGTACTTTCACTCTCTCAAATGAGAATCCAACAACATTTCTTTACCAAACTTGTTCCTTCCCTAACACTAGGATTTGTGCTCAATTTATAGGGAAACTGATGGTAGTTTCTCAATGAATGACTTTATAATAATAGGCAAGACATTTTCCCAAGTTTAGAGGTGTTATATGGACACTTGGATTCGAAGTTTGATACATATGGACTCTTCTAGAAGGCACTGGCCATGTGGAGATTCTCGGAACAATGAGAATTCCGCTCCCGGGTGACCAATGCACTCTTGAATGTAGGTAAGTGCATTGCAGTGCACCCTTGAACGGAGGATGCTTCATATGAAATGCAGTTAGTCCCTTTGGAGGTAGCGTTGGTGAGTTCATAAGTGATATAACATATACTTCAAACCTTGGAAATCTCACAATAGAAGCAATGAATGATTTTTTTCTTCTCTTAGGGAATATAGCAACTGAAATGTAAGGGGATGATAGACCCTATTTGATTCGTCCTGGGGATGATGTCCAATTTGACCATGTCATAGGGGATGATGCCCAAATTGACCTATAAAAATGAGAGACAAGGTTCACATGCTCATCGTTAGAATGGTTGGGGGGATGACTAGTACATGTGACATCTACTGATGTTGAGACTGAAGTGTATTCCAAAGGAGGTTCGAAAGAAGCACAATAGGAAACTCCTAAAGAGTCTAAATATATTGATCCCATGGATGACGACAAGTAGAGAATAGTGGTGGAACTATTCCTCATCTCAACATCAGGAGGAGGGATTTGTATGGGTGGTTGACGCAACAAAACTGAAAGTCCGCCCAATGAGAGCTGGTCAACTATAGCGTGACTCTGATCAGCTTTTCCCTTTGGTTTACCCACGTGGCTCTTTATCTTCTTTTTATTTTTATTTATCAATTTCAAGGAAATTGACAAATAAACATATTCACAAATTTCGAATGTTGTATTATATTCCCAGCTTATATATTATCTCCAAACCTTGGAACTACGGTTCTAACTCTTCACATTTCATATTTAACCCAACGCGTTGTTAAAAAAATACTATGAATAAACCTTGGCCCGGGCCCATCTCTACGTCCAATCGCCCAATCAAACGCACACGTCGTACTTGATTATCTTTCATGCATCTCCGTCAAACGAACACCGTCCGATGGCCCCTTCTCAAATCGACGGCCCACGGCAATATCGCTCGGCTCCCCTGGTCGAACGATAACGTGCGATGGCATGCTATGAACGGTGGTTTCCCGGGGGTTCACCTCGCCACGTGTCAATTACTCTATGGAATCGCTCGCGTTCAGAAAATACCACCTTATCCGCAAAAGTGGTGTGATACAGGTAATCTGCCTTTGCAAATCCGCTTGTGGTTTTGGTACAGTGATTAACCGGGGTCACGTCGGGTTTGCGTTATTCCTTCCTGTTCAGTTAACTTGGGTCAAACCTTGGCAGGGTTTCAATTAACAATAAACGTAATTCTCTTCCGACAGGTTTTCACTATCTTGGGTAATGTTAGTCGACCACAATTTTACACAGGCTCCTTCTATGGATGGAGATTTATTCAGCAGAGCTTGTTTAACAACAAAGGCTTTTCTACACAGCCCACGCCTGCGGGTGGGGGTTAAATTCACTAGGTTTGCTCGAATAAGTTAAAAGAAACAACAGATAGAGATATGTGGAATTCATACAGGAGTTCAATCATACATGCACAGAGTTCATCACTTCGCAATTAAACAATCTCTTCACAATTAAAGATTCGAAACGACTCTATGGCAAATGCGCACTGAAATTATTTAATTGGAAGCAATCAACAACACATAAAGTTTTATTGCAGAAATCTCTTCCCTTCTCCCTCCTCCTGCTCTCTGCTATATACATCCGAGGGATTACGTTATATACATGAACATTTTTCTATTCAATTCCTCTATGAGGACCATTTTAGAAAATCAACAGCCTAAGTAAAATAATTCAACTAACTGAAATATGACAGCTAGACTAACTGAGCTATTCGACTTCTACGACTCTAACTGATCTAAATAATACAATCAGCTAAGGTATTGACACCTAGCTGTTACAATTTAAATATTTTCGACCCCTACTAGCCACAACATGTGGACAAACCTCCTACATTGTTGGCTAGTGTCTAATGCCCCTGCACCAAACTCCCGAGGGAAATTTTCTTCATGGGCTCCTGTCCATGAGCTCTTCCACTGATCTGCCTATCTTGTGCAACATTTCTTCAGTCATCCAAGTGGCATATTCCTCTCGCTTATCCTTCCATTTGATCAAGTACTGAAAGTACCCTCGTCCTCTGGTCCTTCTGAACACTCTTTTGTCCAATATCTTCTCTGGTTACAATGGCTGTGCTGAAGGTAGCTGCTCTTTCCACTCAATCTGTTCCTTGTCTGCTGATCTTTCTTCTACACCATCATCTTCATACTTGTACAAATCTGCAACATTAAAAATGGGAGATATTCCAACATCGGGAGGTAATTCAATCTCATAAGCATTTGCAGAAAACTTCCTAAGTATATTGCATGGCCCAATCTTTTTGAACTTCAATTTGTTGTACTGCTTCTTTGGGAATCTTTCCTTCCTCAAGTGTGCCAAGACCTGATCTCCTACTTCAAAGTGAACTTCTTTTATGCTCAAGTCTGCTCTTCTCTTGTATCTGATGTTGCTGCCTTGTAGTTGATGTTTCACTTGTTCATGTATGGCCTGGATCTCTGAAGCAAATTCCTCACCATCTGCACTCCTTAGCTCTTCCTTTCCCAGATTTCTTAACTCTGATATTCCTCTAAGATGCATTCCATAAAAAATATGAAATGGACTCTGCCCTGTGCTCCTGTTTGGTGAGTCATTATATGCATATTATGCCTGAGGAAAAATATGATCCCACTGCTTGGGATGCTCTCCTGCAAGACTTCTCAATAAATTTCCCAGACTCCTATTCACTACCTCAGTTTGTCCATTAGTCTGAGGATGATAAGCTGAGCTGAAACTCAGTTTGGTACCAAGTTTCTTCCACAATGTCCTCCAAAAATGACCCACAAACCTGGTGTCTCTGTCTGAAACAATACTCTTGGGCAACCCATGCAATCTAACAACTTCTTTGAAAAACAAGTTAGCAACATGGGTGGCATCACTAGTCTTATAGCATGGAATAAAATGTGCCATTTTGGAGAATCTGTCCACCATAACAAAGACTGCATCATTCCCTCTCTGAGTCTTGGGTAATCCTAGAACAAAATTCATACTCACCATGTCCCAAGGCCTGTCTGGAATAGGCAAGGGAGTGTGCAATCCTGCATTCTGGCTCCTTCCTTTAGCATACTGATAGATTTTGCAATTCTTCACGAACTTGTCCACTTCTGTTCTCATCCTGGGCCAGTAATAGAAGTGACTCAGCTGCTCATAAGTCTTATCAGTACCAAAGTGTCCAGCAAGTCCACCACTATGCTTCTCTTTGATCAAATTTTCTCTTATGGAACATTTTGGTACACACAGTTGGCTTCTCCTGAATAACAAGTCTTTCTGCAGGAAATAATCCAGCCACTGGCTCCTATCTGTTAAAACAGGGTTACTACATGCCTCAAATGCTTCTTTCAAATCTGGATCTGTTTTATACAATTCTTTGAGAAAATCAAATCCTACAACTTCAAAATTAGTTTCTTGAACAAGCATGAGCCTCCTACTCAAAGCATCAGCTACTTTATTGGCTTGGCCACTTATATGTTTCAAAACAAAATTAAAACTTTGGAGATACTCAACCCATTTAGCATGCTTATGTTTCAACTTGCGCTGATGTACAATATACTGCAAAGCATGATTGTCAGAATATAATACGAATTCCCTGGACATCAAATAGTGTCTCCATTTCTTCAGTGCCTGAACAATTGCATAGAATTACTTCTCATAAAAGGAATACTTTCTTCTGGTGTCATTCAGATTTTCACTAAAATAGGCTACACGCCTATCATCCTGACTCAACACAGCTCCAATGGCCTCTCCACTGGCATCACATTTTACTTGAAATTGTTTTGTAAAATCAGGCAGAATAAAAATAGGCTTCTCAGTTATCCTCTGCTTCAACACTTTAAAGTTTCTTTCTGCTTCAGCAGTCCACTTAAATGGATGTTTAATCTTCTTTATTGTCTCAATTATGGGTGCATTAATCTTACTGAAGTTTCTTATAAACTTTCTGTAAAAACTAGCAAGTCCATGGAAACTTCTTACCTCAAAGACATTCCTAGGTGAAGGCCACTCCACAATTGCCTTAACCTTTTCTGGGTCCATCTTCAATCCTTCTGCAGAAACAACAAAACCCAAATACACCAACTCTTCTTTCATGAATGAGCATTTCTTCAAATTTATCAGCAGTTTCTCTTGGTGCAGCTTCTTCAAGACATGATTAAGATGCCTTAAATGTTCTTCTTTAGTTCTACTGAAAACTAATATATCATCCAGATACACTATCACGAATTTACCAATGAATTCTTTCAATACTTCATTCATAAGTCTCATAAAAGTGCTAGGTGCATTTGACAACCCAAAAGGCATTACCATCCATTCATACAGTCCTTCATTTGTTTTGAAGGCAGTTTTCCACTCATCACCCTCTCTTATTCTAATCTGATGGTATCCACTTTTCAAATCTGTCTTTGAAAAATATTTAGCACCACTCAAACAGTCCATGAAATCCTCAACTCTGGGCAAAGGGAATCTATACCTGATTGTGATCTTATTGATTGCTCTGGAATCAATACACATCCTCCAGCCTCCATCTTTCTTTGGGCTCAATACTGTTGGTACTGCACATGGACTCAAAATTTCTCTGATCAACCCCTTGTCCACCAATTCCTGTACTTGTCTCCTGAGTTCCTCATTTTCCTTGGGAGTCATTCTGTAGGCTGCCTTATTTGGCAGATTTGAATCAGGGATAAAATCTATCTGATGGCTGATCTTTCTCATAGGTGGCAGCTCATCAAGTAAATCATCCACAATAATGTCACAATAATTGTCTAACATCTCTTGGATTTCTACTGGAAAATCAGAAATCTTTGTAGAAGTAAGAACTACCTTAGGTTTGCAAACTAAAGCAAAGCTTACCTCTTCTTCTTCTATCTACTGCAGATATTCCTTCCCACTCAGCAACAAAGTCTTTGGATCAATAGCTCTGCTGGATGGCTCTCCTTCTTCCATGGGTATCAATGTATGATGTACCCCATCCTTGACGAACTTGTAAGTGTTCTTCTTGCCATCATGCACTGCTGCTCTGTCAAACTGCCAAGGTCTACCCAGCAGCATATGACACACATCCATGGGCATTACATCACACAGGACCTTATCTTTATATTTTCCCATTTGCAGCTCTATTTCACATTGCTCTTTTACAACCTGTTGGTGCCCTTTATGCAGCCAGGACACTCTGTAGGGATTTGGATGCTCCCTTGTCTTCAACCTCAACTTCTCTATTACCAGTGGAAACCAGATTGTCTGTGCTGCCACTATCAATGACTAGCTGGCAACATTTCCCTTGGACTTTGCATATGCTCCTAAACAAAGTCTTCCTTTGTGCAGGCTCAGTGACCTCTTTGGCTTGCTTCAACAGGACCTTATTTACCACCAAATATTCTCCCCTCTCTGGAAGAATTTCTTCTTCAATTTCTGCCTCTTCTCCAGCCTGGGTAACAACAACATTTCTAGGACCAGCACCCACATTCTCTGGACACTCATAGTGCTTATGTCCCACTTGCTGACATCTATAACACCTCAACTCTCTACCTCTCCCTTTGTCTATGCCTCCTCTTCCCTTTCCTCTGTAAGAACCCCTTTTGCCCCTTGCATCATCCTCTGCAGATGCATTCTGAGGTGAGCTACTGTTAGCTCCATCCCTAGGTGTAGTAGGCTTTCCTCTACCACTCTGACTTCCCTTTCCATGGAAAGTACCTCTCTTCTTGGCAGACTGTTTCCTCAGGAGTTTCTCCTCTGCTTTCAAGGCCATCTGATAGGCCTCTTCCACTGTCTTAGGAGACAGGAGACCAATCTCATCTTGGATATCCAACTTGAGACCATTTACATATATGGCAGTCTTCTCTGGTGTGTCTTGGAATTGCCCAGATCTTATGCTTACTCTGTAGAATTCCTCTGTGTATTATTTTACTGTTAGCAACCTCTGTCTCAAGTTCTGCAATTGCTTATACAATGTCAGTTGATAATCACTAGGAAAGAATTTACCTTTTAATTTAGCCATCATTCTGGTCCAGCTCTTGATAGGTTGCTTTCCAACTCTCCTCCTTTCTGCCTGCACTCCATCCCACCAAAGTGCAGCATGTCCTTTCATCTTTGTCACTGCAAACTTGACCTTCTTATCCTCGCTTATTTCTTCATAATCGAAGCATTTATTCATTTCTTTTATCCAGTCCACTAGTTCTTCTGGATTCAGTCCCCCTGCATAACTCAAAACTTCAATTCTGGGCTTAACTACAGACCCCAGAACAGTTCTAAGGGGCCTCATGTCAGGAGGAATCTCAACATTTTCTTCAGCTTCTTCTCTTTCAGGTCCGCTGATGTCTTCGGGATCTCTGGGCTGTCTTCGCTCCATGGCATCCATTCTGGCTTCGACCCTCTGTAACATCCCCAATACCTCTGCGTTGGCAATAGGTCTTCTTCTGCCAGCACCTCTACCAACTCGGATTGCCATGTCAGCTCTCTGCAAAAACAACTCAAAAAAACAGCTCTGATATCACAAATGATGCAAAAAAACTGAAAGTCCACCCAATGAGAGCTGGTCAACTATAACATGACTCTGATCAGCTTTTCCCTTTGGTTTACCCACGTGGCTCTTTATCTTATTTTTATTTTTATTTATCAATTTCAAAGAAATTGACAAATAAACATATTCGCAACTTTCGAATGTTGTATTATATTCCCGGCTTATATATTATCTCTGAACCTTGGAACTATGGTTCTAACTCTTCACATTTCATATTTAACCCAACGCACTGTTAAACAAATACTATGAATAAACCTTGGCACGGGCCCATATCTACGTCCAATCGCCCAATCAAACACACGCACTGTACCTGATTATCCTTCATGCATCTCCATCAAACGAACACCCTCTGATGGCCCCTTCTCAAATCGACGGCCCACGGCAATATCGCTCGACTCCCCTGGTTGAACGATAACGTGCGATGGCGCGCTATGAACGGTGGTTTCCCAGGGGTCCACCTCGCCACGTGTCAATTACTCTATGGAATTTCTCGCGTTCAGAAAATACCGCCTACTCCGCAAAAGTGGTGCGATACGGGAAATCTGCCTTTGCAAATACGCTTGTGGTTTTGGTATAGTGATTAACCGGGGTCACGTCGGGTTTGTGTTATTCCTTCCTGTTCAGTTAACTCGGGTCAAACCTTGGCAGGGTTTCAATTAACAATAAACGTAATTCTCTTCCGACAGGTTTTCACTATCTTGGGTAATGTTAGTCGACCACAATTTTACACAGGCTCCTTATATGGATGGAGATTTATTCAACAGAGCTTGTTTAACAACGACAGCTTTTCTACACAGCCCACGCCTGCAGGTGGGGGTTAAATTCACTGGGTTTGCTCGAATAAGTTAAGGGAAACAACAGACAGAGATATGTGGAATTCATATAGGAGTTCAATCATACATGCACAGAGTTCATCACTTCGCAATTAAACAATCTCTTCATAATTAAGGATTCGAAACGACTCTATGGCAAATGCGCACTGAAATTATTTAATTGGAAGCAATCAACAACACATAGAGTTTTATTGCAGAAATCTCTTCCTTTCTCCCTCCTCCTTCTCTCTGCTATATACATCCGAGGGATTACGTTATATACATGAACATTTGTCTGTTCGGTTCCTCTATGAGGACCGTTTTAGAAAATCAACAACCTAAGTAAAATAATTCAACTAACTGAAATATGACAGCTAGACTAACTGAGCTATTCGACTTCTAGGACTCTAACTGATCTAAATAATACAATCAGCTGAGGTATTGACACCTAGCTGTTACAATTTAAATATTTTCAACCCCTACTAGCCACAACATGTGGACAAACCTCCTACATTATTAGTGTCTGTCCCCGCATCATTTTGAATATCGTAAGGATGTATCATGGAATGATAAATTACTTAGAATTTGCATAAGAAATTCTATATGGAAAGATCAAGAAATGTCTTTGTGCAATGTAAATCCTTGGACACTCCGATTTAATGTTCAAATGTGTATTGAACGTGATATGGTATCTGTTAGTTGGTTGAAGCATTGATGTTTCACTTTGAACATTCATCCATATATGATATGTATAAAACATGATTAAATTCATGATTGAGCTGCTTCACTCAGAATTGCCACCAAGCATCTTTTATTTGGTTGAGATATTTCTCCCGTGATATGTAGCTGCATGAATGAATTGATGATGTTTTGGATTGATGAACACATTTGGATGTTTCCTTAGTATGCTATCTGCCATGACACCTTGGATGAAAGGTCCAGCCGACCGAAGTCAGATACAATGTTGCTAGAAAGGTTAGTTGTAAGGCATGATGTAGAAGATCCCTTATAGCATTGATTGAGCATGATTTGGATAAGACATGGATACACAATGATGACAAAGATTCCCAAATACGTATAGTTGGGACTATGTGTTATCCATTAATCTGAGACAACGCGGCTATTCGAGATAAGCTGAGGCTTGTGATTGACACCTATGTGAAAGGGAGGATGATTATAGTATCCATGTAACCTCCATGAAAAGAAGGATGATTATAATATCCATTCACATTTGATACCTCCATGAGAGGGAGCGTGGTTTTGGTATCTTGCTATGATTTACATGATTATGAATTTTCTAACATAACACTTGATTTGATGTCCTCCAGGTACAGGAATCAACAGATACCAGATGAGAGCAACGCTGATTAAGGACACTGAGCGAACTCTTTCTCTTTTGTTTAAGCTACCAGAACGAGGAATTGAGATAGAGGGCTCCCGGGGTTGATGGAACTCTAGGAAATAGGGTCGAAGACATTTCTCCCCTATCTGTTACTCGTGGGCTATGTGTGATCGTTGTTCGGTTTGACAAGTCAAGTATCTCCCCCGCCATTGTTCATTGCAGAGTATACCCCATTTGGAATCATACCCACAATAGGAGCTTGTTGGGATTGGCACTCCCCATTTGGCCAATGGGTTGAGGAGGATTGGAGGTGTGTGATCCTTACCTATTGGTAAGTTGGGTATCTCATCCAAGCTGGATTATGATGCAAGTGTTCTACCACATGACTATTTAGGGTCATCGATAGAATCTCGTAGGGCAATAGGACGGGTTGAGAGTGAGCTCCTCGATGACACTGGGGTCAAGATGGTCTCCCTTGTGTGAATGGGTATCCTATTTCTCTATATGGGGTTGTAGAGGTAAAAACTACTCACGATATTTCGGGTCGAGATGCGCCTCCCGTTGCGCTATAGGTTGAGATGTACTACCTCGTTGATATGTTTCCATTGATGATATTCGGTGGTTAGGCCCGCGGGTGTTATTCTGCACGATACCGTGAGTGAAAGGTGGTAGCCCAAGCTCCTCTGCAACAAATTCTTCTTCTACATCCGAGAATGTTCAACATACAAGCAGAAACAATCAAGAGATAAGCATAAATAAGCATGAAGAGTACATTGATGATTTGTAATAAGAAAGGTTCACAGCATGACGACTACATGAAAGAGATGTTCAATGATGACATGTGATAATGCATGAATATTAAAATGACATATTGATCGATGAACAAATATCAACAGATTGAGTTGAGCTGTGATGACACCATGATGCAGAGAACTACAAGCAGAGATTGCGAGGTGGAATTCTTCCTAGTTGAGAGGGAGTGTTAATTTTTGCAACTAGGTTCAAATTCCACATTTATAGCTCAGATAATCACATAATACTTAATTAGATTCCTCTTTTCTAGAGGATCAAAATAGACCTATGTATTGCCCCAACTCCTGCTAAGGTAAGACAAGTTAAGTAATTAAATTATTATTTTATAACAACTAACCGCAAGTTGATCCGGTCAACAAAGCCCCAAGTGGTCACCTTCACACAAGATAAATGAAGCGACTTGTTGATTTTCACATTTTCTCATGGGATATCCTCCATTCTATTTTCATATTTGGTCATATTTTCCATTTCTGCCTCGCATGTATCGTCATCAGAGCTCGCGTGTGCTGTTGGGACTAAGGCAGTGATCACACATAAGATTCAGGTGATATGAAGCAAAGATGTCGGTATGAAAGGCTCGTAGGGGCATAGGTTCCAGAGAGTCATGAGCTTCTGGTGTGTTATGCCCGCAACTAAGGACCCTGCATCTATTGGTTTAAGATTTTTGAGGGCGTGACCTATTCATAGAGGTCATATCGGGCTGATTTGAAGCATAGACGTGGGCACAAAGTGTTGTGGTAGTTTCCTAGAGCTCCAAAGTCGCGGGCTGAGCATGTTAAGGCCACGAATCAGAGAATCTCAGAGAATATAGGTAGATCTAATTTGGTTCACCTTTAGTTGATTTCACAACGTTTCCAGACATCAACAGTTCAGTCACAGTTGCGTCAGAGCGATCATTGATAGTCTCATGGATTCAGATTTAAGACGACAATCGGATTTAGATTCAATATCACAAAGTTGAGATCACTTGGTGGTTTATCAAATCCCTATTTTTGGTATTATAGATCTATGATTTGTACATTAGATATGTTTGTTTCTGCCATAGATGTATCTTTAGTGCAGAAGTATGGGTATGGTTTTAGTGCTTGTATGTTATTTTTTTTCTGCATCATAAAGATATGTACCTAGGGATCATTGCACTCTTATTGATGAATCATTTGATGAAGATCAAAGAATAATAATTTCCAAGGGTTTTCCCCGTAGTGGGTTTTTCCCTGGTCTCAAACCAATCCTAGTGTCTCCATGTATTCATGCTCCTCTTCCTTTGAAATTTGTACTTTCCACTACTTAGATGATGATGATGATGATGGTATTGTTCTTTCTACATAGTTTCATATTCTAATGGTTAATAATACATATTTTTACAAAGGAAAAATTATTTGGGGTGAATGTAACATGTTAATGATGAAATGTAACTATCATAGTAAAGAAAAATGTTGCTTTATGAATTAACATGATACATCTAAGAAAGGTGACGGAAGTAGAAAAGAATGAAATTTCAAGCATCTGGAAAAAGTTCAGTCTTATTTCAGTTTGGAGAATGAGATGGGAAATTTCAAGATATCCACTCCTTTTGTTGAATTGTAGAAGAATACGTAGTATAAAGAACAAATTATCAAGATGATAGAGAATTCATTGGATGATCAAACATTGAATATCAATAATCAATATTATTTGAATATCCAAGATGATTCACCTACATTATTATTTGTTCCACATGCTAATGAGATAAATGAAGACATGCCCCCTTTTTATGTCAACTTAAACATCCATGATATGGTTATGCATAATGCAATGCTTGATTCAGGGGCTTCACACAATTTGATGCTTAAAGTTGTTATGGATAATATAGGGCTAGATATCACTAGACCCTACAAGGATTTGTTTTCATTTGATTCTAGAAAAGTACAATTCCTAGGGATGATTAAAGATCTGGTTGTAAACTTGACTCAAATTCCAACAAAGGGTATTGTGATGGATTTTTTGGTAGCAGATATACCACCAAGGTTAGGAATGTTACTTTCTCGCTCTTGGGCAACAAAAGTGGGTGGTACTTGGCAAATGGACATGCCCTATGCCTCCATCCCTGCTTTTGGAGAAACAAGGAGACTCTACAAGGAAATTCAAATGAAATATGGGGTAATTAGTAAGGGAAAACCAAAAAATCATCCTATTTATGGTGTAGATACTTATTTGGGGTCAACAATTTTATATAATGATTTGAATTTGGAGGAATAAAATTAGTAGCAAGTGGAAGATCAATTTCAGACAGAAAAGGAGTAAGTAATTAACATAGAGTATGCATTTTTATGGCTCTGTTTGCAAAGAGGGATCAAGAGTTTGTCTATGGATCATTACACCAGATGGAGGTAGTCAAGTGTATTCTTTCAAGTTAGATTTTGAATGCTCTAATAATGTAGCTGAATACAAGGCTTTAGTCATCAGTTTGAACATACTTAGGGACAAAAGAGCTAAAAAGATCCACATTTTTGGAGAATCAGAGCTAATTATAAATAATATTAAAGGGTTATATCAGAAAAAACACCCAAGGATGAGATCTTACAAAAATGAAGTTTGGGCTTTATTTGATAATTTATTTGTTGAGCCCAAAATTTTAGTAGTTTCTAGACAAGAAAATTGCATTGTTGATTCATTGGCTAGTACAAAAAGTATGTTCAAAATTCCTACTTACCAAAATAAGCAATATCAAATAGAGATGAGATACAAACCTTCCATTCCAAACAACGTAAAGCACTTGCAGGCCTTCGAAGATGATCACCAAATAAAAATATTTTTAGAAATGACTGGTGAGTTTTCCAACAGCCTTATTGCCTTATTGATGAAGACAAATATTTAGATAATGAGACTCACATAGATGACTTTGTACATGTTATAGGAGATCATTAAATAATTCAGCTAAGCAATAATTTACTGCCTAGTGGGTTAGTGCCTTTGGAGAATTTATTTGACAACAATGATGTGTATTTTAAACAAAAAATGAAGCCCGACAATAATGATTTATAGGACTGCAATTTAGGCACAAAAAAAGAACCAAATTTTGTCAAAAAATTAAATTCTTTAAATAAGGAACACAGGGAGAAATATGCTGCTTTATTGAAAGAATTTTCTGATGTCTTTGCATGGAAATAAAAATATTTAAGGGTCTATGACAGAAGTATAATTCAACACACTATACCCTTAAAATAAAATTAAATCCTTTCAAGCAGAAATTGAGGAGATTAAATCCTAAACTGTTGCCATTGATTGAGAAAGAGGTGAAAAAGTTATTGAATGCTAATATTATAATTTATTTGAGATTTTCAAAATGGGTTACTAATCTTGTACCAGTAACGAAAAAGAATGGGGATATTCGACTGTGTATGGACTTCAGAAATATAACAAGGTGTCATTAAAGGATAATTACCCATTTCATAATGTCAGGGTCCTATAATTCATAGGATCAAATGGTGATTGAATATTTTCTTCGAGTCATTCAAATTGTAAATAATATTTAATTCTGCAAATGATTTCCAATATATATATATATATTATGAAAAGAGGGTATATAAAAGAAAAAATAGAATAATAGAATGAAAAAAAAATGGTGAAAAGGACCCCATCAAAAGAGAAACAAGTATAAAAGTGAAAAAATTCAAATGCCACTAGAAAGAAAGTCAATTTTTACATTGAAAATAAATTAGGGTTTGTGTGCAACTTGTCAAAAATTCCACAATCATAAATCTTTTTTTGAATCATACAGTGTAATCATGTTCAAACACATTTGAATTTCTCCTTTCAGATTAGAGAATAATTTAACCAAACTGTTTAAACTTGGTTAAAATTAGTTAGGTAGGTGAAGAAATTAATCCAATTGTTTAAGCTAGATTAATTAGATAAATTTGTAGGTTAGAATCTAGATTATGACAATCTCTCCTTCAAAGAAAAAGAAGAAGGGTCTGCACATTTAAATGCACCCTTAATACATGAGAAGAATATTTGGTTTTGCAACATTATGATATAAAGAGTGAAAAAGGTAATAATTTCATGTTAGAAAGCAATATAAATTTATCCAAAGTTTTCCGCTGCATTATAAAGTCAAGAAACGACAAAATCCGTTTGTCATGTATCAATTAAACGGCGTGCACGATCCAACCCGTGATCGAATTTCTCACCCAGATCGACAACATGAAATCCTTTTCGGCCCTCTTGCCCTTGCTACCTTTATCGACAGAGGGGGGGTCCAAAATTTTTTTTCGCCCTTGCCGGCCTTACATTACGTGTCAGCTCCACACTCTTTTTCACCACGCTTCTCAACACCGTATACAACCCGCCCCCCCCTTTGAAATATACCTAACTACTTTTCTTTCCCGCATACCATTCCACGCGCCCACACCACCAATCCGTCTGCGACACCTGTTTGGCTAATATTTCTATTCGTTATGTATTTAATTCCATCCCAAATTACCGTTAAACCTCTCAATGGTCCCTTGCCTCCAAAGGATTTATCTGTAACGATAAAGGCTCATCACCCTCACCCGTTACACCATTTTTCTGCATCTGATGACATTGAATTTTATCTGTAATTTCTCCATTTCACCTCGTAAATTCAAATTGTCCTCAGTTGAAAAATAAGTCCATGGTGCCACTGTGTGAGAGTCACCATCATCAATAACCTCAACATTTAACCATATCCTGGGTAAACTATACCACTATTCAGCCTTTTCATTGTGTTATCATCAATAACATTCAGTTTGGTTAGGAAGGTCATTTTGTATAGGTTTTAGTGTGTTGGTAAATTAATTCATGAAAATTGACGAAATTTTATGAATTGGTTAAATCCTAAGTCTTTAGAGTCCCCACATGTCATATCATCAAGGTCATGTCAATAAAAATCTACCAAAAATCCACATGCAATGGTTCAAATTAAGGTTTGAGCCACTTGTCCACTTTTTCTTGAGTCCACAGCAAAATCTATGGAAAACATGTTGTTTTCGCTACAGACTCATCGAACAAGTGCATCACGAATCTGCAAAACTCATAATAGAAAACGCTATGAACTTGTGTTTTTCTATACCGACAAGATAATGTATGAGGTGTCAAGTTGCAAATGGATAGAGCTCAATTTGAGGTCATGTGATTATTTTTTTGGAGTCATGGTGCATGTGTGATCATCATTATCATCCCATCATTCCATTTTTCTTTGCTTATTTGGCCTCCTTCCTCTCACATTCAATCTTACCTTTTTCAAATCATCCTTGTGAGCTGCTTGCTGCCACATTTTCCCTCTCTTGTCTGAGTATAGTTGTTGTTGTTTTCTTAAGGAAGGTTCAGCCTCTATCCACAAGTTGCTTGCTGTGCATAATTGCTTTTTGCAGGTGTCATATTGCCAAGGGGGCCAACAATGTGTTGAGAGGAATGTCCATGCATAAAAGGACCAACAAAGGGGGCTCAATGGTCAGGTATGAGCCAATGGATTTAAGATTGGTCAATGAAGATCCAAGTTTTGCAGCAACCTTCACTAGTGTTGGCTGCATGAGGTTTTTTCAGAAGTTGCAGGGGTACCATGCCTACGTTTCTAAGGATTTTGCAGTGAATTTTGTTGGAATTTCATCAAAGTGGGTGTATTAAATTTCGTGGTTTCTCCTGAAAATATAGCCCAAGCTACAAAAATTCCAAGGACATGGGAAGAGTGGTTTAAAGCCACCAAATTCAAATTGCAGAACTGTGATGAGTTCCTGAAGCCTGAGCACATAGGAGTAGACATGAACTCAGGGATACCAAGAAGCTGTATCAAAGAAAATTACTCCAAACTCCTCCTGGCGATTCATAAGTATTTCACATGTGAAGGGAGGTTTCACATGATATATCATTATCACTTTAGGATTTTTCTCCATTTCACTGGTAAGAAGCTTTTGGACCTTCCATTTTTCTTATTCAGAAGCCTAGGAAAAATGTCAGATAAAGTACAAGCTAGGCCTGAGAGTAGTGAAACCTCTATCTTCCATAATGGATTAATTAAGCTGCTAGTTATGGAAGAGTTGAACAAATTAAATAGAGACTGGGCCACATTTTTGTTTCTAAGTGGTTATGAAGTGGATGTGTTGACTCCTAAGAAAACACGTAAATCAAAGACCAATCCTTCAGGTAAGAATCATGAGCCTATAGCTGAAGCAGAGGGTGGACAGGGAGGAGAAATGCATCCAAATACAGAGCCCATGGAAGTTGAAATGGAACGTTTGCAAAAGACATATTTACCTTATGCCACACATTCAAGTAGCAAGCCTAAACCTAGAAAAAAGAGTCATGGAAGAATCACTAGGGGCCAGACAATGGGAAAAGGTAATCTTGATGATATTTTACAAGCCTTAGATGTAGAAGAAACTCCTGTGGTCAAAGCTGTGGAGGTAAAAGGAGTCAAGAAGAAAAATAAAGGCCTCACTGCTAAGAAACTTGACTTTTCAAGTGAAGATGCAGCCTTTGTATTTAAACCAAGAAAACCTCTCACTAGATTACAACTTGCCAAAGGTATCAAGGTTGATAAGAAGACTGAAGAAACAAAAAGGGGCAAGCAACCTATGGTAAAAGAAATCATTGACCTATCCCTAAAAAAGAATAAATTATCAAGCAGAGGAAATGCAAGGAGAAGGTCACTGAAAAATATGATGTGGAGCTTTTAAAGGAGAAATTGAGGGAAGATAGGGAAGAACTCATTGAAACAAAGCTAGAGTTGGAAGAGGCTAAGCAAGAAAGAAATATGGTAGAGGAGTTCAAGGACAAGGTGAATGTGCAGATTAATCATTATGATGAAGCCCTAAAAAATGCTAATATGCTGCTAAAGAGGACCCTCCCTTTACATAGAATGATGAAGCACACAAGGAAAAGGAACATCTGGCTGTAGGCAAAAAGAAAGAAGCTCAAAGGTCAAATGAATGAGTTCGAGGTGCAAATGGAAATGGTACAAACAGAACTCAAGAAAAAGGGCTTAAAGATGACAATTTTAAATGGACCTGTTCAAGCTAAAGCCACTATTTCCAAGGGTGAAGCTACTGCTGCTTGAAAGGGGGTAAAATACCTTTAAAAATATTTTTTGACTTATTATAGTTCATCACTTATAGAGCCATGAGAAATTTTGAAGAAGAAATGAAGAATTTTCAAGTCTGCTGTCTATTAGGCAAGTTCGTAGCGTGTCTCAGGGTTAAAGCCGAGAAAACACTACAAAATCGCTGAAGATGCTTTTTCGTAATATATGTCAGGTTTTGTCATAAAAAAGGTAGGTAAAGCCATGTAATTAATTGTTTAGACCCACCAAACATCCTCCAATCAGCAAAGAGGGTGAAAAATTTGCAGAGATGGTCAAATTTGAAAATGCTACGAACTCTTGCTATGGACTTACCTACAAGTCCTCTGTTTCTATAACGAACATGAATTTTGTAATTTTTCAAGCCTTAATTATCTTTTTGGGACAAGTCAACCACCTAGAAAGGTCAGCAAACATTTGTTGAATTATTGATGAAGCCACACTACTCGACAAAGATGTTCAAATGCTAGCTCAACATGGAAACCACATCAGCAATCATAACACCACCTCCTCAAATTTCGTAAGACATACTTGGTGGGGATATTTATGGTTCAGGCTTGGTCATTTCCACCTCAGGCACATGATATTTTCGATGTGAACATGCATATTTTAAAGTTGGTTAATATAATAAAGAGTATTAGAGTCATATTAGGTTTCAAATTCCTAGAAATAGCATTTGTCTACATTATATCCTTGTAATATGATTTTGGTTAGTCAAGGTGTCATTAGAAGCATTCAAAGGTCTGGGCTTGCTGGAAGAATCATTGTAAAGGTGCCTAAAGTTATAAATAGGTAGATAATTGATCGAGAGGGGGTTGATGGAAGTTTTTACTATAGACTACTATTTTAAATCCTTTTATCAATAATACACAATGGCAACATACTTCTCTTTACCTGAGATTCTTTGCTATTCTTATGAGTGTTTGTCTTTTATGTTCTGTTATTCTATCTTCAATATCCTAGTTGTTTGATTACTTAGAATTCATGGTCAACATGCTCTAACTTTGCTTAAACATTTAGTGTGCTGTAAATGTTATGTTTTCATCAGAATATATATGCCTTGGCTTCCATGAGAGGAGTTTCATATGTCACTAAGTTTTTTTATACTGAATCCATATGCCCATTGGTATTAATTTGTCTACATATTTCACCTACACAAAAATACATTTAAAGCCAATTTCAGAGTTAGCCATCTGTTGATCTTCATTTACCTAATATCATATTTATCCTTGAGAGAGCCCTCTTAGGATGGAAAGGTTAAGTTCCAGCTAAAAGTAGGTTTGAAATAGTTACTCTAGGTTGACTATTGAAGCAACCCATCAACATCAATTTAGTGATACCACATTATTTAAATTTCCTGAAAATGGCTCTAAAGGGTGAGAACAATGGAAATTCCGACAATCCCATGATTCCCCCACCCATTGATCTTGATCACATCCCTCTGGCTGATCGAGATTAGAAAATATCAGAGCCAAAGTGTTATTTCGATTTATTAGAATTAGAAAATTGGCTCAAAGACAATTTCCATGACCAGAGCGATGATATTGGGCTCTAGGAATCAAATCTACCTCTGTACATGCTTCTCAAGATTCATTATTTCCACGAATTTTTCGTCAAATTCAGAGCTAGATATTTACCAAGTCAGAGAGCCATTGTAGCCCATAGTGGTGAAATTATGTTTACAATTACCCCTCAAACAATTGAATGAATGTTGTAGATCCCTCATAATGACACCACCACTCCTTTCTCAGTCGAAGCCTTAAATGAATTATATTAGAAGCTATCCATTTCCAAAATATCCAAGATTTTTGAAATCTTCCTACCTAAAGATGCCCAACTACCGAAGAAGAATCCACCATATGCTTCCTTCATTTTTCCAGACAAAGCTAAGCAAATCATTTCTCTACTCTCATGTTTACTAGGATACTATTCAGATGAATTGGTAGATGAACCTATTCGAGGTTTTCTGTCCATTTTCTCCACTGAAGAAAATCCCTCAGTAATTTTAACCTTCAGCCAGTTTCCCTCTGACAACATTCATGAACCATTTCTTAACTTTCAAATTGAAGGAATGTTCAAATATTCCTCCATTTTAGTTTATATGTTTCTATTTCATCAAGAATACATGTTTCCATTTGCGATACAAAAGCTGAATGAACAGGGAAAACCACATTCAATTATTTTTTGGAATTCCCTAGTGAGAAGGAATTCATAGGAATATAGTTTCAAATATTTCATTGATCATTTTATCCATCTAGCAACACTTTTGTTGAGCAGTGATATAGAACCCAAGGTCAATGCTTAAATTCAGAAGATTTTACACCTCAGTGAGCAGGTCAAGACAGGGGACTGGCACTTGTACCAGAATTATATTGAAATAAGAGTATATGGGTGTAAGATGCCACCCTATAGCATTCCTAGATATGTCCCAATGATGATTTTTTCATTGGAGTACATCAAGAAAATGATAAACTCAGATGAAGTCCATTTTGTCTTCACCAAGAAGAAATCCCAATTCGGAATGAAAATTCAGATAGGACCTTTTATTTGCAACAGTAGGACAACAGGTGAGGATGCATATACCCTCCTAAAGCAAATGAAATTCCCTTTGAGTTTCACTTGGTCATATGATCCATTTGGTATGATTTCCAATCTAAGGGTGGAACAGAAAATAACTCCATATGTTTACACTGAGAGGGATGAAATTGAAAAGTACATGAATGAAGTTGAATGGGAAGAAAATACTTTATAGGAAGAAGAGGATCATCTTTTGTCTACAACTACTTCACAAACTCCCACAACTCAGGAAAAAGCTGAGAAAAGGCGAAGGGAAGAAGACTCTCCTTCAGTCTTTGAGCTTTCAGCCAAAGAATTCAAGACTTACAGTAATAAAGAAAAGACAAATACTAAAACAGACTTTGTAAAAGAGGAGGAAGAGCAAACTACTATAATATCGAAGGGTCCACACTCTTCAGAAAATTCAGACAACATCTTTACAGGATCTCCAACAACTTTAGTTTCCCAAAGTAATCCAGACACGAGCCAAACATCATGATTGATTTAGGTACAAACAATTACAAAGTATCTTTGATAAATATAAGGAGATAAAGCAGAAAAATGAGCTTCTCAAAGTCAACACTTATGCTCAGTTCTGGAAACAAACTACCATGGAATAGCTTAGGCTCTTGTCAGCCTTTGACACTGAGAAATGAAGAATACAGATGGAATTCTTGCAAGAACAGGCCCCCCATCCTAAATCAGCAGTTGATTACAAGAAGAATACATTAGATTTCGATGTAAAATATATCCATCCTATTGATCAGATGGATATGCACCAAGCGTATAGGGGAAATGATATGTTCTACATTGACAAATATTGACAAACACAACAATGAATGCTTCGAAATTGCAAGTATCCCTCACCACTATATAGTCCCATTTGAAGATTGAAAATATTTATTCTTTAACAAAGGATAATAAGATAAAATCCCTAGAATAATTGGCCACAAAAACTGGATATGATCCAAGTAATGTTAAGGAAATAGAAGAAATAATTAAAAAGTATAATGCTGACATAACAACACTCAGAAAACAATTGAAATTTTCAGCAAATGAGGATCCACAAACTAAAAAAATGGGGGAGACAGAAAGCCAAAAAGAATATATTCTCAGGATAATTATGGAACAAAATAAACATATAAGGGACATGGAAGTAGAGATGGACAAGCTAGTGAAGGAAAAAGTACATAATGCACAACTATTTGTAGACCCACTTGGTGCAGTACCCCTTATAGTGATAAAAAAAACATGAATGGCTACATAAAAACAACAAGGGTAATAACACCCCTAGAAAAAACTTCAGATGCCTTTGGTAAATTGGTAAAAGCTATGGAAAACATGTTTATACAAGGAGAGGAAATCAAGAGGTTACAAGAACATGTAAAAGCCCTACAAGAACATAAAGCTATGATTGAGACCTCTCATATGGCTGAGGTACATAAATCCCATAGACTCACTCAAAGGTTGTAACAGTTGGGGAAGGAAACTTCCATGGTTCAAACCTTAGCGCAATATAAGGAAAATATATGTACAGATATCAAAAAATATATGACCGAAATCAGACCATCAATACGGATTATCTTTGAACATGATGAGATAATTCAGAAATCTAGAGAAGCCATTGAACAAATTAGAGAAAAGCTGGAAGAAAAACCAACTGTTTCCACATACCTCTTCAAATTTCTCAAGTCCAAAAAGATGTATGAGTTAGAATAATTGGGGATTGAAGACAGAATTGAAACTTTACTAGAAGTTAAGAAAGTACTAACTAATAGAAATCTCATGTTGCAATTGGAGGAAAATTGTCAAGTCTTGGAGATTGGTGTGCAAATATTCTTTAAAAAATTTGAGGTGCTGAATACAAAAAGGAATTCCAGGTTTATTAGTGCTGAATGATAAATTAATTACTTTTCCTGATTATAACTAGAAATTAATGATCATTGCCAAAGACAGTTCAAAATTTGCAGGGATACATGGAGGTATCACGGGGAAAGCCTTCCTAGAGGCATTTAAGTTTGATTTAAACATCCAACATGAGATCAAACACATATTTATCACTAAGTCCACTTCTTCCAAATATAGAGAAGTAGATGAAATTTACAAAAATTTACTCAAGCTGTCCATTCCAAGTGAAGACAGGTGGGATAAATTGTGCGAGTTACTTGATTGGAAGATGAGTTCTATTTTCAGCAGCAAGACAAACAACGCGGCAAAAGTCAAGGGGAAGATCAACAACATTTTCGACAAAATAAATTCCATCAATCCAAGCAGTTCAACTTATCCTATATCATTGTAATAAAATATGTAATTAGTTTTATCTATTCCTAAAATACATCCTAATTTGCTATATCAGGATATTTTGTAAATACACTTATAAATACTTCTCATTTCGAAGTATGAAGTGTTGATTTTTGCATCGAAGAAGGTTATTTTACATTTTCAAGTTCCAATGGACTTAATAGTAATACATCATTCTCTTTCACAGGATTCTTGTGTCAAACTGTTGGTGAAGTTGACTTATGGTTGTTTGTGTGTTTACTTTATTTTGTTTACCATGCTTATGTGTTCTCATAATATGAATTATTCAATAGGAATTTGAAGAACAAAATTTGTTTTAATTCACACTATGATTCTGCCTTTGAATAATTTCAATGTTTTCAGCTGAAATTAAGTAAATGAATTTCTAATTTCTCTTTACTTAATGAAAATTCTTTCACTTCTTCTTATTCACTTCATTTAAATTTACAGAATCCAATTAGCTTGGATGCTTTGCCTGTGAAATCTATCTTTAAAATCTTAAACAGATCTATGTTTTAAGTTCTATACTCCATAGCCAAATGGTATTTTAAACATTAATCAACCAAACAATTCAAATCAATCAAATAAACACTGAATTTTCATAAATAGCCTAATATCTCAATATAAAAAAATCTAAATATGACAGAGAGATCCCTCTATGAAGTTGACAGGGCTAGATCCCAACTTCCAAAGTGGTTTTGTCGTTACCTTAGTAATTTATTTTTCAACCTCAGAAATTATAGAGTGATAACATGGTGGCGACCATACTAGGGACAAACAAATCTTGATTCTAAAATCTCATTTCCATAGTTTAAAAATTTTATTTTAAGAAAATTAAAGATTCAAATTTCAGAAGTAAATGTTTAGAGGTTGTGAAATTTGTACATAGTTGATTTGTGTGTTTAATACTATATAGATCTCACTCCAAAAAGAATTTACACCAGATATCATCCAAATCCTTAACCTCCTAATATTTTATATAACCTTGAAAAATTGATAAGGAAGAGACGCTTAGCTGAAAATCAAGGAAGCAACAATCCACCACCAAGAGCTAGCTCTCTCCCAGAGAGTTTTGTCACTATAGAGGATATTGAGTTTGATCTACCATTTGAACATAACTTGTTTAGGACCAAGTCTCAAAGTTTTTTGGATGAGACAATATTTGATCAATCTTATTACAACCTTATACATCTGAAGTTGAATTTGTAGAACCAGATTTTGATCAACAAACCCTCCAAATATTTGAAAAGTTACAGGATCTAGTATCATACCTTAATCATGATGTGCATCAAGCTTATATTCAACAACCTATTTATCTCTCTGCCTTGACAATAATAACATCTTGTGCTTCCTCTCAATTGGTTAATCCTACATCAACTAGTCCCACTTCCTCTATAATCTCCACTACTTCTCTGATAGTATCATAGACAATGTTTCTACCTATTGTGGAAATCATACACCTACACCCCTCATAACATCATCTATTGTTCACCCCCATATCCAAATCATGGCAGCTAGGCATGCTTACCCAGTTTTGGCTGACCCTTTACATAATATGCCACAGGAATATCAAACTAGGATTCCTTAGTTTGATGGTATTGGACCCATCACTGCACTACAACATGTTTATAAAATGGATGATTATTCTGATCTTCAGGAGGTAGATGTAAAAATGAAACTTTTTTCTCAAAGCCTAACTAGGGAAGTTAGAAAATGGTTCAAAGATTTACCAGTAGCTAGTATAAATGATCTTATTTCCTTTCACCAATATTTTCTCAATAGACGGGAAATTAAGAAAACCCCCTTCAGATTTTAGCAGAATATGAAAATGTTAAGAGAGATCTTGGGGAAAGTGTGCAATATTATTGCACTAGATTTAATAAAATTTACAATGTCATCCGAGTTAATATTAAGCCTACCCAAGGATTAGACTTGATTAAATTTCTAGATGTATTTGATGCTGACATGTCTTATCAGATTAGGGAAAGAAACCGTATTACATTGGAAAAAATGGAGAGAGATGTAGTGAGTGTAGAAGCCAATCTCTTAGCGAAAAAAAACCAGACTTAGGTCTGAAAGAAGTTTAACAATAAAAGAAGAACGATCTACCTCTTCAGTTGATCCAAAAATAGATACCTTGGTCAAAAACATGGAAATAACGATGGAAATAATAATCATAACTGATAGGGATCCTCCTAAAGACAACAATCCTGGTCCCTAAATCCGGAACCCTAATTTTAGGAGAAACCCACCGCAAATAAAAAACTGGAACAAAAATTTCCAAATCAGTAGATTAGACCTCCATTTCAAGAGATCTATGCAAAGGAATAAGGAGAGTTAATTGAAGATCTTGATGAAAATAAGATAAACTTAATGGGAGTAAATGATAGTGAAACCATTTTCTTAACTCAATAAGAACATGGTCTCTTCTTGCTTTCACAACCTGAAGTAAATTCCAAGGAATCAGAAGATGACAAACAAAGTTTTAAGAATGCAATAATGGAATTTCATAAATAGTATAACCTAAGGAGTAGGAAAACAACTGATAATCCTACTTAGAAGACGGTTGATACCCCCATTAAAAATACAACTGACACCTTTGCTAAGAAAAATCTTGATATATCTCCCAAAATGAATGCAGACTTTCCTACCAGGAAAGATTTTGATATTGTTTCTAAAACAACCCAAACTGATATTCCCTCTACCAGCCAAAAGAAGTATAATTCCTAAAAACATGTTGTTAAGAAACAAGATGTTGTCAATATAGATAAAAACCAAACAACATTTTGTATCGAAAATGAATTGGATAAAATCAAAATACCCATTCCCCTGACAAAACTCATGAAGAATAATTCTTATAGATCACAAGTAATGAAAGCTTTGAAAATGGGGGAAGGTGAAAATACAATAAATTTAATTGATGATCAACCGAAATTACTACTCGGACCTGAATTTGATGGAAAACCTCAAGACGAAGGTGTACTTCAGTTGTATGCTAGTTTGTACATTGATGATAAAATCTTACACAATGCAATGCTTGACTCAAATGCTTCTCACAATCTTATGCCCAAGGTTGTGATGGAAAATTAGGACTTGGTATCACTAGACCATACAAAGACTTGTATTCTTTTGATTCAAGCAAAGTAAAATTCCTAGGTCTGATTAAGGATTTATGTGTCACTTTAGCCCGGATACCAGCCAAGAGTGTGGTAATGGATATTATTGTTGCTAACATACCTCCGAAATATGGCATGTTACTGTATCCTTCATGGGGAGCTAAACTACAAGGTACCCTTCAAATGGATATGACCTATGCTACCACTCCATTGTTTAGTAAGCAAAGGAGATTATATAGGGAAACGAAGATGAAGTTCATGGTCAAAATTTAGGAAAAAACACACAATTATCCTTTATATTCAGACCATTCAAACCTTGATTCTTTCATTTTGTGCAATGATGGAGGCATAGAAGGACAAATTGAAAATTTAGAAACTGATTTGTGTGAAATTCAAGAAAACAAAATAGATATGCTAGAACATGATACACAAAATGAGCCTTTATGGAATATGGATTTTGATGGAGTTTTCAGTAAGTAAGGGTTAGGAGAAAGTGTATGGGTTTTAAATTCACAAAAAAACAACTTAGAAGGACATTCATAAAAACTAAACTTTCAATGTACCAACAACATAGTTGAATATGAAGCCTTAATCCTAGGGTTACAACTTTTAAAGAAAATAGGTGCCAAGAGAATTTCCATTCATGGAGACTCAGAACTAATAATTAACAGATCAAAGGGGAATAACCCAATATCAATGGCTTATTACAATGTTGTTTTGGATTTTCTTGAATGTTTTGTTGAGTATGATTTGTCTGCAATCCATAGAGGGAAAAACATTCTAGCTAATGGTCTAGCTACTTTAGCTAGTACTTGTAAAATGCCATGCCATCCTCATCACCAATATATCATTGAAGTAAAGAACACACCAACTGTCCTAGATAGCATCAAATACTGGCAAGTCTTTGGAAACGATGAGCAGATTGAATTTTTTTTACAATTGAAGGATGAATTTGAGTGCGCTAATATAGATGTAGATTTTTGATATAGAAGATAATGTAAATAAAAGTGTGAGTTAGATAGAATTAAAAGAAATAGATTAATAACAAGAGGAATTAGAAATATTACAATTGAAAGATAATGTTTTTCCTAGAGGGTTAGTCCCCTTAGAGGAATTGTTTGATTTTAATGATGTAGCCAAAAAGCCTAAAATTGAACGTACTCGGGTTGAAGTTGAAGATTAAAATATAGGAACTGAACAAGAACCAAAAATGGTTAGATGATCTAAATCTTTACTTCCTGTTGAAAATCAAAAATATATAAACTTGTTCAAATAATTCATAGATGTATTTGCCTGGAGTTATGAATATTAGAAATCTTATGACACTAGCTTTATACAACATAAAATTACTATAAAAGAAGACCAAAAACATTTTAAACAGAAACTTATGAGGATCAACCCAATGCTGATGCCCCTAATTGAAAAGGAAGTCAAAAAGATGTATGATTCCAAGATCATTGTGCCATTAAGTTATTCTAAATGGGTGTCAAACTTAGTTCCAACTAGGAAAAAGACTGGAGAGATTAGACTATGTGTTGACTTTAGAAGCCTTAATAAAGTTTCTTTGAAAGATAACTACCCTTTGCCTAAAATGGATCACATTTTTAGAAGGTGGTGGGATCTAATAGAATTTGTTTATTAGATGGTTTTTCTAGTTACAATAAAGTTTTAGTGCATCCTGAAGACCAATAAAAGACAACATTTAATACACCTTGGGGCACTTTCATGTATGTGAAGATGCATTTTGGCTTAATGGATGCTAGTTCGGCATTCCAAAGAGCAATGGAAATATCCTTTGCAGATGAGATAGGCAGGTTCATAGTTATATATCTTGATGATATCACTATTTTCTGAAAAATAGATGAAGAGCATTTGCTTCACCTAAGAAGAGTCTTTGCAAAATTTAGGAAATTTGGTATTTCCCTCACTCCAAAGAAAACATTATTTGGTTTTGAAGAAGGAAAAATATTAGGACACATTATTTCAAGAGATGGAATTATAATTGATCCTAGTAGAATTGAAGATATTTTAAAGACAGGTCCTCCTAGAAATGTAAATGAACTCCAATCTTTCATTGGAAAAATCATTTTTCTAATAATATTTATCCCTAATTTAGTAGAACTTCTAAGAAATATAGCAAACAAGTTGAGAAAGGACACTGAGTTAAAATGGAATTTAGAGGTGGAACAATCATTTGATTAGGTAAAAAAAGCCATAACACAAGCCCCTGTGTTAATCAACCTTGATTTCACAAAATATTTTCTGATTTTCTCATTTGCATCTGAGCATACTATTACAATAGTTGTTTTACATAAGAATAATGATGGACATGAACAAACTATTTATTTCTTTAGCAAAGCCTTAAGGGATGCCACATTATAGTATAGAAACATGGAAAGTCAAGAATTTTCTTTAGTGAAAGCAATTAAAGATTTCAGAGTTTATATTCTCCATTCACATATAATTGCTTTTGTTCCAAATACTATGGTAAAAGACACACTGACCCAAAATGGTCCTAATTGGAAAAGGGGTAAATGGATTGCCATTATCTTAGAATATGACATTGAAATCAAACCTACCAAACTCATTAGGGGGCATGTATTAGCTAAATTAATGGCTGAATCAAATTTTCATGCTTTGGATATAAATTTTGAAGTCGAAGTTGATGAACAAGGAGAGCATGCGACTCCACAAGTAACAGAGGCTTTTGCAACCTCTCCTTGGTAGGCATACCTTATTTTTGTCTTACATCATTACAAGCTCCTTCTGGTTTGACCTAGACTAAGGCTAGATTTCTTAAACTCAAAGCTATGAAATTTTGTATTTTAGATAATAATTTGTATTGGAAAGATGCTGGAGGAATATTACTAAATTTCTTGTTGAAATATGAAGCAGATAAAGTAATGCATTAATTTCATGAAGGAGATTGTGGTGGACACTTGTATTGAAAGACTACTGCCAACAAGATTTTAAGAGCTGGTTTTTATTGGCCAAACTTATTTCTATATTTCCACGAGAAGGTCACCTCATGCCACCATTGTCAGATCTTTGAAGGTAAATGAAAATTGCTTCCGCTATCCTTAAAGCCCATATTAGCTAAAACTCCTTTTCAACAATGGGGTTTGGATTTCATTGGTGAAATTCATCCTTCTTCCTCAGCCCAACACAAGTGGATCCTTATAGCCCATGATTATTTTATCATATGAATTGAAGTTATACCCACAAGGAAATCTATTGATGCAACGATTATTGATTTTTTAGAAACTAATATTCTTTCAATATTTGGATGTCCCAGGAAAATCATCACTGATAAGGAAGCAACATTCAAATCAAAGAATATGGTGGATTTTTGTAGCAAGTAACAAATCACTTTAGGACACTTTATGGCCTATTACCCCTAGGGGAATGGATTAGTAGAGTCTTTCAACAAAAGTCTGGTTAATATAATCAAGAAGTTGTTGCAGGATAACAAGACATCATGGCATAACAAACTAGTCAATGCATTATGGGCTGACAGACTCACTACTAAAAAATCAATTGGTATGTCTCCATACCAATTCCTTTATGGGGTGGATGTTGTTTTTCCCACTTATTTAGGTATCCTTGTTTTGAAAATGTTGCAAGAATTGCAAGTAGAGCCTAATGACCTTCAGAGGAGAATAAATCAGACAATACAAATTCAACAATCAAGAGAGGAGGTTTACAAAAAAACCGAGGTTATCGAGGAAAATATCAAGAAAATATATGATACAAGAACTAAAGATGATGATTTTAGATAGGAGAAAATGTATTGAAATGGGATTCAAGAAATGAAGAGAAAGGTAAGTGTTATCACAAAATTGCTTCTGATAGGTTGCTAATCAGACAATCTCATGTAACTGTTTCAAACCAATCTTGTGACTGAGGCTTAGCCTCCTTAGTTTGAGAGGGCTCTCTCAAGGGTTAATGTTATTGAATAAAGATGTAGATGGCTAACTCTATTTAGGAAATAACTTGCTTATGATGAGTGTAGATTGAAAATAATATCAGTATGTAAACATTAGGCTTATGGAGTCAACATTTTCACTGATTTAGTGAGTTCACTTGACATGGAAGCTGAGGCAGGTCAGATTTTTTAGTAGTAGGACACACACACATGAAACATGAAACTACACAATCAATTCATCTATAAAGGAAGTCAGAGCATTGCAAGAATGAATTCTGAGTATTATAAATGAAAACCACTGCAAATGAGATACATAAAAGGTATAAATAAGATAGGTAAGCACTAAAAACTCATTCAGAATCTCAGGTTGGTCAAGTAACAAATCTTGTATTGCTGAAATAGTCAATTTACAATAAGCTGCAATCTTGCCAAAAATTTCCAACGCTTGAAAAATTTGACTCAATGTCCTTTAATATACTTGTTACATCATGAAATGATCTACCTCTTGGCTAAATTCATCGAATTTTTTGCCTAATGAAAGCTTGCATAACCATAAAACATCTACTTAATTACAAAATGACAGCTATCCTACTTGACAGTCCTTATCCAACTAGGACTCAAACTGCTCATTATTACATTTAAAAACCTTATCCTCTAAAGCAATTACATCTTTGACTAGTATGCTTTCACATGTTCGAATTGAGAAGATGGGATTCATCACGTTATGACCACTTAACTGACCTCCTCTAAAACTGGAAACAAAACCCTATTTTTTAGGCAAATGGTCTTCTTCCTCCACGAATGCTTTGGCTGCCAATTTATCTTCAATTCGTGGTATTTGAGTGTTGAATAATTTCTTTTCATGGTCTTTAACACTTCAATAATCTCCAGATGTCCAAAAATGCTCCAAAACCTACTAAGAAAGCTCAAATACAGTACGCTATGAAAGTAAGGCAGTTTCGTAGTGTACTTTTGTAGCGCTGTAAAAAATGCTCTTTACCCTCAAAATTTTTGATTCTTTCCTTTTGCATAGTCTTCATCATCATTAGGCACATCTCCCACACCAATTTCACCTCTTTACAACAACCAAAATTGGTTCAAAAAGTAAAAATAACAACTACAATAGTTTCGTAGCATTTTTCTGCCCTTCAAGCCCAGGTACGCTACGAAACTGCTAAAAAGTGCTGAAAACCTATATTTTTGTGTAATTTTGAAAATTAAACCCTGTAAGTGCCAAAATCTTGTCTCTAACATGTCATTAGCCTTAAAAAACCATAAAAAAACTCACCTTATGATCCTTGAGGCATTTCTTCCTCATTTATAATTGGTTGAGCTATTGGTTGTTCAAGCACTGTCATTTTAAGGCCTTTTCTCTCTAACTCTTCATGAATTAGTTCAAGTTGCTCTTGAAAGTATTTAACCTAGTCTTTCAATCTTCTATTGGTGGCTTTCAACTATGTGTTCATTCTCTTGACATGTTTGGCCTCTTTCCTTGCTGGAATGGTCCATTTGATGAGCTGCTGTGTGTTATCCAAAGTATTGGAGACAGTGTCAACCCGTTCTTCCCAAATTGACTTCATATTTTCAAATTGAATCTTCTCTACACGTGTTTCCTTGCTTATCTTTTCAAAACTGCAATTTCATGTTTGTCCAATTTCAATTTTTCTTTAAAGAGCTGCAACTCTATTTTTTCCATCACCTTCTCTTTTCCTTTCTTTGATTTGCTGACTGCATCTTTCTCTGTAGGTGATGAAAGGTCAATAATCTATTGAGGTGGCTAAGCTGTGTTAATAGGTGGTTGTACCTCTTTACTTCTCTCTAATATCTCCCTAGCATGCCTTGTCATAGGTTTTCTTGCTTGGAACATGAAACCTGCATCTTCTCCCTCAAATTCTAATTTCTTTGCAGATTTAGCCTTTTTTAACTTCTGTCCACCTTCCTCTATAAAATCAGCTTGGAGAATAGGAGTTTTCTCTATGTTAATGGCATGTAAAATATCTTCTAGATTTCCCTTAGCTTCTGCTCTGTCTTCTACATCCATTGTCTTTTCTTCTAAAACTACTGTTTGGCTCCTTGTCATCCTTTTGTTTCCTTGTTTACTAACAGTTTGTTTTCATTTTGCAGGTTTGACCACCTTTGACTTTTGTTTTGCAGGTGTGACACTTGGTGTGTCAAGAATTTGCATTTGCTCTGGCTCCTTCATAATTTTCTCACTTGGTTCTACTCTTGCAGGTTCACTTGATTATGCTGCCAATGGTTCCCCTTATTCTGCTACTAATGGTGATGGAATTCTCCTAGGCTTAGGAGTTCTTGAAGGAGTAAGAGCATCCAACTCAAAACCACTAACAAACAAGAATGATGACCAGTCTCTTCCTAACCTTTGAGGTTCATCTAAGACTAATAATTTCATTAAACCATGATGAAATAAAGAAGTCTCACTCCCCTCAGACTTTGCTTGGACCTTATTTTCCATTTTTGACAAACTTCTATGCAAATGAAAAAGCATATCATGTGAAATCTTACTAGTAAAGTGCAGAAATAATTTGAAATGATATGAGTACACTTTGTGATATCTCCCTTCACAAGTAAAGTAATTTTGGATGATGAGCAGCAATTTTGAATATTTTTCTTTTATGTAACTTCTTGGAATAACATTGGTGAGATCCATTTCAGTATGCTCAGGCTTCATGAACTCTTTGCAGTGCTCCATGTTAAACTTGAAACCTTTGAACCAGTTCTCTTGACCTCTTGGAATCTTTGTAGCAGTAGCAATAACCTTTGGTGTGATGGAAAAATTGAGCATTCCCACTTTAGTGGCTATTCCACTAAAATTCGAAGAAAACTCCTTGGACACCTGTGTATGACAACGTTGTAATTTCTCACAAAATTGTAGGCAACCTGCTTTTCTAAATTCTTCTACTATTGTTGGATCTTCATAAATCAAATTCATGTCTGCAGGTTCATATCTCAGGCATTGGCCACCCTTGTTAGTCCTTATTTTCTCTGCCATGGCTTCTTCAATGTCTTCACAACTTCGCTTGATGAATTGAAGCCTTGCTTGATGATTTTCAACCTTGCTTGATGAATTGCAGCCTCACTTGATGATGCTCAATGTATTCCTTTGAAAACACTAGCCACAACTTTGACTTAGTGCACTAGATCTCCAGAGCTCAATATCATGCAAGAAAGAATGAGAAATAAGAAATGACTGAATTGGGAAAGGATTTGAAGTTTTGATGTCTCTTCATGACCTTATGATGACTCATACATACCTAAATTGATCATGATGACTACAAACCTGAGCATGTACCTTGGATTTATCCCTCCATCACTCGAATGGCATCTAACCTACTCATTCCCAATGATTTTTTGACACCTAACAGCTAGACTGACAAGACAGACAAAAAACCGCGATTTCGTAGCATTTTTAGTGTAAATTTGACTATTTTCGCTACGTAACTATCAATAGTTTCGTAGGCAAAAGTGAATTTTCACAGTGTATTTCACTACAAAACTGTGGTTTCTTGGCTAAATTGGCACTTTCGGTACAAAAACCTTGGAAATTTAAATCAGTCAGAAAATGATGAATGATGCGACATGAGGGAGTTTAAAAATGAGTGGGTTCAGACCTTAGGGTAAAATTAAACAATAAAAATTTAATATTTCCCTTGAGCAAACTTAAAAATGAATCTTACAACCCCATTTTTGACACATGAACCTATTTAACCTTGTCAAAATGATGCTTCATTTTTTTTTTGGGTGATAATAGTAAGCATGGAAAATTTGATAATCTATGGAAGGAACCTTACACAATTCATGCTTATAGAGGTAATAATGCATTTTTCGTAAAAGACATGGATGGAGTAGAGCTGCTTGGTGGACCTCTCAATGGCAGAATGCTCAAACATTATGTTTCACAAGAATAGAAGCATTTCTCACTAAAATCATTGTGAATATCAATTTTTTTTTTTTTACTATCATGAGTGGGTGACTAATATCAGAAGTTGAAGCCCAAAGAGAAGGCCCTGAGCTCCTGATCATTTTTCCAACGTAACTACAAAAACAATAAAAAAATTCAGATGCAAAACAAATATGGAAGAGGATGCTTCAAGGTTATTGATCTAAAATTCTTGACACCTCACAGGGAGAGTGTCATCCCCAAATGGAGCCAATCTTAGGGTCCTATAATTCATAGGATCAAATGGTGATTGAATATTTTCTTCCAATCATTCAAATTGAAAATAAAATTTCATTCTACAAATGATTTCAACAAAAAAAATACATATAAAAAAATACAAAAAAAATGAAAAGAGGGTATATAAAAGAAAAAATAGAATAAAAGAATGAAAATTAAAAAAAATGATGAAAAACACCCCATCAAAAGAGAAACAAGTATAAAAGTGAGCAAATTCAAATTCCACTAGAAAGAAAGTCAATTTTTACATTGAAAATAAATTAAGGTTTGTGTGCAGCTTGTTTAAAATGCCACAATCATAGATCTTTGTTTGAATCATACAACGTGATCATGGTCAAACACATTTGAATTTTTACTTTTAGATTAGCGAATAATTTAACCAAAATGTTTAAACTTGGTTAAAATTAGTTAGGTAGGTGAAGAAATTAATCCAATTGTTTAAGTTGGATTAATTAGATAAATTTGTAGGTTAGAATCTAGATTAGGACAATCTCTCCTTCAAAGAAAAAGAAGAAGGGTCTGCACATTTAAATTCACCCTTAAAAGATGAAAATAAGCTTTGGTTTTGCAACATTAGGATATAAAGGGTGAAAAAGGTAATAATTTCATGTTAGAAAGAAATATAAATTTATCCAAAGTTTTCTGCAGCATTATAAATTCAAGAATGACAAAAGCCGTTTTTTGTGTATCGGTTAACTGTTGTGCATGATAAAACCCGTGATTGAATTTCTCAACCATATCAATGACTTGGAATCCCATTCGGCCCCCTGTCCTTCCCACCTTTATCGGCGGAGGGGGGTGTCCGAAAAACTGTTTCACCCCCGCCGGCCCCACACTACGTGTCAACTCCACACTCTTTCACACCCCCCCCTCTTAATAATGTATACCACCTGCCCCTTCTTCGAAAACTGCCTAACAACTTTCCTTTCCTGCCTACCATTCCCCACACCCACACCGCCAATCCCTCCATGAAACTTGTTCGACTAATATTTCTATTCATTATGCATTTAATTCCATCGCGAATTATCGTTAAACCTCCCAATGGTCTCGCACATCCAATGGATTTATTTGCAACCATAAAAGCTCATCACCCTCACCCATTACATCGTTTTGATGCATCTGATCCCACTAAATTTTCTCTGTAATTTCTCCATTTCACCTCTCAAAGTCAAATTGTCCTCACATTGATCAAGAAGTCTAGGGCACCACTATGTGAGTGTCGCCATCATCACCAACCTCGTCAGTCAACCGTTTCCCGGGTAAACTACACCACTTTTCAACCTTTTCATTGTTTAAATTTCCCGAAAATGGATCAAAAGGGTAATAACAGTGGAAATCCTGAAAATCCCATGATCCCCCCACCCACTAATCTTGATAACATCCCTCTGACTGATCGAGATTAAAAAATTTTAGAGCCAAAGTGTGAATTCGATTTATTTGAATTACAAAATTGGTTCAAATACAATTTCCATGACCAGAGCGATGATATTGGACTCTGGGAATTCAATCTACCTCTGTACATGTTTCCCCAGAATCATTATTTCCCCGGATGTTTCCTCAAATGCCAATCTAGATAAATTGTGTTTACAATTACCCCTAAAAAAATTGACCAAATGTTGCAGATCCCTCAGAATGACTCGACCACTCCTTTCTCAGTAGAAGCCTTAAATGAATTATATCATAAGCTAAAATTTTCCAAAAGATCTAAGATTTTTGAAATCTTTCTACCTGACGATGCCGAGATAACAAAGAAGAATCCAATATATCCTTCCTCCATTTTTCCAAACAAAGCTAAGAAAATAATTTCTCTACTCTCATGTTTACTAGGATACTATTCAGATGAATGGGTAGATGAACCTATTCTAGGTTTTCTGTTAATTTTCTCCACTGAAGAAAAGCCCTTAGTAATTTTAAACTTTAACCAGTTTCTTGCTGACAAAATTCATGAACAATTCCTTAAGTTTCAAAATGAAGTCATGTTCAAATGTGCCTCCATTTTAGTTTATATTTTTCTATTTTATTAAGGAGACATGTGTCCATTTGCAGTATAAAAGATGAATGAACAAGGAAATCCACACTCAGTTATTTTTTGGACTTCCCTAGTGAGAAGGAACTTAGAGGAATACAGTTTCAAAGATTTCATTGATCAGTTTATCCATTGAGCTACATTTTTGTTGCGTAGTGATACATAACTCAGTCTCAGTGCTGAAATTAAGAAGATTTTACACCTTAGTGAATAGGTCAAGACAGGGGACTAGTACTTGTACCAGAATTATACTGAAATAAGAGTATATGGGTATGATCTTCCACCCTACAGGCTGCCTAGATATGTCCAAATGAGGATTTTCATAGATTACATTAGGAAAATGATAAAATTAGATGAAGTCCATTTTGTCTCTTCCAAGAAGAAATCCCATTTCAGAATGAAGATTCAGATAAGACCTTTTATTTGCAACAATATGACACTGGGTGAGGAGGAATATACCCTTCTAAAGCAGATCAAATTCCTATTGAGTTTCATTTGGTCATATGGCCCATTTGGTAGGATTTCCAAACTAAGAGTAGAACAAAAAACTACTCCATATGTTCACAGTTAGAGGCCCGAAATTGAAAAGTACATGAACCAAGATGAATGGGAAGAAAATACTTTACAAGAAAAAGAGGATAAAATTCTATTTATAGCTACTTCAAATACTCCCACACCTCTGGAAAAATATTAGAAAATGCCAAGGGAAGAAGACTCTCCTTCAGTCACAGAGATTTCAACCAAATAATTCAATATTTACAGGAAGAAGGAAAAGAAAAATCCTAAAACAAACTTCGTAAAAAAGGAGGAAGAGAAAACTACTATATAACTGAAGGTTCGCACTCTTTAGCAAAGTTCGATAACATCTTTACAGGATCTCCAACATCTTCAGTTTCACAAGGTAATCTAGACACAACCCAAAAATCATGATTGATTCAGGGACAAACAAAGACACGTATATTTGATAAATATGAGGAGATAAAGTAGAAAAATGAGCTTCTCATAGTCAACACTTATGCTCAGTCCTGGAAAAAAACTACCACAACCCAACATAGGCTCTTGTCAACCTTTGACACCGAGAAAGGAAGAAAGTAGATGGAATTTTTGCAGGCACAGGTCCCCCATCCTAAAGAAACAACTAATTACAAGAAGACTACATTTGAGTTTGATGCAAAAGATATCCATCCTATTGATCAGATGGATATGTACAAGTAGACAGGGGAAATTATATGTTCTACATTGAAAAAACCTGCAATGAATGCTTCCAAATTGCAAGTATCCATCACCAATATCCATTCCTAATTGAAGATTGAAAAGTTTTCTTCTTTAGTAAAGGATAATAAGATAAAATCTTAGAAGACTTGGTCATAAAATTTGGATATGAGCCAAGTAATTTTAAGGCAACAGAAGAATTAATTAAAAAGAATAATGCTAGCATATGAGCACTCAGAAAACAATTGAAATTGTCAGCAACTAAGGATACTCAAACAAAAGAAATGGGGGATACAGAAAGCCAAAAAGAAGATATGCTCAGGTTAATTATGGAACAAAATATACAAATAAGGGACATGGAGGTAGAGATGGAAAAGCTAGTCAAGGAAAAAGAACATAATGCACAACTAGCTGTAGTCCCACTTGATGCAGTACCCCTTACATTGGTAGCACAAACAAGAATGGATACATCAACAATAGTAGGCATTTATACATCAATGACACCCCCAAAACAAACTTTATATGCCTTTGGTAAATTGGTAAAAGCTATCGAAAACATGTCTATATAAGGAGAGGAAATCAATAGGTTACAAGAATAGGTAAAAGCCCTACAAGAACAAAAAACTAGGATTGAGACCTCTCATCTGGCCGAGGTACATAAATCCCACATACTCACTCAAAGGTTACAACAATTGGGGAAGGAAACTGCCACGGGTCAAACCTTAGCCCAGGCTAAGGAAAATAGATGGATAGATATCAACAAATCTATGACTAAAATTTGGCCATCAATACAGATTATCTTTGAAAAAAATGGGATAATTCAGAAATATAGAGAGTCCATTGAACAAATCAGAGAAAACATGGAAGAAAAACCAACTGATGCCACAAACCTCATCAAATTTCTCAAGTCCAAAAACGTGTATGAGTTAGAAGAATTGGGGATTGAAGACAAAACTAAGACTGTATTGAAAGTTAAGAAAGTAATAACTAAGAGAAATATCATGTTGCAATTGGAGGAAAAATTGGTGTGTAGAGATTCTTTAACAAATTTGAGGTGCTTAATAAAAAATGACTTCCAAGTTTCTTAGTGTTGAATGATAAATTAATTACTTTGCCTGATTATAACTAGAAATTAATGACCATTTCCAAAGACAGTTCCAAATTTGCAGGGATACATGGAAGTATCACAGAGAAAGCCTTCCTAGAGACACCAGAGTTTGATTTAAACATCCAAACACGATATCAAACACATCTTTATCACTAAGCCCACTTTTTCCAAATATACAAAAGTAGACGAAATTTACAGAAAGTTACTCAAGCTGTCCATCCCAAGTGAATATAGGTGGGTCAAATTGTGTGAGTTACTTGATTGAAATTTGAGTTCTATTTTCAGTAGCAGGACAAACATCACAACAAAAGTCAAGGGGCAGATCAACAACAATTTCCACAAAAGCAGTGCCAACAATCCAAGCAGTACAACTTATCCTATATTTTTGTAATAAAATATGTAATTAGTTTTAGATATTCCTAAATTACATGATAATTTGTTATATTAGGATATTTTGTAAATAAACTTATAAGTACTTCTCATTTTGAAGTATGAAGGGTTGATTTTTGCATCCAAGAAGGCTATTGTACATTTTCAAGTTCCAATGGACTTATGAGTAATACAGAAAGCTCTTTCACAGGATTCTTATGTCAAACTATTGGTGAAGTGCACCTATAATTGTTTATGTACTTTCCTTTGTTTACCATGCTTATGTGTTCTGATAATCCGAATTATTCAATAGTAAATTGAAGAAAGAAATTTGTTTTAATGCACACTCTGATTCTGCCTTTGGATAATTTCAATGTTTTCAGCTGAAATTAAGTAAATGAATTCTTAATTGCTCTTTACTTAATGGAAATTATTTCACTTCTTCTTATCCACTTGATTTAAATTTACAGAATCCAATTAGCGTGGCTTCCTTGCCCTGTAAAATCTATCTATAAAATCTGAAACATATCCATGTTTTAAGTCCTAGATCCCATAGCCCAATGGAAAGTTAAACATTAATCCACCAAAAAATTCAAATCAATCAAATAAACCATGAACTTTCATAACTAGCCTAATATCTCAATATAAAAAAATCTAAATTTGACAGAGAGATCCCTCTCTGAAGCTGGCAGGGCTAGATCCAAGCTTCCAAAGTGGTTTTGTGGTTACCTCTATAATTTATTTTGCAACCTCATAAATTATAGAGTGATAACATAGTGGCGACCGTACTGGGGACGAACAAACCTTGATTCTGAAATCTCATTTCCCTAGTTTAAAAAATTTATTTTAGGAAAATTAAAGATTCAAATTTCAGAAATAAATGTTCAGAGGTTGTGAAATTTGTACATAATTGAGTTGTGTGTTTAATACTATATATATATGGCTCCAAAAATAATTCACATTAGATCTCATCCAAATCCAGAACCTCCTAAGATTTTAGATAACCCGAAAAACTTGATTAGGAAGATAAGCTTAACTAAAAGTCAAGGAAGCAACAGTCCACCACCAAGAGCTAGCTCTCTCCTAGAGAGTTTTGTCACTATAGAGGGTATTGAGTTTGATCTACCATTTGAACATAGCGTCTCAATGTTTTGTGGTTGAGACATTATTTGATAAATCATTTTTACAACATTATACATATGAAGTTCAATCTGTAAAACAAGATTTTGATCAAAAAACCCTCCAAATCTTGGATAAGTTACAGGATCTAGTATTAGACCTTGATCATGTTGTGCATTAGGATTATATTCAGCAATATGTTAAACTCTCCACCTTGAGAATAACATCATCTTCTGCTTCCTCTCAATCGGTTCATCCTACATCAACTAGTCCCACTTCCTCTATAATCTCCACTACTCCTCCAATAGAATTACATATAGTGTTTCCACCTATTGTGGTAAATCCTACACCTACTCCCCTCATAACCTCATCTATTGTTCATCCCCATATCCCAATCATGGAAGCTAGGTATGGTACCCTAGTTTTGGCCACCCCTTTACATAATATTCCACATGACTATGAAACTAGGATTCCTCAGTTTGATGGTACTGGACCCATCACTGCACAACAACATGTTGATAAAATGAATGATTATTCTCATATTTAGGAGGTAGATGAGGAAGATGTAAAAATGAGACTTTTTTCTCAAAGCCTAACTGGGGAAGTCAGTTAGAAAATGGTTCAAATATTTACCAACATATAGTTTAAATGATCTTACTACCTTTCACCAATTTTTTCTCAATAGATAGGAAATTAAGAAAAACCCCATTCATATTTTAGCAGAATATGAAAATTTTAGGATAGCTCCTGGGGAAAGTGTGAAAGATTATTGCACTAGATTTAATAACATTTACAATGCCATCCCAACTAATATTATGCCTCCCCAAGGATTATCCTTGATTACATTTCCAGATGGATTTGATGCTGACATGTCTTATCAGCTTAGGGAAAGAAACCATACTACCATGGAAGAAATGTAGAGAGATGCAGTGAGTGTAGAAGCCAATCTCTTAGCGAAAAGAGCCATAATTAGGTCTGAAAGAAGAGTAACTATAAAATAAGAATCATCTACCTCTTCCGCTGATGAAAAAATAGTTACCTTGGTCAAAACCATGGAAATAATGATGGAAATAATAAGCATAACTGGTAGGGCTCCTCCTAGAGAAAACCAACCTGGTCCCCAAATCTGAATCCCTAATTTTAGGAGTAACCCACCCCAGATCAAACAAAGGAAAAAAAATATCTAGATCACTAGTTTAGACTGCCATTTCAAGAGAACTATGCAGATGAAGAAGGAGAGTTGATTGAATATCTTGATGAAAATCAGATAAACTTAATGGGAGTAAATGATAGTGAAACCATTTTCTTAACTCAAGAAGAACATGACCTCTTCTTGCTCTCACAACCTGAAGTAAATTCTAAGGAATCATAAGATTACAAACAAGGTTTTGAGAATTCAATAATGGAATTCCATAAACAATATAACCTAAGGAGTAGGAAAACAACTGATAATCCTACTAAGAAGACTGTTGATACCCCCATTAAAAATAAAACTGACATCTCTGCTAAGAAAAATCTTGATATATATCCCAAAATGAATGCAGAGGTTCCTTCTAGGAAAGCTTCTAACACTGTTTCTAAAATAACCCAAACTAATATTCCCTCTACCAGCCAACAGAAGGATAATTCCCAAAAAGATGTTGTCAATATAGATAAAGCCCAAAAAAAATTTAGTATAGAAAATGAATTAGATAAAATCAAAATACCCATTCCCCTCATAGAAGTCATGAACAAGAATGCTTACAGATCACAAGTAATAAAATCTTTGAAAATAGGGGAAGGTGAAAATACATTAAATTTAACTGATGATCAACCAAAATTATTGTTTGGACTCGAAGTTGATGGAAAACCTTAGAAAGGAGGTGTACCTCCATTCTATGTTAGTTTAGACATTCATGATAAAATCCTTCACAATGCAATGCTTGAATTAGGTGCTTCAAACAATTTTATGCCCAAGGTTGTGATGGAAAATTAGGATTTGATATCACTAGACCATACAAAGACTTGTATTCTTTTGATTCAAGTAAAGTAAAATTCCTAGGTCTAATTAAGGATTTATGTGTCACTTTAGCCCATATAGTAGCCAAGAGTGTGGTAATGGATATTGTTGTTGCTGAAATATGTCCTAAATATGGCATGTTACCGTCTCGCTCATGGGGAGCTAAACTACAAGGTACCCTTCAAATGGATATGACCTATGCTACAATTCCAGTTTTTGGTCAACAAAGGAGATTATATAGGGAAACATTGATGAAGTTCACGGTCAACAGTCAGGAAAAACCACACAATTACCCCTTATATTTAGTCCATTCAGACCTCGATTCTTTCATTTTTTACAATAACATAGGCATAGAAGGACAAATTGAAAATTTAGAAACTAATTTTATTGAAAATCAAGAAAACAAAATAGATATGCTAGAACATGATAAAAAAAATGAACCTTTACGGAATATGGATTTTGATGGAGCTGTTAGTAAAGTGTAGAAATTATACAAACATATGTATATCAATGGATTCAATATGGTCTAATAGTGTACTAAATCTAGATACTGAATCCTTCTACAAATCAATTGCGGAAATTAAACACAATCGCCAATCACATGAAGCAAAGAAAGAATAAAATCAAACCACAATAGAGATAATTTCCCGGGGAAAGCTTGTAGCTCAAAACCCCTCTATCCTCTATTGTATATTAACCATGGAATCATGAAACAATTACAATGGACTCTTCTCACAAGAGTCTCCTGCACTCTCACAATTGTCTCACACTGTCCTTGACAAAACTGACCAACACTTAGCCAATTCTTAGCCTCTAAACAATCTGCCTTGCTTACACAATTCCCGATGAATGAAATCCCTATTATTTAGGAATTTTGGCCTTCCTAAACTGCGCAAGGATCATGGGAAATCCAATGGATGTCTGGTTGCATGTGGTCAACCTACTAAACACACAACTGATAATTAACATCCCTTTAACCTTTGTCTCAACTGGGTCTCCACTGGAACTGACATGCATGCAACTATTAATAGTAAATCATCAGTTGCATGGCAGATCACTGATTGTGAATGAAATAATATTTAATTCACTTGATCTCTCACTAGTGCAAAAAGCAGTTACAACTAGTTCAACTGACTCTAACTCACCTAACTTAGTTAACTGATTACACATGCATTAAACTAATGCACCAATTGTAATTCCAACTCCATAACTAATAAAATTACTCTGCATGCCTCACCAACCACCCTCAACTCGAAATACATGAGCCAACTGATTTTATCACACTCAGTAACTGTTACAAGTGATCATGAGATAATATTACATTTTATTGTCCAATTTAATTAAGGGAAAATTAAATTAGACACTACACCAAATTAATTAATTAATTTGGCCTTCACACTAATGTATCGCTAGGACCTATTGGTCCCACACTAGTGTGTGTGCTGTAATATCTTGTTGGACTTCAACACTCCCTCTCAACAAGAAAGGGATTATCTGCCACCCTAATCCTGCCTCTATGGTATTCAATTTTTCTCCTTGTGAGCACCTTTGTTCGAATATCTACATTTTGATCTTCCATGGGAATGTAATGAAGTAACATAATGTGCCTTTGAACACAATATCTAAGATGGTGGTACCGAATGTCGATGTGCTTGGACATATCATGGAATACCAGATTAACCGCGATTTCAATGCAACTCTGGTTATCACAATGTATCACATTCAGATCCATATGAGAACCAAACAAACCAACCTAGATCTTTCTCATCCAGATGGCCTCACATGCAACTTGACTTGCTGCCATGTACTCTGCCTCAGCTGAACTGAGTTCCACAGATCCTGCTTCCTTCTGTACCAAGAAAGTGCTGTCGATTCTATGTCGAAGATACCTCCTCATGTTATCTTTCTATCTAATGGAATGCCTGCCCAATATACATCCGTGAAGCCTTGAAGCTTCACTCTATTTTTCCATCTGTACCATAATCCATACTCTGTAGTACCCCTGAGATATCTCAATACATGCTTCCCTGACTTCTAAAAGAGATTGGTCGGCTTAACCATAGCTTGACTCAGTTGGTTAATTGCGTAGAAAATGTATGGTGTAGTGTTCACCAAGTACATCAGTGAACCTACTAACTTCCGGTAGACAGTAGCTTCCACTACTTATCCAGAAGTAGCATCCTCTTTCCTCCAATTTCCTAGAAGAGGAGTTTCCATGGGTTTACACATATCCATGTGAAACTTACCCAATATCTATTTTGCATACTTGCCTTGAGAAACAAAAATTTCACCATCCCATTACCATATTTCAAAACTAAGGAAATAGTGAAGGAGTCCCATTTCCTTCATTTCGAACTTCCTTGCAAGATCCTCCTTGCATGAGTTTATCAGCTTCTCATCACCTGTCAAAATTAGATCATCAACATAAAGTACGATAATCAAGAGCTTACCATCAACCACAATCTGGTATAGGTTTGCATCAACTTCACTTTTGGTGAAGCCCAACCCAGTGAAATAACTGTCAATCCAAGTGTACCAAGCACGATGTGCTTGCTTCAGCCCATACAATGCTCTCTTGAGTCGGCACACATGTGACTCACTGTCAAAGATATCAAAACCTTCTGGCTGCTCTATGTACACTTCTTCCTCAATAACTCCATTGGGAAACACAATTTTCACATCCAATGGATGAATGCGCCACCCCATCTGCACTGAGAGTGCAAGGATAGATCTAATGGAAGAGTACCTCGTGACTGGTGCGAAAGTATCTTCATATTCGATCCCCTCAACTTGTGAGAATCCTCGGGCCACAAATCTAGCCCTATACTTCTCCACACTCCCATCAGCAGCTTGCTTCACCTTGTAAATCCATCTAGTCCAACCATTGATTTTCCGACTGGTATTGGGACAAACTCCCATTCTCTTTTCTTGATGATGGAGTCATACTCCTGTACCATAGCATCAACCCAAATTGGTTGCTGCACTGCTTCCTGAAAGGGAGATGGTTCTGTCACAATACACTTGCTCACAAGAGCCATGTATGCAGTAAAAATGTCTGGAGAATTTCTCTGTTTACGCAGTGTAGTAGGGGCTCCTACATTCTCTGCTGCATCAAGTCTCAATATATCAAATTCCATGGTGCACCTTTTACCATTTCTAGTGGATTTTTCTACATGAGTGTTTTCTGCCACTCCATAATCCTTCGCATGTGGCTGCTCCACATCTTGAGGTTCATTCTTTCGAACCAAGAGTTCCTCCTCTACATGCAAATCCAACTCCCTCTCAAGGGATAATTGCTTGGATTTCTCCTCATCAAATTTTATATCTCGTCGTACAAAAATCATTCTGCTGTTTGGAAAATACACTCGAAAGTTGTGGGGAGTTTCAGTGTACCCCATAAATATCACAATCTTAGCTGTTAGTTCAAACCTGATGTTCATATTTTAAGATTTTTGTCTCATATGTTTATGTCATCAACAAATATCACATACTACTTATGCTTTGCTGTTGAAGTAGTAGAGAATGGTCCACACACGTCTGAGTTAACTCTCTCAAGAATTTCTGAAGCTTGGTTCTCCTTCTTGTGAAAAATGGCCTTTGCATAATTCCCCATAGTACATCCCTTTCATGTGTCTGACTACACAAGAGTACCCTTGGGAAGACCTGTAGAAATCTGCGGTATGAACTTCAAGGCTCTGTGGTTTAGATGGCCTAATCTTCTGTGCCATAACTCACCCTCATTCCGGCTCACCACTTTTTCTGCCTTACCCATCTATGATGCACAACCATTTTCATAAAGTTTATACATATTCTTCACACGAATCACAATCTTCTTGTCTTGTCTTGTTGTTTTTCGTTGTAGGAAATCTTTTCCCTCACAAAAAACAACATCATAACCTCTATCCTCCAACATTGCGACTGAGACCAAATTTTTCTTCAAGCCTGGTACATGCATTACATATTTTAATTGAAAGGATTTACCTGATTGTGTCTGGAAGGTAATTGTACCAATCCCGGTAGCACTGTACCGCCCATCATCACCCATTTCAATATGCATCTGGAGGTCCTTCTCCTCCAAGCTACTGAAAAGTTCTTTGTCTCCCGTCATTTGAAAGGATGCACCACTATCCAAGTACCACACAAATCCCATTGCACTTGACACCATGCATGAAATTAGCGAGAAGTGAAGCTCAAATTGTGAGGCCAAAGCTTCACCAGTTGCAGATACTGAAGCCTTCTTATTATTCTTATTTTTTGGACAATTAGTGGCATAATGTCCATGCTCGTGACAACGAAAACACTTCACTTTGGACATGTCACACTTCTTTCCATATTTACCGGACTTAGATTTGGAATCTAATTTATTTCCTTTCCCCTTCTTCACCTTGGAATACAAAGCACAATATTCTTCATCATGATTCTTAGATGAAGATCCATCCCTGGTATTCCGCCTGAATCCTTCTTACAACAAATCCGACCAAAGTCATTCCCATTTTGAAAGCTTTTCTCTTCCATTGACAAAGTCATGATAACTATGCCAACTATTTGGAAGTCCTAGAAGATCTAGGCTCACCAAGTCATCATCAACGACAATAATTTCGATGCTCCCAAGCTCATCCCGACATTTGACAAACTTTGTTAAATATTTCGGCATGGTGTTGCCTTCCTCCATTTTCATTTTCCTAAGTTTATCCTTCAGTGCCAATTTTCTATGATCAATAATTCTCTGAAATAGATCTGTAAAAGCCTTCCACATTGCATATGGAGCTACTTTTCCATGGAGAATTGAGACAATGTGGTCTCATACTCCCTCCAGTAAGATCCTCCTCGCCTTTGCAACCTTCTTTTGCCAAGCATCAAGATTTGCATCATATGCTACAACGTGTTTGGAAACATCATTGTCAATGAATTATTTCAAACCATTGTCCTCCAGTAATTCCTCCATCCTATCTTTCCACACAATATAGTTAGAGCTGCCCTCAACTGCATACTCCAATCTCAAGCCATTGAAAGCCATTTTGATCTTGAATCGTCTGTCACACCAAGAATGTCTTTTGCAAATTCGAATTCTATTCAGTCACAAACTCAGTTTATCCTCCACTATAGTGATTTCTTGTGATCTGATACCATGTAGAAATTATACAAACATATGTATATCAATGGATTCAATCCAATCTAACAATGTACTAAAGCTAGATAATTTCCTGGGGAAAGATTGCTGCTCAAAACTCCTCTATCCTCTATTGTATATTAACCATGGAATCATGAAACAATTACAATGCACTCTTCTCACAAGAGTCTCTTGCACTCCCACAACTGTCTCACATTGTCCTGGACAAAATTGACCAACACTTAGGCAATTATCATCCTCTAAACAACCTTCCTTGCTTGCACAATTCCTGATGAGTGCAATCCCTATTCTTTAGGAATTTTGGCCTTCCTAAATTGTGCAAGGATCATGGGAAATCCAATGGATATCTGGTTGCATGTGGTCAACCTACTAATCATACAACTGATAGTTAACATCCCTTTAACCTTTGTCTCAACTGGGTCTCCACTGGAACTGACATGCATGCAACTATTAATAGTAAATCATCAGTTGCATGGTAGATCACTGATTGTGTATTAAATAATATTTAATTCACTTGATATCTCACTAGTGCAACAAACAATTACAACTATTTCAATTGACTCTAACTCACCTAACTGAGTTAACTGATTACACATGCATTAAACTAATGCAATAACTACAATTCAAACTCCATAACTAATAGAATTACTTTGCATGCCTCACCAACCAGCCTCAACTCGAAATACATCAGTTAAATGAGTTTATCACAATCAGTTAACTATTACAAGTGATCATGAGATAATATTACATTTTATTGTCCAATTTAATTAAGGGAAAATCAAATTATACATTGAACCAAATTAATTAATTAATTTTTCCTTCACAGTAATGTATCGCTAGGACATATTGGTCCCAAGATAGTGTGTGTGCTACAATTTCTTGTTGGAATTCAACATAAATAAGGGCCAGGAGTAGGTGTATGAGTTTAAAATTCGCAAAATAACCACTCAGAAGGACATTCATATAAGCTAAAATTTCAGTGCACCAGAAAAATAACTCAATATGAAGCCTTAATATTAGGGTTACAACTTTTAAAGAAACTAGGTGCAAAGAGAATTTCCATTCATGGAGACTCAGAACTGATAATTAAACAAATGAAAGGGGAATACTCTGCTAAGAACACAAGATTAAGGGCTTATAGGAATGTTGTTCTGGATTTTATTGAATGTTTTTTTGAGTATGATTTGTCTGCAATCCCTAGATGTAAAAAATGAAAAATGCCATACCATCTTAGTCACTAATACATCAATGAAGTCAAGAACAGACCAGCTGTCCCAGATAACATCAGATACTAGCAAGTCTTTGGAAACTATGAGCAAATTAAAAACTTTTTACAATCAAAGGATGAATTTGAGTGCGCTAATATAGATATAGATTTTAATATAGAAGATAATGTAAGTGAGAATGTAAATAAAAGTGTGAGTAAGATAGAATTAAAATAAATATATCAATAACAAGAGGAATTAGAAATATTACAAATTCAAAGATAATGTTTTGCCTAGAGCGTTAGTCCCCTTAGAGGAATTTTTTGATTTTAATGATGTAGCCAAAAAGCCTAAAATTTAACCTACTAAGGATGAAGTTTAAGACTGCAATATAAGAACTAAAAAAGAACAAAAAATGGTTAAATTATTTAAATATTTAACCCCTGCTGAAAAGTGGAAATACATAAACTTGTTTAAAGAACTCATTGATGTATTTGCATGGAGTTATGAAGATTTTAAATCTTATGACATTAGCATTATACAACATAACATTCCTATAAAAGAAGACCAAAATCCTTTTAAACAGAAACTTAGGAGGATCAACCCAATGTTGATGCCCCTGATTAAAAAGAAAGTAAAAATATGTATGATGCCAAGATCATTGTGCCATTAAGATATTATAAATGAGTGTCAAATTTAGTTCCAACTAGGAAAAAGACTAGAGAGATTAGATTATGTGTTGACTTTAGAAACCTTAATAAAAATTCTCTGAAAGAGAACTTCCCTCTGCCTAAAATGGATCACATTTTGTAGAAGGTGGTGGGATATAGCATAATTTATTTATTAGATAGTTTTTTTTGGTTATAATCAAGTTTTAGTGCATCCCGAAGACCAAGAAAAGACAACATTTACTACACCTTGGGGCACTTGTATGTATGTGAAAATTCCTTATGCCTTAATGAATGTTGGTGCTACATTCCAAAGAGCAATGGACATTGCCTTTGCAGATGAGATAGGCAGGTTCATAGTTATATATCTTGATGATATCGTTGTTTTCTAAAAAACAAATGAAGAGCATTTGCTTCACCTGAGAAGAGTCTTTGAAAAATTTAGAAAATTTGGTATTTCCCTCAACCCAAAGAAAACATTATTTGGTTTGGAAGAAGGAAAATTTAGGACACATGATTTCAAAATATGGAATTAGAATCAATCTTTTGTGAAGCCAACTCCAAAAATATAAGAAAAGAGATATCAACGCCTTAGAAATAAGCCACTTCGAGGGGGCAACCTCCAATACATTACATGAATGAACAATTATTGGATGATACAAATTACAAAACCTCCTTTCTATATATAGGAGTCCATGGGGCCATAATGTAATCCTAGTGGGCCACAATGTAATCCTGGCCGACCTAACAATAATAATTTAAGGGCACAATAATAACAAAATGGGGGTTACAAGGGTACAATAATAACAATAAGGGGGTTACACTAACAACAATATGGGACTATACTAGTAATATAGGGACCTAACATGCCCCTCTCCTTCAAAAAAGTGTTGTCCTCAATGCTTGAGTAGCTCTGGGTGCTTCTGTATAAAATTCTCATCCTCCCCTGTAGAATATTCAGTGGGTAAGTTATTCCACTTGATGAGATACTCTAAAATTGATCGATTCCGTAGCTGTCGAGTTCTTATTTCCGTGACCCCTTCAGGTTCTAATATGATTTGTCCTTCCTCATCAAGTTCTGGCAATATTGTTTGAACTGTAATATTTTCACCTATAACCTTCTTTAAGCATGAAACATGGAAAACTGGATGCACTCGTGAAGAAGTAGGAATCTCCAATTTGTATGCCATAGTACCAATATTTTGCAACACCTTGTAAGGACCATAGTACTTTGGCGATAATTTATTATCCTTCTTAGCTTGCTTGAGGGACATTTGTTTGTATGGTTGTAGTCGTAAAAATACCTAGTCTCCTACATCAAAACTTCTCTCGCTGCGATGTTGATCTACCTGTTGTTTCATTCGATTTTGTGCCAAATTCAGGTTATCCTTTAAGAGTTGGAGAACTTCTTGATGATGCTCGATGTGATCTTCCACTGCTTGAACCTTCGAATTTTCCCTTAAAGATGATGTGATGGATGGTGGATGATATCCATAAAGTGCCATAAATGGGGTCATTTTTGTTGCAATATGGAAGGAAGTGTTATACCACCATTCAGCGAGAGGTAACCACTTGACCCATTGTGTTTGTTTATCAGATACAAAACAACGAAGATATCCTTCCAAACATTTATTTACTATCTCACTTTGACCATCAGATTGAGGATGATAAGATGAGCTATGAGCTAATTGAGTACCCAAACAAGAAAATAACTCCATCCAAAAATTTCCAGTAAAAATGGGATCTCTGTCGCTCACAATAACCCTTGGGCTTCCATGTAGCTTTTGAATTCTGTCCATAAATGTAGTAGCAATCGTACTTGCTTTAAATGGATGAGATAATGCACAAAAGTGTGCATACTTGGTAAGTCTATCAACTACCACCATGATGACACTCTTTCCTTCGGACTTAGGTAAACCTGTGATAAAATCCATTGAAATCTCCTCCCAACGTTGACTTGGAATGGATAAAGGTTGTAGAAGTCCCGGGTCTTAATTGTCTCAAATTTATTCTGCTGACAACCCAAACATTCCGCAACAAACTTTTGAATATCAGATTTAAGGCCATCCCAAAAAAATTATTTCTTCACCCTGTGGTAAGTTTTTAAAAATCCTGAGTGTCCTCCTAAAGGAGAAGTGTGCAATTCCAAAAGAATATTTTGTTTTAGTTGGGAATTCTTACAAAGATATAAGCGATATTTGTACCATAAAGAATCATTTTTCCAACTAAATGTATCAGATGTACTAGGATCTTGCTGCAAATTTTGAATGAGTGTCCATACTTCTTTGTCCTTCTTCCATTCATCTCTTGCTTCAGTTATCCAATCTGGTTGGATAATAGAAATGGCACAAAGAAATGCTTCCACCTCTTCTTTATTTTTTGAGAGTGCATCTGCAACAACATTAAGCTTTCATTTTTTGTAGATTATTTCGAAGTCATAACCCAACATCTTTGTGACCCATTTTTGCTGCTCTTCTGAAGATAGTATTTGTTCCAAAAAATGTTTAAGGCTATCATGATAAGTTTTTACCTTGAAGTGTCTTCCCATTAGGTAAGTTCACCATTTCTTTAGTGCATGTAGTATTGCTAACATTTCCTTTTCATAAATAGGTTTCTATAAATACTTTCCTTTGATTGGATGACTTTTAAAAGAAATGAGTCTTCCTTCCTGCATTAAAACATCACCAATTCCATTTCCTGAGGCATCACATTCCACAATAAAGGTTTTTGTGAAGTCTGGCATAGCTAAGACCGGTGCTAGGCACATTGCCTCTTTAAGATGTTCAAAGGCCGTAGTTGCTTCAGGAGTCTATGAAAATGCATATTTCTTCAATAATGTTGTTAGAGGTGCTGCTATTCTCCCATAATTCTTAAAAAACTTGCGATAATACCCTGTTAACCCAAGAAATCCTCGCAACTGCTTTATGGTTGTGGTTACTTTCCATTCCTTAATGGCTTTAATTTTGTTAGGGTCTACCTTAACAGCCTCGTGAGATACAATATGACCCAAATATTCCACCTCTTGTACTCCAAAGAAATATTTGGATGTTTTTGCATATAATTGTTTCTCCTACAATAGTTTGAGCACCCTGTCAACATGTTGAACATGATCCTTCCAAGACCTGTTGTAGATTAGTATATCATCAAAAAATACTAGCACAAATTTTCTAAGGAAGGGTTTGAAAATGGAATTCATCAACCCTTGAAATGTAGAAGGTGCATTGGTAAGGCCAAAAGGCATGGCCAAAAATTCATAATGACCCTCATGAGTTCGAAATGCTGTTTTTGGAATATCTTCAGTCTTCATTCTAATTTGATGATATCCCGAACGAAGATCCAACTTGGTAAAATAAATTGCTCCATGTAATTCATCCAATAATTCATCAATCACAGGAATGGGAAATTTATCTTTAATGGTGAGCTTATTGAGCTCCCTATAATCTAGACACATGCGCCATGATCCATCCTTCTTGTGTACCAATATTACAGGAGCAAAGAAAGAACTTTGACTAGGTTGAATTATACCCGCCTCTAACATTTCTGCAATCATACGTTCAATTTCGGTCTTTTGTACATAAGGATATCTATAAGGCTTGATGTTTGGAGGAACACTTCCTGGAATCAAATGAATAGCATGATAATGATCACGAATAGGTGGGAGTCCTTTGGGAGTTTCAAACACCTTGGAATGATTGTCCAAGACTTGTTGGAGATCTGCAGAAATAGATGATTTTGATGTCGGAACTTCTAGTGAGCATAATTGTGCAATTATGCCTTGTTGTTCTTTATTTAGAATCTTTGTCATGACATTAGAGCTTATTATCCTTCCTGGCTTCCCTTCAATACCCCGTAATTCGACTTCCTTTCCTTCTGAAAAAAATTTCAAGAAAAGTTCTTGAAAATTAAAAGCTACCGTCCCCAAAGATTGTAACCATTGTACTCCTAGTACAACATCAGCACCTCCCATAGGAATGAAAAGCATTGGACTAGTCAATACATATTCCCCCATGGTTAGCTTGATATTATGGCATTTTCCAGAGAAATTTATAGTTCCTCCATTTGCAACCATCACTTGACATTCTGGTGCTGGGTATAGGAAAAAAATCAATTCCTTGGCTACCTTACAATGAATAAAATTATGGGTGCTACCTGAATCAATCAACACTATTGCCTTTTTATTCTTGATATTTCCTTCTATCTTGAGAGTTTAAGGAGTGGTAATTCCCGCCAATGCATTACACGATATGGCCGGACTCATTTCTTCCTCTTCTAGGGCTGGTTCCCGATGTATATCCTTTTCTTGTTCATTTTCTTCTTCCTCTTCACAATCTATGTAAAATAATTTCTTCTCAACAGACTTATGACCTTTAGTGTATTTTATATCACAACTGTAGCAAAGCCCTTTTTCTCTTTTTTCTTCCAATTTTTGTGGTGTCAACCTTGTAGGTTGTGGAAATCTAGGCATAGCAACACTTCCTTCTTTATAGAAGTGAGTGCTAGGCTTCCTTGTCGCCATAATTTTACATTCAATTATTCTTGCCAACCTGAATGCCTTCTCCAATGAATTAGGTTCTAAAACATGAAATTCATGTTGGATGTTATCCTTTAAAGTACCTATGAAGAGATCAATCCTGTGTTCCTCTGAATATCAGTTACCCTTATATTCAATTTTTGGAAGTCCTCAATGTGCTCCCCTACTAAACCCTTTTGTTTGAGATTTATCAATTGGCTAAAGAAGGTGTTGCTGTTTGTATCCTCATAATGTGCTATCATTTCCTCCATAAAAATTGACCAAGTGACAATTTTTTTACGGGAGCAAAGCCATTGATACCATACAAATGTATTTTGTTCTAAATGTAAATTTGCAATGCGTACCTTTTGTGTGTTTTTCACATTATGGATATCAAAATATTGCTCCATCTATAGTATCCATGTTACAGGATCCTTTCCATCAAACTTCCTCATATCCATTTTTGGAATATGTTGGTTCTTCCCGCCAACATTAGAGTTTATGAAGTCACGATTAATATTTATTTTGTTCTCATCATGAGTTTCCTCTACTATCTTTTCACCATTAGGAAACATTTCTTGTATCAACTTTGTCAAACCTTCCATGTCTGATTTTAGATATCTCTTCATATTTTCCATGTTGTCTTTCATTTTTTCATCGATCTTAGCTTCCATGTCATCCATCTTAGATTCCATGCTTTTCTTCAAACCATCCATATTATTCTTCAAATTATCCATCTTCGCTTCCACACCTTTCTTTAAAACTTCCATTTCATTTTTTGTTGCTCTTTGCGAGAGCGAAATTTGGTGCACTTGCTCTTGTAATTTTGATAGATCATGTTGCAATTCTTCATCTTCATGAGTCATAGTAGAGCCTTTTGAAGGCTTAATGGGTGTTGAATTATTTTTACGGGGCATTTTTTAGAACCCAATACTTATATCTATTCTACAATATGCCCTTGGATTTAATTCAAATTGATTCTTCAAACAAAACTTATATAATTCGGAAAAAAAATACACACTTTTTTCTTGATTTTGAGGAGCTCGATATTGAAATTGGATTATCTCTGTGATTGTGGCTCTTCAATATCTGAAATTTTGCACTGAGGTAGCCTTCTAAATTATCTTTCGAATTCCATAGGTTTGACTTGATTTGGATTCTCCAAGGCAAATTTATGTCCAATCTCCCACAATGACCTAATTATGGACTGGTTCAGTAGAACGAACTTGTACGACTTGCCACGTGTCACTGTTTCATTTTTTAGCTCTGAAATTGATATAAAAGAAACTACAGTCTGTGTACTTGCGACCACTTTTTACGGAACTCCAGTCCGATGCTCAGAGAAAGAGTTATGAAGATTTTCCCACGATCACCTCTTTGAGATGAAATTTAGGAGCCTGAAAAAGCACTACCTTCCACAAATCATATGTTTGAAATATTTTGAACCAAGCTCTGAAATTTTGTGACAAATTTCCTTAGGATTTCAGCTTCGCACCCTAAAAATTTCAGATTCTGAACCTTCGTAGCAAAAGAGTTATAGCGTAAATGCCATGATGACCCGTTTAGATTAAATTGAGGAGCCTGCAAAAAGACCTAATTCCACAGATCATATCTCTGAAAATATTGCGAACCAAGCTATGAAATTTTGTGACGATGTTCCTCAGTATTTCGGCTTTGCACCCTAAAAATTTCAGCTTTTGAAACTTCGTAGAAATTTTTTTATAGCTAAAATTCCACGATGACCTGTTTGGAGCAACGAAACCCTAGAATCCAAAGCTCTGATACCAAATTTTATGAAGCCAGCTCCAAAAATAGAAGAAAAAAGATATCAATGCCTTAGAAATAAGACACTTCGAGGGGAAACCTCCAATACATTACATGAATGAACAATTATTTGATGATACAAATTACAAAACCTCCTTTCTATAGATAAGAGTCCATGGGGCCACAATGTAATCCTAGTGGGGCCACAATGTAATCCTACCTGACCTAATAATAATTTAATGGCACAATAATAACAATATGGGGGTTACAGGGGTACAATAATAACAATAAGGGGGTTACACTAACAATAATAAGGGACTATACTAGTAATATAGGGACCTAACACAATCCTAGTAGAATTGAAGCTATTTTAAAGATAGGTCCTCCTCTAAATATAAAGGAACTCCAATCCTTCATTGGAAAAATAAATTTTCTAAGAAGATTTATCCCTAAATTAATATAACTTCGAAGAAATATAACAAACATTTTGAGAAAGGAAGCTGAGGTAAAATGGAATTTAGAGCAAAAAAAACATTTGATCAGGTAAAACAAGCCTAAACGTAAGCCCCTCTGTTAATCAACCCTGATTTCACAAAAGATTTTTTGATTTTCTCATTTGCATCTTAGCATACTATTGCAACAATTCTCTTATAGAAGAAAAATGAAAGACATGAACAATCTATTGCTTTCTTTAGCAAAGCCTTAAGGGATGCCACATTAAAATAAAAAATATAGAAAAGCAAGAATTTTCTTTAGTGAAAGTAATTAAAGATTTTAGATTTTATATCCTTCATTTAGCTAGAATTTCTTTTTCCAAATACTGTGGTACAAGACATATTGACCCAAAATGGTCCTGATGGGAAAAGGTGTAAATGGATTGCGATTATCTTTGAATATGAAATTAAAATCAAACCTACCAAACTCATTAAGGGATATGGATTAGCTAAGTCAATGGCTGAATCAAATTTTCATGCTTTGGATATAAATTTTGTAGTTGCACTTGATGAACAAGGAGAGCAGGAAACTCCACAAGTAACAGAGGCTTTTGCAACCTCTCCCTGGTATGTAGACCCTATTTTTGCCTTACATCATTTACAAGCTTCTCCTGGTTTGACTAAGACTAAGGCTAGATTTCTTAAACTCAAAGTTATTAAATTTTGTATTTTAGATAATAATTTCTATTGGAAAGACACTGGAGGAATCTTACTAAACTGCTTGTTGAAAGATGAAGCAAATAAAGTAATGTAGAAATTTCGTGAAGGAGATTGTGGTGGACACTTGTACTGGAAGACTATTGCCAACAAGATTTTAAGAGCTGGTTTTTACTGGCCAACCTTATTTCTAGATGTCCACAAGAAATTCACCTCATGCCACCAATGTAAGATCTTTGAAGGAAAAAGAAAATTAAATTAGGGGAGTTTTGAGGTCTAAAATGGGTCTCTTAAGGAAAATGTATAACCAAAATTCACTTTATGAGAACCAATCACATTTTTGGGGATGAAATCATCCCCGATGGTTGAGGGGGCATTGCTTGATTTAAAGGTACTTACTTGTCACATTTTCAATGATGGATAAAAACTCAGAAGTTGTCTACTGATGCAACAGAATAGCCCGAACGACAGGTTTTTGCCAAAATCTGGTAATTTTTTTTTCAAAAAATCAAGCAGTTGGAGTGTTTGAATTGCATTTTTGATGGTGAAAATGGATTCAGCACCATAAAAAACCATTAGGGCACCCAAAATACTGAAGTTTAACAACTATAACCCAAAATTTCAAAAATCTTTGCCTGAATTTTTCATAATCTTACAAGAATTTCTGGGTTATTCTGTGGGTTTTTAGATTAGACTACAGCAAAAACTCATGGTTAACCATGGTAGTGCTTTTGTACTTTTAAATTCATAAAGTAAAGAAATCATAATAAAGGTCATTTCACACTTTTTGAATAAACGATTATTATTGTCATTTCATATTTTTTGAAAGAAACAATGCATATCCCTACACAATCTTCATGTATTTACGCATTTTTCAATAAATATTATATTTTTATATTTGTATATATTTATTTTTAAATTATATATTCATTTTATTTTATTTAATATTACAATTTCAAATTAATTATAAATTAATATATATACATATATTTTATAAATACGAAATAAAAATAAAAATAAATATAAATGTAACCTTGTAATTTTAGGATAAATCAAATCTATGAATAATATTATTGTAGTATTAATAGCAATACAAGCATATTAAAATTAAAGAAAAAAAAAAGTTTTGTATGATGAAAAAATGTAGATTAGTTTTGTATGTTGAAAAAAAGGTATAGTAAATTCAACATAATTTTGGAGAAAAAAAGTCTAAAATTTCAATGTATATAAATCATATATTATACTTATAAATATAAATTAAATCTATTTCAATAAATATATATTTTTTAAATACGACTCAATTCATTTAATTATAATTATATTAATATTATATTATCTAAATGTTATAGAATATATATTATATTCATTTTTATATTATATATTATTGTTTCTTATGTTATAAATCAAATCAATTCAATATGTAATCTAAATTTAATAATATATTACATTTATTATAATAATTTATTATATTATAGTAGTTGATTTTTATATAGTATATTAATTATAGGTTATTATATAATTTAAATTTTAATTAATGGTATATTATACAATTAAGAATTTATGAATTTATATTTATAATTTATCTTTAGTTATTTAAGTACAAAGGACAAATGCATTACTTTCTCAATGATAATGACTTTTTCTTGAAAAACTCATTCTTATTTATAGTCACATAAATACAATTTTTTTATTAATTTTATTTTGGTACAAATTTTCAATTGAATTTAACCATGGTTACATGGATTGTGGTGCAAAAAGTGAATTGCAAATTCATAAATATTATTTTATTGGTTTAGCTATTATTTTATTATTTCCTTAGGAGAGCCATTTTAGACCTCAAAATTCCCCTAATGCTGCCCCTACCCTTAAAGCCGATATCAACTGAAACTCCTTTTCAACAATGGGGTTTGGATTTCATTGGTGAAATTCATCCTTCTTCCTTAACCCAACACAAGTGGTTCCTTACAACCACTTATTATTTTACCAAATGGATTGAAGCTATACCCACAAGGGAAAATACTGATGCAATGATTATTAAATTTTTAGAAACTAATATTCTTTCAATATTTGGATGTCCTAAGAAAATCATCACTGATAATGCAACAACATTCAAATCAAAGAAGATAGTGGAGTTTTGTAGCAAGTATCAAATCACTTTAGGACACTCTACGGCCTATTAGCCCCAGGGGAATGGATTAGCAGAGTCTTCCAACAAAATTATGGTTAATATCATCAAGAAGTTATTGCAGGATAACAAGAAATCATGGAATAACAAACTAGTCAATGCATTGAAAGATTCACTATTAAAAAATCAATTGGCATGTCTCCATACCAATTGGTTTATGGGATGTATGTTTTTTCCCACTTCTTTAGGTATCCGTGTTTTGAAAATGCTGCAGGAATTGCAAGTAGTGCCTAATTACCTTCAGAGGAGAATAAATCAGATAATACAACTTCAACAATCAAGAGAGGAGGTTTATAACAAAACCCAGGTTATCTAGGAAAATATCAAGAAAATCTATGATAAAGAACCAAAACTAGTGATTTTCAGATAAGAGGCAATGTATTGAAATGGGATTCAAAAAATGAAGAGAAATGTAAGCATGGAAAATTTGATAATGTATGGAAGGGACTTTACACAATTAATGCTTACAGAGGTAATAATGCATTTTTCCTAAAAAACATGGAAGGAGCAGCGCTGCTTGGTGGACTTGTTAATGACAGAATTCTCAAACATTATGTTTCACAAGAATAGAAGCATTAATCACTATAATTATTGTGAATATCATTTTTTTTACTGTTATGAGTGGGTGACTAATATGATAAGTTTAAGCCCGAAGAGAAGGCCCTGATCTCTTGATAAATTTTCCACCATAAATACAACAACAATAAAACAATTCAGATGCAGAACAAATATGGAAGACTTGATGATTCAAGGCTACTTATCTACAATTCTTGACACCTCATAGGGAGAGTGTCATCCCCAGTTGGAGCCACTATTAGGGTCCTGTAACTCATAGGATCAAATGGTGATTGAATATTTTCTTCCAGTTATTCAAATTGTAAATAATACTTCATTCTGCAAATGATTTCCAATATATATATTGAAAATAGGGTATATAAAAGAAAAAATAAAATAAAAGAATGAAAATACCACTAGAAAATTTAAATGCCACTAGATAGAAAGTCGGTTTTTACATTGAAAATAAATTAGGGTTTGTGCGCAACTTGTTTAAAATGGCACAATCATAGATCTTTATTTCAATCATACAGTGTAATCATGGTCAAACACATTTGAATTTTTTCTTTTAGATTAGAGAATAATTTAACCAAACTGTTTAAACTTGGTTAAAATTAGTTAGGTAGGTGAATAAATTAATCAATTTGTTTAATTTGGATTAATTAGATAAATTTGTAGGTTAGAATATAGAATAGGACAATCTCTCCTTCAAAGAAAAAGAAGAATGGTCTGCACATTTAAATGCACCCTCAATAGCTGAGAATAAGCTTTGGCTTTGCAACATTAGGATATAAAGGGTGAAAAAGGTAACAAGCTCATGTTAGAAAGTGATATAAATTTATCGAAAGTTTGCCGCTACATTATAAAGTCAAGAAACTGTTAGCCACCTATAAAATTTGTTATATCAAATGGTGGCTAAATAATTTTTGAGCCTTCAAGAAACAAGTTTTATTTCAAAATTGTTAATTCTTGAAGTCTTGTGAAGACATCATGCCCTTTGTTTACTCTTCATTGCTATTTTCCTCTTGAACTCCGAAATTCTGCTGTTTTCCCTGAAGAAAAGACTGCTGAAAACATCCATTTTCCCTCATTTCACTCCTCCTTCCCTTCAAAATTTACCTTTTTTTTATTCCCTCTGTCCTCACAAAATTCCTCCATTTTTCATTTATTCCCCTTTCCCTTTCATGAAAATCCATTTTATAAGGTTTAAAACTCACTTTTGAACCTTACCGAAACCCCCAAATCCATAAAAAAACCTTGAAAATTTCATAAAAAATAAGTTTTGTAACTATAGGCTTAAGCGCCTTTGGGCTAAGTCCTAACCACTTCCCCACCACATGCCCACGCCCTAGAACAAGGCGCTAGACCCATCAGGCGCTTATCGCATTGGAAATAATCGGCGAGCACAAGTTTTTGTGTTATATGAGACCTCCGATCCGATGAGCCCCTTTGTATTTAACCCCCGATCCCTTATCTCATTCGCATAACCAAAGCCCTACAATCGGGCGCCTAACCTTATATATATCCCTCCCCGATGTAATAATCCCTTTGTATTCCATAAAATTTTGATTTTTCATGTTATAAACGTGGGCCGTCGTTCATTGGTCGGAGCCCTTCTCCACCGTTAAATCTTGAGCCAATCAACGACCAACGCTATCTTGCATCGGAGATTTCAATTGGCGCAGTTTATTATTTTATTCGCCATCTCCGATTGGCGGTCTCTTGATTCATTTCCCGCCATCGATCTGATCTGCAAATTGATGGTCCACAGCCAATCGCATCGGCGCTCCCCTGTCCATGCCCCCACCGATCGCAAAAGCTCCGATTACATCTGGGCCGACCATGTGTCAACATCCAACAGTCCAGATCAATCCTCCCGACCTTGGCTAAAATTCATACACCCCACTTCATAATGTTTTTTGGCCAAATCTCAGCCGTTGATCTATGCAGATCAACGACCCATATTAAACCTTTCCTTAGCCTCATATTTTATTTTGTTTATACCCCAGATCAAATATCCATCATTGATCTGTTTCATCCAACGAATTATAATGAGCGTGAAAGGCCCGAATCATGTGGGTCTTGCCTTCCTTCAGATTTGATCTCGGTCGTCCAATCTTAGATCTAACAGCTCAGATTAAAACCGCCATGCTCTGCCCCACTTGTTATCTCCCGAGCACCTGTCCTATATCGCGCTCTTTCCACATCCGTCAGATCTAAGACCCCAGATCTAACGGTAGACGCACATTTTCGTGTAATTTCATGCCTAAACAATAATTCCTGAAAATCACGCGATGTAGGCGGTATTGAACTGCCACGTGTCGGGCAGAAACACATATCGCGTTCAAAAAGGTAAAACCGCCTTTTCCCCTTTTGGCCATGCGAAACCAGCTGTTTTTCCATTCGAAACCATTTTCCCTCATTTATATTGTGTTTCATTGCGTTTTATATCCACCGTTGATCTCTGAAGATCAATGGCCAACATTCAATATCGCATTTGAACTATCGCCCTCCGCCTTCACCGAAGGACTTCTCAGATCAATCTTAACCGTTGATCTCCGGAGCCAAATTTGATCCAACGACCCAGAATCATTTCGGAAACCCCATTTTTCCTCCATGCCTTTTTCACTGCTGATTAAGGTTTTAACCTCATTTATTTGCATTTTTCACCTATGATATTGAAATGTGACCCTGTCGCATTATATTATTACATTTTCTCCCGACCGTTGATCTCTGCAAGATCAACGACCCTAACTTAAAATCTCCACCATTTTCTCCCACCGCTCTCCTTTTGACCCCCGCAAACAAATATTCTCTGTTGGAATCCAACGACCATGCTCCAAACCTGAGCCTTTGAAGCAGTTTTACCCCAAATACGCAGGATTTCTTAATAATTTCTTGGTTTGTGTAGGAATTTAAAGGTTTTTCAAATATTTAAAAAGAAAATGGAAGGTCGAGAGTGACAACTCTCCAGGCCTTTGTTTATCAAAGAAATATTTTGGCGAAGGTTCCCATCAAGGTTTATCAGTGCATCATGAGCACTAATACTATTATAAAGCCCCTGTCTCACCTGCACATCAACGAGACACAACAATGCATAAATAATAAAAGAGTATCAGTGTTGAAGATTAAATCAAACCAAAGAAGAAGAATTAAGGATGGTTTACACAGATTTGGTGGATTATGGATAAGATAAAAAATCAAAAGCCTAATCCACTAAATTGAACCCAGTTTAAAGAACAGAAGCCAAGATTTAGGCCCAATTATGCCTAACACACAGATCAATAACAAATTAACAGTTTAAAGAGAAATAAAAAATATCTATCAGACAGAGAAAGCCTCCACTACCACATCAGAGGCTAATTGATTCCTCTCAACTACCTAATGCCACCTATAGCATCAAAGCATTCAACAGGGGCCGAGTAATGACCATAACAGAGGATATTTTCCTCAATACAACTGAACAGTTATTTCAAGCCAAACAGAGTTATTGCAAATATGACACAGAGCCTTAAAGTCAACAAAAGCTTCCAGCAATCTTAAATACTTAATGTAAAAAAATTAATAAAAAAGAAATATCTGTAAACTTCTCCATTGAGCCCCTCAAAAGGTCGAGAAGAATTAACTTTATTAATTAAACCCATAGATATTTTCTCTCTTCGACCTCCTCATTTTTCTATAAAATCTTCTTGAGGAGCTCATTGTAAAGGGTTGGTTGCAGAACTTTGAATTATACTTGTGCTCGAAAATCCTACTTGTAAATAGTGTTCAAAGGCTCTTGAAGCTCTGTTTGTGATTAAATAAGTTAGGCTGAGAAGTGAAGATGATTGCTAAACTGAAACGTTGGACTTGAAGATTGTAACTAGTTTGACATGAATATACAAGTTGATTTATGGGATCCTGGGCTATGTCAACGGTGATGTTTTTCTTATTGTAAATTGTCATTTTATTTATGTTTCCATTATTTTCATCTCCTCTGATAAAGAACAGCAAGCATAGAGTTAGGATTTACTGTTTACAGTACCCTTCTCTAACTGATAAGCTTTATCTACATGTTTTCTTCCAAATTGTGTTGCTTAGGAATGATTTAATTCAGTTTAAGTAGTTAGGAATGATGGTGTTCCCTCGTCCTATTTTCTAAGCTAAATGTTGTTCTTGAATGTTATTTTCAGTTTATGTTAAGTAGAGATGAACTAAGGAAGTGATGGTGAGCCCCGTCGTTTAGTTTCATCCCCAAAAACTATTTGAAAGTTTCCCTAAGAATGTGTTGAAAGCAGGCTAGGTTAAAAGTCCTTGCCTGATCGTAGACTATTCCTTGTTATATTATGTGTTTGTCTTGAAAGTTTACTAAGTAAATCAGAGCTAAGGAAGTCTATGGTAAGCCCTGTCCTCTAGTTTCTTCTCCAATAGTTTCTTTAAAAGTTTCCCTTTGTGTTTAAAATGTTTTCTATTGAAAATGCATCAAAAGCTGGTTAGTTTCGAAGTACTTACCAGATCTTAGATTGCTTTTATGTCTTTCTTAAGTGTATGCCGAAAGCAGGATAGTTTCAAAGTACTTACTTGATCTTAGGCCGCTTTTTGTTCTTCATTTGTTTAATTCTCCCTCTTGTTGTATCATTTCATTCCATAAAATCAACTCTAAAGAGATCCTTAGACATAGATGACTTGCCCCATGGACCACTCTTGAACCTTGTTGTTTCAATTAAATCCTACTATGACTCCATAGCCCACTGGACTAAAAACTAGCGTTATATTTATCTAATCAGCTAAAGCTTGTTCTGATTGCTTGCAACTTCACACCTTTGAAACTCCTTCATTTAGGACTTTCCACTAAACTAATAATCATGCTCAACCATCCAAAAACAAACAGAACCCTTTCTCTTAAAAACTAGCCTAATATCATACCCAAAAACCTTAAAAGATAAATCCATATTTGCACTTATTGGAGAGATCCCTCTCCGGATTCAGGAGGGCTAGATCCTAGAATCCCAAAGTGGTTCAAGTGTTCTCTCTGAAATTTGACTTTTCCAATCTTGCAAATTACAAGGAGCTAACATTTCTGGCAACTCTGCTGGGGACTGAGTCAAATTTCATCTTAGGTTCCCTTAAAAACTTCATAAAAACCCCGTGAGTAAAAGCAGCCCTCTTCAAGCACTACCAAGCAAACGGTAATCATGATAAAACTTGTTTGAATCAGTGAGAAACTAAGGAAACCTTAGGATTCTCATAAGAGCTTATCAAACCTTGAAGGACCAGCTAGATTAGCCTTAAGAATAGTCTGTCTTTGTCTCATAACCGTAGCTAATTTTTAAAACAGATTTAGGACACTCTTAGAACCCATAGGACTGAAAAAACCCAGAAAAATGCAAAAGTATTTCAGATTGGTATTCAATAAACATGGTGGTGGACCATAAAATCTTTTACCTCCAAAAGAGCTAAAAAATTCCACTTGGCGACTCCACAATCCTAAAACAGACCTTAAGACTCCACTGGGAAGACCCATAATCATCATAACATCAATTAAAATTAGTTAGAAGGTTTTAGGATTAAAGTTTTCTTGTTTTAAAGATCAATTAACCTCTTAAAGATGGTCATATCTAGTTGAACTTTTCTAAAAAACACAGCATAGTGGCTTCTAGAAATATTCATACTAGAGCCTACCCTAACCCTAACCCACCTGAGATAGTTTATAACCCTGAAAGTATTCTTAGGAAGTCTCCTATGATTAAATCTTCAACTGTTTTCATATCACCCTTGAGAGCTAATTCTGTTCCAGAAAAACTTGCAGCTCTACACCAATCACAAGTTGACTTAAGAAATCCATTTAGAACTAGGTCACTTGATGATATAATTCAGATAGACTCTGAATCTCCACTTTCATCCCAAGAAAGAAGTGAGTATCCTAGTAGCAGAGAAAATACACCACCAGATTTACATTTCCTACATAATTTTGGTTTCTCTCATCCTAGATCTCCTCAACAAACTCTTGTTGGTCCATCCACATCTGTTCCTCATACATCCACTGTCCAAACCACTCCTCAGCACCTCAGCTAATACTCCTGTTAAAACAATTTTGTCGAAAGTATATAGAGAAAATCAGCAAACTGACTTTGCTGATAGAGTGGCAGTTGATAAGTACTTCAAAGAATCAGATTCCTTTTAGTTTGGAGCAGGAAATTTCCAAAATCAAAATCTTTGTTCCCCTCTCTGAACTAGCTGCCAAAAATGTATATAGGACCCAAATTTTGAAGGCTTTAAAGATAGAAGAGATTAATGACACAATCAATCTTAACGATGACCAGCGAGAACTCATATTTGGTCCTAATATTGAAGGTAGATATCAAGAGGGACCAGTTCCTCCTTTTTACGTTAGTTTAAATGTTCATGACAAAATTTTTCACAATGCTATGCATGATTTTTCAGGGGCCTCTCACAATTTAATGCCTAAAGTTGTAATGGAAAGCCTGGGCCTCGAAATCACCAGACCTTACAAGGATCTTTACTCCTTTGACTCAAGTGGAGTAAAATGTTTAGGATTAATCAAAGACCTCTGCGTTAACTTAGCATAGATCCCAGCCAAATGTCTAGTCATGGATATTGTTGTGGCTGATGTGCCCCCAAAGTATGGTATGCTGTTATCAAGATCTTGGGGGGTTAAGTTACAAGGAACTATGCAGATGGACATGGCATATGCGACCATCCCAGTTTTCAATCAGACAAGAAGACTTTACAGGTAGTCCCATATGCAGTACATGGTTACTAGCCAAGACAGACCACAAAACTCTCCTCTGTATTATGTAAATACAGGCCTTGATTCTTTTATCTTGTTTAATGATGAATCATTTAGTAAGAAAGTCACTTTAACTAAATTAATGGCCGATAGAGAGGAGGTAAACAACACAAAACTGTCAAAACAGTTTGCTCAACCCGTAAACTACAGCAAAATACACATAGGTCTTGGGCTATAAGTCATGCATCCTTTGCTTTTAAACCTTGACAGTCAAGAAGACAATCCTCAATGCACTAAAAAATATGAGGAGTTAAAACAAGTTTGACTGAGTGCTGACATTCAAGAACCATCCGAAAGCACTTTAGTTGAAGAGGACAGTAATCAAAATGATGAACCCAAGACTACTCCTCTGTGGAGTATGAACTTTGATGGGTCCTGTACTAGGAGCAATGCTGGTGTAGGGGTCTGGATACGCAACACTAAAAACAACCACATAGAAAGCCTTTCCTGTAGATTAAAATTTCAGTGTTCGAATAACATAGCAGAGTATGAATCCCTTCTTTTAGGCTTACATTTGTTGAAGAAGTTAGGAGCTAAAAGAATTAAAGTGCATGGGGATTCATAATTAATTATTAGGCAGGTCAACAGGGAATACAACGCAAATCACCCCAGACTTAGAGCCTATCGAAAAGATGTCATGGATTTGCTGAAAACTTTTGAGGAATCCCAATTGATTTTTATCCCAAGAAGAAAGAATAACATGGCCCATAGTTTGGCCTTTGCAGCTAGAACATGCTTAATTCCATATGAAACCAAAGAATGCACAACTTAGATTAAATTCAGACCAGTTGTTCCTGATAACGAGAAATATTGGCAAGTGTTTGACGGAGACAAACAAATAGAAGACTTCATGCAGTTCAGAAATGAATTCGAACTACCAAGTTCAGATTCAGACTATGAAACAAAATACAATAGTGAAGAAAATTTTCTTGATGAAGAAGAACAATCTCCTGAGGTTGCCAATATAAATCTACTGTCTAGAAAACTTGAAAATAAAACAGAAATGATTGCAGACTCAAAAACAGAGGATTTAGAAACCCTGCAGTCTAACAATCAGAGTTTGCCAAAGGGTCTGGCCCCTTTCGAAGAGTTGTTTGATTTCAACGATGTGGCCAAGAAGCCAAAACTGGAGCATGTATAAACTGAAGTTGAAGAGTGTAATATAGGCAGTGAACTAAAACCAATGATGATTAAACTGTCTAAGACTTTACCATCTCACATTAAAGTCAAATACATAGAGCTGTTTAAAGAGTTTTTTGATGTTTTTGCCTGGAGTTATGAGGATCTGAAATCCTATGACACTGAAATAATTCAGCACAAAATTCCTCTCAAGGAAAACCAAAGGCCATTTAAACAAAAGCTACGCAAAATAAACCCTGTTCAGCTGCCTTTGGTTGAGAAGGAGATCAAGAAAATGTATGAAGCTGATATTATTGTCCCTATTAGATATTCTGAGTGGGTTTCTAATTTGGTGTTAGTTAGGAAGAAAACAAGAGAGATTAGGCTTTGTATAGACTTTATAGAGTTAAACAAAGCTTCATTGAAGGACAACTATCCTTTACCCAAGATGGACCATATTTTACAAATGGTAGTTGGTTCAAATATAATTTCTTTGCTTGATGGCTACTCAGGATACAATCAGATTTTAGTTCACCCTGATGATCAATTAAAGACAACGTTTAATACACCTTGGGGCACTTTCATGTATATGAAAGTGCCCTTTGGTCTAATGAATGCTGGTGCAACATTCCAAAGAGCCATTGAAATAGCATTCTCAGAAGAATTAGGTTACTTCATCATTATCTACCTTGATGATGTCACTGTGTTTTCAAAGACAGATGAAGAGCACTTAGAACATTTGAGAAAAGTATTCAAGAGATGCAGAAAGTTTGGGATATCTTTAAACCCAAAGAAAACACCATTTGGTCTCCAAGAAGGTAAACTTCTTGGGCATATTATTTCAGAAGAGGGTATTAAGATAGATCCAAAGAGAATTGAGGCCATATTGCAAATCTCTCATCCTTGAAACATCAAGGAACTCCAATATTTCATTGGAAAGATTAATTTCTTGAGAAGGTTCATACCCAACTTGGCTAAGCTCCTTAGGAACATTACAAACATGTTGAAAAATGAGCAAGGGGTTAAATGGACCTTGGAAGCAAAGAAGTCCTTTGAGCTGGTGAAACAAGCGTTAACCAAAACACCAGTCCTAATAAGTCTTGATTTTTCAAAAGATTTTTATATTTTTTTCATTTACATCAGAACATACAATAGCTGCTGTCCTTTTACAGAAAAATCCACAAGGACAAGAGCAGCCTATTTCATTCTTTAGCAAAGCTTTGAGGGATGCCCCTCTAAAGTACAACATTATGGAAAAGCAAGCCTTTGCTTTGGTTAAGGCTTTAAAAGACTTAAGAGTATACATCTTGCACTCACACATCATTGCCTTTGTCCCGAATTCAATTGTGAAAGACATTCTAACACAGGACCCAGATGGTAAGAGAGGTAAGTGGATAGTTGTTATTCCTGAATATGATTTAGAAATCAAGCCCACTAAACTCATCAAAGGCCAAGGTCTAGCTAGATTAATGGCTGAATCCAATTTGGAAGTTCTTGATATTAATATGATTAATGCTTTAGAAGAACAAGAGGAACTCTCAACTCCCATTGTTGAAGATCATTTTATGAATTCCTCTTGGTAGGCTGATATTCTTTATGTTTTTCTTAATTTGAACACACCTCCTGGTTTATCAAAAACAAAGGCAAGGTTTTTGAAGTTGAAAGCTGTAAACTAATGCATTATAGATAAATGTCTTTATTGGAAAAATGCAAGTGGAATATTGCTTAAATTTTTTCCTGAGTATGATGTAGAGAAGGTTAAGCACGAGTTCCATGAAGGAGAATGTTGAGGCCACCTATACTGGAAGACAACAACCAACAAAATCCTAAGGGCTGGTTACTATTGGCCCACTCTCTTTCTAGATGTACACAAGATGATAATTGCCTGTCATAAATGCCAACTTTTTGAAGGCAAAAGGAAGTTGCTACCCTTACCTCTGCATCCAATCACTGTTGAAGCTCCATTTCAACAGTGGGGACTTGACTTCATAGGAGAAATCCATCCACCATCCTCTACCCAACATATATGGATTCTCACTACCACAGACTACTTCACCAAATGGATAAAAGCCATCCCTTCTAGGCAAGCCAACGACTCAATTATCATAAGATTCATGGAGACTAATATCCTCTCTAGTTTTGGCTGTCCTAGAAATATCATCATTGATAATGCAGCAACATTTGGATCCAAGAAGATGGTTGAATTCTTCCATAAATATCAGATTACATTGGGTCATTCTATTGCTTATTACCCTCAAGGTAATGGACTAGCATAATCCTCAAACAAGAGTTTGGTGAACATAATCAAGAAGCTATTGGAGGACAACAAGAAGTCTTGGCACACAAAGCTTGTTCATGCACTTTGGGTTGACAGATTGAAATTGAAGAAATCTATTGGCATGTCACCCTACCAGCTTGTGTATGGTACTGATGCAATTTTTCCAACCAGTCTTAATGTACCAGTTATGAAGTTGATTCAAGAGGTTCAGTCTGAAGACAATGACATGATTAGAAGGATACTATTCAGATGATCAGAGGTTCTCTACTCTCATGTTTACTAGGATACTATTTAGATATAGTACCCCTTACAGTGATAACACAAATATGAATGTATACATCAACAAAAATAGGGGTTTCTACATCAACAACACCCCTAGAAAAAATTTCACATGCCTCTGGTAAATTGGTAAAAGTTATGGAAAACATGTCTATACAAGGAGAGGAAATTAAGAGGTTACAAGAACAGGTAAAAGCCCTACAAGAAAAAAAAGCTAGGATTGAGACCTCTCATCTGGCCAAGGTACATAAATCCCACAGAGTCACTCAAAGGTTACAATAGCTGGGGAAGGAAATTTCCATGGCTCAAACCTTAGCCCAGGCTAAGGAAAATATATCTATATATATCAACACATATCTAACTAAAATGTGGACATCAATATAGATTATCTTTGAATAGAATGAGATAATTGATAATGTTATGAAACCAGCTCCAAAAATAGAAGAAAAGAGAGGTCAACGCCTTAGAAATCAACCACTTCGAGGGGGAAAACTCCAATACATTACATAAATGAACAACTCTTGGATGATAAAAATGACAAAACCTCTTCTCTATATATAGGAGTCCAGGGGGCCACAATGTAATCCTAGGGGGCCCACAATGTAATCCTAGTCGACATAACAATAATAATGTAAGGGCACAATAATAACAATATGGGGGTTACAGGGGTACAACAATATCAATACGAGGTTACACTAAAAACAATAAGGGACTATACTAGTAATATAAGGACCTAACATGCTCCTCTCCTTCAAAAAAGTGTTATCCTCAACGCTTAAGTAGCTCCGGGTGCTTCTGTATAAAATTTTCATGCTCCCATGTAGAATCTTCAGCGGGTAAGTTCTTCCATTTGATGAGATACTCTGAAATTGATAGATTTCATAGGTGTCAAGTTCTTCTTTCCGTGGCTGCTTCAGGTTCCAATATGGTTTTTCCTTCATCATCAAGTTCTGGAAATATTGTTTGAACTGGAAGTTTGTCCCCTATAACCTTTTTTAAGCATGAAACATGGAAAAATGGATGCACTCATGAAGAAGTAGGAAGCTCCAATTTGTATGCCATAGTACCAATCTTTTGCAACACCTTGTAAGGACCATAGTACTTTGGCGATAATTTATTATCCTTCTTAGCTTGCTTGAGGGACATTTGTTTGTATGGTTGTCACCATTAAAATACACAGTCTCCCACATCAAAAATTCTCTCACTGCAATGTTGATATGCCTGTTGTTTCATTCGATTTTGTGCCAAATTTAGGTTATCCTTTAAGAGTTGGAGAAATTCTTGTTGATGCTTGATGTGATCCTCCACTGCTTGAACCCTAGAATTTTCCCTTAAAGAAGATGTGATGGATGGTGGATGATATCCATAAAGTGCCATAAATGTGGTCATTTTTGCTGCAGTATGGAAGGAAGTGTTATATCACCATTCAGTGAGAGGTAACCACTTGACCCATTTTTCTTGCTTATCAAATACAAAACAACGAAGATATCCTTCCAAAAATTTATTCACTATCTCTGTTTGACCATCAGACTGAGAATGATAAGATGAGCTATGAGGTAGTTGAGTACCCAAACAAGAAAATAATTTCGTCCAAAAATTTCCTGTAAAAATGGGATCTCTGTCACTTACAATAATCTTCGGTTTTCCATGTAGCTTGTGAATTGATTCCATAAATGTAGTAGCAATTGTACTTGCTTTAAATGGATGAGATAGTGCACAAAAGTGTGCATACTTGGTAAGTCTATCAACTACCACCATGATGACACTCTTTCCTTCGGACCTAGGTAAACCACATGCACCATGATCCATCCTTCTTGTGCACCAATACCACTGGAGCAGAGAAAGAACTTTGACTAGGTTGATTATACCAGCCTCTAACATTTCTGCAATCATACATTCAATTTCACTCTTTTGGACATAAGGATATCGGTAAGGCTGAATTTTTGGAGGAACACTTCCTGGAATCAAATGAATAGCATGATCATGATCATGAATAGGTGGGATTCCTTTGGGAGTATCAAACACCTTAGAATGATTGTCCTAGACTCTTTGGAGATTTGAAGAAATAGATGATTTTGTTGTTGGAACTTCTAGTGAGCATAATTGTGCAATTACGCCTCATTGTTCTTTCTTCAGAAGATTTGTCATGACATTAGAGCTTATTATCTTTCCTGGCTTCCCTATGATACCCCATAATTCGATTTCCTTTCCTTCCGAAAAAAATTTCAAGAAAAGTTCTTGAAAATTAAAATCTACCGTCCCCAAAGATTGTAACCATTGTACTCCTAGTACAACATTAGCACCTCCTATTGGGATGGAAAGCATTGGACTATTCAATACATATTCCCCCATGGATAGCTTGATAATATGGCATTTTCTAGAGCAATTTATAGTTCCTCCATTTGCAACCATCACTTGGCGTTCTGGTGCTGGGTATAGGAAACAATTAAATTCTTTGGCTACCTTACAATGAATAAAATTATGGATACTACCCGAATCAATCAACACTATTACCTTCTTCTTCTTGAGATTTACTTCTATCTTGAGATTTTGAGGAGTGGTAATTCCTCCCAATGCATTACATGATATGGTCGGACTCATTTCTTCTTCTTCTTCTAGGGTTGGTAATTCCTCCCAATGCATTACATGATATGGTTGGACTCATTTCTTCTTCTTCTTCTAGGGTTGCTTCCTAGTGTATATCCTCTTCTTTTGAAGTTTATTGTTCATTTTCTTCCTCCTCTTCACAATCTATGTAAAATAATTTCTTCTCAGCACACTTATGACCTTTAGTGTATTTTCTATCACAACTGTAGCAAAGCCCTTTTGCTCCTTTTTCTTCCAATTTTTGTGGTGTCAACCTTGTAGGTTGTGGAAGTCTAGGAGTAGCAACACTTTCAACTTTATAGATGTGAGCGGTAGGCTTCCTTGTCGCCATAATTTTACATTAATTTTTTCTTGCCAACCTGAATGCCTTCTCTAATTTATCTGGTTCCCAAAAGCGAACTTCATGTTGGATGTTATCCTTTAAAGTCCCTATGAAAACATCAATCCTATGTTCCTCTGGAATATTAGTTACCCTTATATTCAATTTTTGGAAGTCCTCAATGTGCTCCGCTATTGAACCCTTTTGTTTGAGATTTATCAATAAGCTAAAGAAGGTGTTGCTCTTTGTATCCTCATAATGTGCTATCATTTCCTCCATAAAAATTGACCAAGTGACAATTTTTTTACTGGAGCAAAGCCATCGATACCATACAAATGTATTTTGTTCTAAATTTAAAGTTGCAATGCGTACCTTTTGTGTGTTTTCCACATTATTGAGATCAAAATATTGCTCCATCTGAAGTATCCATGTTACGGGATCCTTGCCATCAAACTTCCTCATATCCATCTTTGGAATATGGTGGTTCCTTAATCCAACATTAGAGTTTATGAAATCATGATTAACATTTATTTTATTCTCATCATGAGTTTCCTTTATTATCTTTTCACCATTAGGAAACATTTCGTGTATCAACTTTGCCAAACCTTCGATGTCTAATTTTAGATCATTCTTCACGTTTTCCATTTTTTCATCGATCTTAGCTTCCATGTAATCCATATTAGCTTCCATGCCAACTTCCATGCCATCCATCTTAGCTTCTAAACCATTCATCTTAGCTTCTACGCCTTTCTTCAAACCATCCATCTTAGTTTCCACACCTTTCTTCAAAACTTCCATTTCATTTTTTGTTGCTCTTTGAGATAACGAAATTTGGTGCACTTGCTATTGGAATTTTCATATCTCATGTTGCATTTCTTTGTCTTCATGAGTCATAGTAGAGCCTTATGAAGGCTTAATGGGCGTTGAATTCATTTTAGGAGGCATTTTGGAACCCAATACTGATATCTATGCTCAATAGGCCATTGGAATCACCTAGAACTAATTTTTCAAACAAGACTTATGCAATTTGAAAAAAAATACACACATTTTTCTTGATTTCGAGGAGCTTGTTATTGAAATTGAATAATATGTGTGATTTTGGATCTTCAATATCTGAAATTTGGCCCTGAAGTAGCCCTCTGAATCTTCTTTCGAATGCCATAGGTTTGACCTGATTTGGATTCTTGAAGACAAAGTTATGACCAATCTCCTACGATGACCTAATTATGGACTGGTTCAGTAGAGCGAACTTGTATGACTTGCCACATGTCATTGTTCCCTACTTCGGCTCTAAAATTGACATAGCAAAAACTACAGTCTGTGTAATTGCGGCTTCTTTTTACATAAACCCAATTCGATGCTCAAAGAAAGCATCGAATAAATGGACAAATCCAGTAAATGCCCTTTCAGTCTATCTCTGGAATAGATTTTCTTGTCAATTGACAATGTTTCTGAAAAATGAACATTACAATTTGAATGTGATGTTTAGATTAATTTGTTATATCATATCATAATTATTGTGGTTTTTTAAAATTCATTATTCATAAAAAGTCGACACATATATATGTTATAACGATATTCATATCAATTAAATTTTTATTATTGAATTTGAGAATGACAATGGAGAACACAATAGTGACAATAGAGAATGCAATAGAATAAATTAAATATATATATTTGTCATACAAAATGGGACAGTTATTGGTATCCCTTTATCTTTTAATTGGGACACTATGTCCATTACATTAAAGAAAATGTTTGATTTCACAGACATTTTTCCAAAAATAGTACAACACCTTGCTTTTATATCCAAACATAGTGATCATCATTCTTCGCTTGAGCTGCCATCACTGCTAGAGCTACTTCCATGAATTGGGTTATTTTCAAAAATGTTTTGTTCACGACGTTGATTGTTTTCTTCTTCTTCACCTTCTTCCATCTACAAACGTAAAAATAAACTGTAACGAGTGTATATACATTGGCGAGAATAATGAAAATTGCAATATTAAATAATATACATCAATGTAATTCGAAAAGAAATGACGTACCAATGCAACAATTGACTCATAAACTATACACATTCTTTCAAAACCATGTAACATGCCATCTTTCAAGATTCGATCTGTTGGCATAGTGCCATACTTTGTTTCCTGCAAGTTTTATACCCCATAAGAAATCATATATTTAATATAAAAGATTTATTTTTTTCTATTAATTATAGACAGATCTAAGTAAAACAAGATCGATAGATGCTTACAAATTCCACAATTAAGTTCTGATATGCCAACATATACGCACAACCCATATTTAAACCAATTTCAATCAATTCCTCTGATGGTTCTTCTTTGTATGTTAGCACATGTTTGGAGATATTCAATGATGATTTTTGTAAAACAACTAAAAATTACAAAAATGAAATCTAGTCAAGTTGTTATAAGGAAGTAACAATTACTCACAAACTTAGATATCAATCCTTTTCTTCCTTGTTGTCTTGTTTTATGTGTTGAATGGGTTCCATTTTCTTTTCTTCTCTGCAAGAAAATACTTGAAAATTAATATTTGATGCTAAATTGCTTATTTATTGTACCTAATGATAAAAAAATTCAATGATTACATATTACATTTGAAGCACATTGTTGTTGAGATGGCTCCTCCCGCGATGAAATTTTATCCATTTCTTTGACCATCTCCTTGTACACCTTTTTGGAGATTCCTACTGGCATATTTCTGATATCAGCTCGTTCATCTTTTGAGATTTTCATAATCTTCCTGAAAATGTAACATGACAATAAACTATTTAATTTTTATATTGATATATGAAAAGTAAGTATAACAAAAGTGATATTTATAAATAATTGTAGACAAACATCTGAAGGAATATTACTTTTTCATTCCTTATTTTTTGTTGTTGTACGTTTTTGCTATTAAAAGTCTGACATGTCAATAGACCAATTCTCTGGAAACTCTTCTTGTAGTTTACATAAAATCTGGTTCTTGGAATCACTGAATTGGTTTTTGTATTGTAAGTGGAAAGAACGTCTATCCATTCATTCCACTAGATCCCTCAAACATTTGTAAAAGTTTTCCCCCCTTTTGTTAACCTTCAACACCACTCCAGATGAGCTAAGGAGCAATTCATTTTCATTTTCATGTTCTATTGTTTTTCTTTTCTTAGAAAAACATTCATTTTCTGAGTTGTTGGTCCCTGTAGAACATTAAACAGAGGTGAATTAATAGATTTTTTCACACATATTATCTAATAATTTTAATTATATTATTAATGAAAACTAAAAAAAGAAACTCATATTGGATCGATAGTATTTTTTCATTCACCTGATTCATCCTTTTGCAATTTTTCCATCAAGCTTATACGTTCTTCTGGTCCTAGATCAGAAATAATCTTATCAAGCTTCGTCATTTTGTGGCTTTGCATGATACACATTAAACAATACATATTATTTAAACTTACATATAGTTCAGAAATAATTTTTTTGTAAAAAATTTACAAAGAACTTGCCTTTTTTGCTTTTGATCTTGGTGTGTTATCAGTATTTTTGTTACTTGATCTCTTTCCAGTCATTTATTTAACAATATAAAACATGTATCATATCAGTCAATAATATATTTTTAAATAAACTATCAACTTCTCAATTAAAAAAAAAATAGAAAAAAACCAGTGTGCCATTCATGGTGAACGCACTGACGTTCGCTGGATGTATTAGGTTTATATTTAGCAATATAAACCCTATAAATATAAATTGAAAAGCCCTAATTATGAAATCACAGCAAGTGGGAGAAGACAGGGCAGAAACAAAAATAATGTAGGGTATGTTTGTAAAATGGTTTTTTTTCAAAACAGCACGTTGTACGGTGCGCCATAATGTAATAGTGCATCAGTGCCATATGCTACATATGGCGCACTGATAAAAACATAATTTGTTTTTTAAATTTTTTATCATTGTACTTGGTGCGTTGGTATAACAAATTGCACCGGTGCACAACGTTACGCAGGGCACACTGGCGAAAAAAATCTGTATTTTTTTTTAAGATTGACGTAAGGGCCAACATGGATTGGGATCCGACTATGAAAGTTGTCCCTTGGGTTGGATTTATTATGAGTACAAAAACCCTATAAATATAAATTGAAAAGAAAGAGGGAGAAAAAATGGGAGAAACAAAAAGAATCTAGGGTTTTGTTTCTAAAAATTGATTTCTTTTTTTATTTTTGTTTTTGAAAATTGCAGAAAAGGTAAAAAACTGCAGAAAGAAAAAGTTAAAAAAAAATAAGATTTTATTTTGTATTTTACTTCATAAAAAACTAGAGAAAAAATAAAATAAAACAATAGACTTTGATTTCTTATTTCACTACATAAAAAAACTGTACAAAAAAGTACAAAAAACAATAAAATTTACTCACGTCGTTTAAAATTATATGGTACAGGGTTTGAATTACCAGAGGTTTGGAATTCAGATTGTTTGAATACTTCTGTTCAAACGTATTTCCCTGCTCCACAGTGCTCTCATGCTCTGTTAGCTCCAGGTATGTATCCTGCAAATCTCTGGCTGAAATGTTTTGCAAAAATAGTGAAATAATGAAAAGTGTTTAGTATTTAAAGAAATGTTTTATGAAATTAGATTTTCGAAAATATTTTGCTGCCCATTTTTCAATTTACCGCTTTTTTTTCACTTAAAGAAAATAGGGTTGCGTTTTTTTTTTGTTTTGCAGTTATTCATTTATCGGTGTGTCATTTAATTAAACCGCACCGGTGCTACTTGGTAAAAAAGCACACCAATGTGCAAAATAAAGAACTTATCGGTGCGGTTATCTGAACAATACGCATCGAAATTACATTTAGGTTTGTGCACCAAAGTTTATTGTTGTTTTGCTCAAATGCAGGGAGAAAATATTATATATTATATGAGATGCAAAATTCTTCAAAATCCATCTCGTTCGATAATATTTCTCAAATTCCATCACAGAGTTCTCCTTATGCATGTGGAGACGTAATATTTACTTCAGATTTGTTTTATTTTTTCACTATCAAATTGAATTTATGTATGTTTTTTATCCATGTAGTCAACCATGCACAACTTAATTAAATTTATAATGTATAAAAATTTGCAGGTTCATGCAGATTCATCATCGAGTTCAGATGCAAAAAATTATATTCAAAGTACTGCTCCAAAACATCGAAAGTTCTTATCAGGAGCTGCATACCGCAAGACGCATTTGGTAGATGAAAATGGACAGCCGCTTCACCCTGCCAATTGTAACAATATTGCATCTTCTAGCCACAATCCCGAGACAATGATGGTAATTATAATTATAATTGTTTGGTATATATATTGATTAATATGTACGTAGTTATTTCAATGTCAAAATAATTTATAATCATGCAATATTGTCAACGTGGTTACAAATTGATATCGTAATATTTTGTACTAATCATGCTCAATTTTTTTTTTAATTACTAGGATTCTAGTGATGATGAACGACCTACCTACCATCTTCCGTTGCACCCCACGACAATGTCAAATCGAGAGAAGATTGAATTAAGAGAAAAAATTGGAGAGGAACGATACCAAGAATGGTCGAATCAACCACCGATTCAATTCTCGCTACGTCTAGATTCACCAATTAGGAATGACTACAGCAATAGTAGTTCTTCACAAGCTGGCAATGGAGACATCAAATAGAGGTTGGTATGGATGATTACTTAAGGGATACGACTGCCATGGAGACAATGCTGTTAGATGCATTCCAAAATGATGATAAGCTAAGGGATGATGCTCATATTGGTGACACCTTTTTCGAAAGCCTTAAATTTGCTTCCACCACCCCTCTCTTGGAATCAGCGGTCAGTCAAAGTCTACCCAGTTGGGGACAAAGATGTTACTGTACAACATGAAAGCAAAGTTTGGCTTGTCAAATGCATGTTTCTCGGAAATTTTGAGGTAAGTTACCATAAAGTACTTCCCTTATATATAAATTTGAAATATAATCAGTACACTGCAATGAACATTACAAATGTTAAATTTTATGAACGTTAATAATTATATCGACATTAATGTACATTTATTAATATATTTTTCCATGACCACCAACTACAGGCTATTCAAAGATAAGGTTCTTTTGAGTGATAATGTGTTGCCCAGTAGCTGCAAAGAGGCAAAAAAATTGTTGAAAATGTTGGGTGTTGAGTACATATCATATCATGCATGTCCAAATGATTGTATTCTATATAGAGAAGAATATGCAGAAAAAGAGATGTGTCCAAAATGTGGGCATGATAGGTATGATAAATCTAAAAAGAAGGGTAAATCACGTACTGGTCCTCCTTTTAAGATATTGCGGCACATGCCTATAATCCCAAGGATTCAAAGGCTCTTTCATTGCAAAGAATTAGCTATGTTGCAGGTGTGGCATGACTCACACAGAAGTGAGTTGGGAGTTATGTGAATACCAACTGATTCAATAGCCATGAAGCATATAGAGGATACATGGCCCGAAAAATTCAAGAATGAAGTACGAAGTCTACGACTCAACATAGCCATGGATGGCGTCAACCCATATTCCCTCCAAAACACCAACTATTCTGTTTGACCTGTAGTAGTGATCAACAACAATAGTCCCCCATGGTTTTTCGTGAAGAATGAACATCTTATGTTGGCTCTCATAGTCCCTGGTAGAAGACAAGTGAAGAATATGGATGTCTACTTACAACCACTGGTAGATGAATTGAAGGAATTATGGGATGGGATAAATGTATACGATGTATCAAGACCCATCGCAGCAAAGAGGAGGTTTACGTTGTATGGCATATGTGCTTACATGACACATGATTATCGAGGCTTAGGAGTTTTCTCGGGTAAATTACATGTTTAATTTATTGATTGGTTTATATATAATGTAACAATATTCTTTCACATATTAGTTATTTATTTCATTGTAATATTATTTGTTCTGATCTTCATGATATTCTTTAACGTGCCATGCATATTAATTAATGTATACAAATATAATCTCACAGGTCTTGTAACAAAAGGGTATTTTGGATGTAAATGTTGTGGACCTTCTCTGAAACCTAGATGGTCCAAGGACCTACGAAAGCCAGTGTATGATTGCTCCAGGATATTCCTACCAGAACAACACCCTTACAGAAGAGCAACATCCGCTTTCAATGGTAAACGAGAAAGAACCCAAAGGCCTCCAATAATGACACCAGCTGAATGGCTTAGAGCATATGAGAGAGAGAGAAGGAGAAGGAGTTCACAGAAATGTTCTATTCAAATGGGGAGCCTAAGTTTGATGATCTAGATTTCCTCAACACCTATGTTAAGAAATTTCCCATTGGGATGAAAAGGAAATCTATCTTTTATGACCTCCCATATTGGGAGCATCTTAAGATTGCCCACTTATTATATCCCATGCATATATTTAAAAATGTTTCATCTTCTTTATGGAGGCACATGTCATCGAAACAAAGTGACACATTGGCAGTTAGGAAAGATCTTAATACTTCAAAAACTAAAGAGAGATATTGGCAAAGACGATTAGAAAGTATGGGATCAGAGGCAGGCGCTGGTCCCTCTAATTCATGTTTTTTCAAAGAAGGTGATGTCCCATGGACATTAAAAAAAGATGATATATCTTTGGCAAAGGAAGTTATAATGGATGTGAGGGTGCCAACTTCATATGGGTCTTCAGTACGGCGCTGCTTCATCGTGGATGACCATTTGTCGGGGTTGAAATCGCATGACCATTTGAATCTTCTAAGAGTACGTATAATGTCAAAAGCATGATTTTATTATTTGTTATATTAATAAATTTTATCCCATGTGGTGATCATAAAACATAACTAATTTTGTATATTATTGCATGTTTTTATAAATTTGCAGTGTCATTATCCTTTTTTTGTGCGTGGGTGTGTGAAACATGAATTCCCTCAAGACCTAGGACGTGCCATATCTAAATTATTTGCATTTGTACATTGGATCACGTTAAAAGAGATTCATGTGGCTAGCATTCCACAGTGGCGTCAAGAGATAGTTGAGATTGTTTGTATGTTTGAGAAGGAACTACTGACGAGTTTCATGGACTTACAGGTTCATCTTCTAATCCACCTGGTAGATGAGGTTGAATTAGTTGGGGTTGCTTCTTGTCGTTGGATGTTCTTCTTAGAGAGGTACATGAAAAAATTGAAAGGTTTTGTTCGAAAAAGGGAAAAACCCAAGGGGTCTATGGTAGACGGGTACATATCGTATGTGTCTTTCTACTATGCCAGTGAGTACATGAAGCAGATCGACAAAAGACCAGGTGTGGTGATTTGGAGCGATGAATTTGATGCAGACAAAAGAGAAGGAGAGTTGCTCCAAACAAGTGGAAAAAAGCGTTTGATAAAGAGTAAGCGACTTATAATTTTTCAAATTTACAAAAATTAATTAATTATATTCATGTTGAACTTCGATATAATGTATATTTTGATCTCTAAGTACTATATAATGTTGGTTTTATTTCATCAACGAATGCAGAAACTGAAGCAATCAATAAATTCATTCTTTACAATTATAAAGAGACACAATCGCGGGTCGCATTGTACGAACAAAAAAGAATGAAATGGGATAGTGACAATAAAGAATTTAGACAATTGAATGGTAGAAGTGTGTCTTATCCGAATCATTTAAAGGAAAATATGCCAAAAATATACCCCAACAGTTGGGTTGTTGACCAAGCCAGAGAGAAATACGGTGCTACCGGTCATTTCCCTTGTGTTGAAGAGGATGCGCTAAACGTAGGGATTGGGTGGAGCAACTCGGTAATAATTTATATGTAAATTTGAAACTTAAATTAAGACATCTACATTTCATATTTTAACTGTTGGATTATTATTTATAAGACACATGACACTTATATGATTTTTTAATTTTTTTTATAATAGGTGCATTTGTTCCCATCTATGTGGGCATATGGACACCGTTTTCGCATAGAAAATGCCGATGCTGGAAACATCACACAAGACTGTGGAGTGGAAGTCCAGTTCGATCAATCTAGTCGATCTAGCCACCATGATCAACAACTAGTAAGAGGGATGTTAGGTTACGTCGGAAAGATACAAGAGATCATTGAAGTGGATTTTTCTTCTTTCGAATGTGTTATTTTTAGGTGCAAGTGGTGGGACACCTTTGATCAGAATAATGCGAAGGAAGATCGCGATAGTAGGCTGATATGTATCGACTCTAGAAAGATGTGGGATGAAGCTAAGGAGCCCTATGTTTTCCCTAAACACTGCAAGCAAGTGTTTTTCTACCCAGATGTGTTGGATAGGGATTGGTGGTTCGTATTGACACATGACCCTAGATCAAAACATATTTTTGAGAAAAATAGTGTTATCATGCCATGCGAGCTAGAAGATAATGAGGGTGATCATGAGAAACGAGAGTGATATGGTACAATACGTGTTATTTCATCAATATTTATACTTTTTAAGATGAGTTTTTCGAAATATTGATGTAATATGTATGAATTTGAATTAATTGGTAATTTGCATTGTGTTAATGTTAAAATCAATAATTCACTTGATAATTTGGTATTATGTACTTGATCTCAAAAACAATGGCATACTGTATAATTTTTTTTTTTTTTTTTGTATCTAAGATCATAATAAAATAATGATCATTCTAATTAAGTACAGGAATTTATTTGCATTATTTTCTAAATTTCCTTATGCATATTATTCTATATTTATTATTTTACAATTATTTAAAATTTACAAATTTAAAAATTTTAATAAATTCATCTCACATTAATACAATTAAAATTTTACAAATATTTTACATACAATTAGAATTAGAATTAGAATTATTAGAATTACAATCACAATTTTACAATTTCACGTACAATAACAATTTTATAATTTTACATATATACAATTACAATTACAATTTTAGAAATTTACATGTATATCATTACAATTAAAATTTTAGAATTTTAAATACAATTACAAATACAAATATTACAAATTTAAAATATCATGATCATTTGGTTTTTATAAATTAATTAATAAACATCACGTTCATGATAAGCATCGTACAAACATCATATTTGACTAAAAAACACATTCAAAATCACTTACTGCATCATCGTGATCATGATCATCTAACAAAACACAATTAACATTATATATTAAAATCATCAGTACAACACAAACATCAAATATATATCTCATGCTATCACATACACATCTATCTACAAATTGCACATTAAATGAACATATTTAACATGACCTAACAACATACACATGATGATGATCACCAACATGTAAATTAAGTACAACTGCAAAATGAACATAAAATATATGGACCATATCATATATATATATATAAAATTGAATAATGGTAAAAATATACAACTTTAATATAAATGTCACAGATCATCCGATGATTGAGCCTCATCTCCATGATGACTGCTGGTAGATGGTACTGGAGGCTCTGCATGCAAATCTGGTGTAGCGCAAGGTTGTGAACGATCATGAGATTTAGATGGTATGTTGCGCCTCACAGACTGTCCATCATGTGCTGCGGCTCGCTTGTAACATGCGACAATCCTCGTCAGTCGCGTAAAAGCTTTCGTAACTCCTACGACATGCCGCATCAGGCTGTACATGTCACGCGACATGCCTCTCCACATCTGTAAGAGCCTATCATCGGCCTCTATATCTGTGAAATCACCGGGGCGGATGCCCACCTCAACAAGCAATGCAATGAGTTGGTCGCCCAACTCCATCTTGTATCTAGCATCACTCATACGTCGACCGCGGGCCGACACACCAGCAGGAGCACATCTATGATCATTTGCACCGGCCTCCTGCTGATCCTCAGCGTCAAGATCATCAAGATCCATGACTGGATTGACAGGTCGTGGTGGCAACATCTCCTCACCATCATAAGAGCCAATGTCTGCAAAATATATACAAGTACACAACAATAATTAGACAATTTCATTACACAATTTAATAAAAACAAGTTAAATAAAATGTTAGAATAAATTTAAATAAAACAATAATATTACCTTTGTCATCTGGTGGCTCATCATCTGTGAAGAGGATGTTAGCACACCCTCGCCAATCAAACCCCGCATAAGTACAAGGGACCATAATGAAGGGATGCTCAAAAACACTAGCTAGCAACCCCAGTGCATCATCTGATATCCTCGCTGGAAATAGAGTCTCGTCCCTCTTGGGCATCATCTGCCCCCACATATGCATACGTGCCTCAGTCATCGGCCTACGAGGTTGCCGACGAAAAGAAGGCCTCGTCTCTGGAAACCTCTCAAAAAATAAACAAAAAAGCTTTGAAACAAAAGGGAATTTGACCCTCCTTTGTGCATGAGCACGACATCTATCTAACGCTGTACAGAACTGTTGTAAAAAAATTGCAGACCACCTGAAAAGTCGTGGCTACTGTAGTAAAGAATAAACATAATATAAAAGCTGGAAAATAATGCGTTGCCTGTCACTGGTGTTGTGCGAAATGGTCAAAATGATAAGTGAGAGACACTGGACCTCCTCACCACCAAACGCACCAATACGTAACTGTCCTCCAGAGACCTGAAAATCTGAAGGAGACAATATGTCTGCTCTAATGTATCTCTGGGAGTAAACTAACTGACTCCCTGCCACACAGCCAGCTGGAACCTCGGGGAACAAGGGAAAATCCACCCCTCTCCTCCAAAGCCCTATAATAAAATAAACATCCTCCTCAGTGGGTGTGTACCACTGGTCGATACCAACTCGGAAATCTTGTCGCTGAGCATTCCACCTTCGGATAAGATGTCTCAAAAGACCACTATGGGACTTTAGGGAAGTAGCCTCCTCATAGAACTTGAGGAGGCATACTTGCCTTAGGAGCCCCTGTGTCGCTGCTGTAATAGGGCGAGGGTACGCATCTCTCTCCCTCTCTCTTGCCTCCCACAGGCGAACCATGTTATATTGTTCTACCTGTTGTTGTTGTTGTTGCTCCTCTTCTCTCCTTTCACGTCTCTGAATGATTGACATATTAAAAACAATTTTTTAATTAAATGACACATGTATTTACAAATATACGTATATAAATGTTTTTTGAAAAATAAATAAAACAAGAGACGGTGCACCAAAAACATAGTCACGTACCGGTAACGGTGCGTCCCTACCCAGAGACACACCATCTACGGAGCACATAATGATATAAAAAGCACTGGGAGCGGTGCTCCAGAAAATATTTTTAGCGCACTGTTCACTAAGTAAGGTGTCAGGAGGGCAGTGTGTTGACTTCACTATATGCCCTGGGGCTTATAGCTAAGATAGAAGATGCGTGCGGGGATCCCCGGGCCCCAAGAATATCTTGGTGCGCACATCAGCGGGAGGTGCGAACTGCAGCACCATCCTATCCCGACACGTATCCCAGTTTGGAAATGCTTTCTTGTGGGTATCCCACAAGCGTGTAGGTGTGCCACGTAGTGCCATATTGAGTTCCCAGAGCCACCGATATTTGGGAACCCTAGCGTCTAATGTTCTTAAGGAGTCCTGGAAAGTACTAGACTCATCAAAGTGGGGAAGGTCCCTCACCTCCGAAGTAATACAATAGAGGGTCCTGGTGACCCGAGGGCATCGTAGTGCTGAGACATTGTGTAGCCGGGTCTGCCAATTCTCAAGTTCTTCATCCGGGTCAGAAAAGTACCCCCTGTTTTCCTCCCCATTGAATACTTCGCCTGTTGTAGGGTTACCCTGGTCTTCGTCCTGTGCCGTCATCCTATAGATGTGATCGAGTTCCTCCTCTTCATATGTTGGTTCTGTATACCACATACCCTCAGCGGGATCCAGTGGTACTATTACACATGTAACTTTCTTTTCAAACACCATGCTACGTTTTTTTAGATTAATGACACCCCCTACGTCGATAGCCCAGTCTATTCCTAGGAGTGCAGGATAGGGATCTGTATCTTCCAAAATTTCTATGACCTCAAAGTCAGCTAGGACCATTACTCCTATGACATCAACCATAACTTTTGGCAACCCCCCTAGAGGGATGATCTTCTGTTGATTCGGCATTCACAGCTGGATGGCGGACCAATCTAATTTAGGTTCTCCCATTCGTTGCCATGTTTGTTTTGGTAAGACGTTCGCATTAGATCCAAGATCAAGAATAACCTGATCTATCTCATAGTCACCAATCTGCACAGTCAATTGCATTTCCCTCCCGGTGCACCTTTTGTAGCTGTGTAATTTGTGTACTTCCTTAACCTCAGCTGCTGTGCTGGGCCGAGCTACGTAGTCCTGTAGCAACAGTTGAATATTTTCTCTAGCCTGTGGGTTGCGTAGTAGTTTCAAGCATGCCCTTAAAAAGTTTTCAACCTCCTCTCATGTCTAGAGGTGTGCTGGTGGCTGCGCAGGAGCTTCCAGCGATTCTTGATTTGGTTCCTTCTGAGCAGCAAGCTCCTCCCTTGCTTCCTGGGTGATCATGCCCTGCATTATGAATTTTATACTAGGATCTTAACTCCTTAGCTCTGTTTTGACTCTCTGTACATTTTGTGTAGGGGTAGATTGTTTGTCCTTCATTCTTGTTAACAATATCAGGCAGTCTTCGATCTCATGGTCCAACTGTCGGCAATATTTACAGGATTTCCTGGTGGGATTTAGGCAGTCCCTCACAAATTGCCGTACCTATCCATAGTTGTAGCAGATTAGCTGGCCCCATCCTCATCCTACGCTCCCTCCCTGTCCCCCCCTGCCCCTTGCAGGAGAGCCACCAAAGGTCGCGGGAGATCTTAGAGAGGCAGGATCGGATTGTACCCTATAGAGGGTTCCCCAATCTACCAACAAGTCATATGTGCAAAAATTATGCTCATCGTGTCCTATAGATCGATAGAACCTACACCATTGTTGCTTCAATTCACCCCTATTTATCCGAGGACACTGGGCTGTATCGTGTAGTCCTGCTACCCGACAATCTTCACACCAGAGGTCTGTGCCTAGTCCTTTTCCACGTTCCACCCATAAGCTCTGTATTTCCATGTGCATGGCTTCGAGCTTCTCCTGAATTTGCTGCACTGCATCCCTCGTGTCATCCTTAGGCGCAGCTTCAAGTTTCATGGCCGTTTCCAGGGTGTTTTCCTACGATTCGAAGGTCTGGTGGCCCATGGGTATGCGTATGTGAGGTATCAGCATAGCGATGAACCATTCTGTGTGTTGTTTCTTGTCGTACTTGAACTCACCTTCCCTGATCGCTTTTTTTAACCCTTTATCGGCCTCCCATACCGACTCAGATGTTCCTTGCTTGAAGTCTTTTGCTTTTGCTACCAGTTGGGAATAGGATTTCGGCTTGCGGAATTGTTGTTTTAGGGCATCCTTAATATTTTGAAGCTTTGCGCTCCCTTTTTGAGATATATACCGCATATACCAGTCCAATGCCCACTCTTCGAAAGCGAAGGATAACTGTGCTCTCTTCACAGTATCGCTTACCACCCCTTGCGCTGTCCATACCGAATCGACCACGAACCAAAATCGTTCCATGTCCTCATCAGCTACTCCTTTAAAGGTAGGTAACTTTAAGTGTGCCGCCATGGGCCCTTCTGGTTTATCTTCCTGGGGCCCTAACGTCAGGGCAGCTAACGAACCTTGTGCAGGCCTCGACGGCCAATGAGCAAAGCGATCCACCTCTCGATAGTTCTTACCACTCTGCGTTGTGCTTCTACCCATAATATCGCTCATGCAACCCTGTGTTAGATCTCCTACGCCGTTACTTGATCCATTTCTCAGACCTCTTCGGGTCCCGGCAATGGAACCATTTGTTGGCTTGAGGGGTCCTGACCCAGGTTTGGTGTGAAAGGTTTGCCAACAAACCCCTATATTACTGGCCCTTTCGGCAGTGACCTACTTTCGCAGGTCACAGTCTCACCCGAAGTAGTATGGGTGGGTGCTGGAACAAGGTTTCTGCACCCTGAGAAAGGAAGGGTAAGGCAAGCAGAGTTGTGTTCTGTTCCGTAATTCCCAGATTACCTTGTTTCTTTGCAGGGTTAATTATGTATTTATTTGCATCCACGTGCACTAGATCTACAATTATATGGTTTCTATAACATCAACACAACATTATATAAACAAAGCGGAATAGATCTAGATCCAATCATTCAGTACACAGACCTTCGTAGTGAGCAAACATAAAATACATAACACAACAATTATCAGTATTTCATACAACAACACTCATAGATTCATATCTATAATAATCCTTCGCATTCATTCATTCATCAATCTTTCCTTATGATTCCCTTCCCAACCTGCGCACACGGCAGCGGGGTCCGCACACAGCTGGACTAGGATCTCCACGCACACAGCCAGCAGGAGTCCATTCCCCAAAACCTAAATAGATAGCTTAAACCACAGATCACATCAATAGCTCATCAAATCCTATCCTTTATAATTCAAAATGCATCTCTATTTATAAAAATCTAGCCTCAATATTGCTATGGTCCGCAACCCATGGTTTTCGGACCCCTAGTTTACCCTTTGACCCATTACAACACATTCAGGGCTTTGACCCACCCCAAAACCCCTGCACTATACTAAATATAATAAAAAATAATCAAAATGGACCAGTTTTGCAGCTTGTTAGGAGACCTCGTTCCAACATTCCCCCAACAAAATCTTGTGACTCGTCCCGTGTCACGACACTGGTGCGGCTACGTATTTCGTAGCCTGGTACGGTTTTAGGTGACTACCATTGACAAAGCCCTGAATGAGGTCACCGCGCAGGGTAGCTAACTGGACTGCTTCGCCATTCGTAACCTCCTTAATTGTGTAGGGACCAAGCTAGTGCTACCGGAATTTTCCTGGATGTTTCACAAATTGGCTATCGTATAAAAGGATGAGATCACCTTTGAAAAATGTCTTCTGGCGAATGTGTTGATCATGCCAGGCTTTATCTCGAGCCTTTTGAACCTACTGGTGAAACTGAGTAATAAATTGATCCTCCTCCAAAGCCACCAGTTGCGCTAGGCGTTCTTCTAGGATATTGGAGTTTTCCATATTCGTGAATGCTGCGATGCGTAGGCTAGGAACAATATACTCTATGGGCATGGTGGCCTCCTTGCCATAGACCATTCGGAAGGGTGTCCTGCCAGTCAAATTTTTGCAGGTTGTTCGGTATGCCCACACAACCTAGGGGATGCGAACATCCTAGTCACTACGATCGGCATTACAAACCTTCGTTAATGCCTGCTCCAAAATTTTGTTAAAAGCTTCAACCGCCCCATTAGCCTGGGGATGGTATGGTGTACTTTTGGAATGGTGGATTCGAAATTCCTCATTCAAAGCTTGAATTTTTTGGTTAACAAAATGCGTGCCTCTGTCGCTCATGACAATCTTCAGGTAGCAAAATCTGGTCAGAATTTGCTCAAAGATGAAGTGCGCAGCAGTATCAACAGTACAATATTTTACTGCATGTGCCTCAACCCATCGTGTGACGTAGTCAGTGGCAGTGATAATGTAGCGTGCACTTGTTTTCTTGTCTGGTGGATTGATGGGTCTGATGAAGTCAATGGCCCATTTATCAAAAGCCTGAAGTGCCATTTGAGGCTGTAATGGAATGTCAGCTCGTCGGGAGGGTCGGCCAGTTTGCTGGTAGGTATCTCACAATCTACAATAAGTGTAAGAGTCTTGATGCAGGGTAGGCCACCATAAGCCAGTCTCAAAATATTTTGTGCCATAGCCTTGCCTACGTAATGGCCATCGATGACTCCCTCATGCAATTCTGTGAGGATGGTGGGCTGTTCATGTTCCAATACATATCTATAGAGTATTTCATCGGTGCCGAGCTTGTATAGCTGTCCTGTGATGATAGTAAAGTCTGCAGCTCGGGTAACCAACTCATTTTTCTGTTGTACCGAATACGCAGTAGGGGCCACGCCCATAGTAAGGAACTCAATGATATCAACAAAGTGAGCATCAGCCAGTTTAATGGTAAACAATTTCACATTGGGTAAGCCTTCGTCCAGGTTAGTGGGTTATTCCCTTGTATCGATACAAGATAGATGATCCGGGCCTGCATTCAACCTCCCAGGCATTAGGGGAATTTTGATGTCTAAAATGGGCCTCCTAAGGAAATAATAAAATAATAGCTAAATCAATAAAATAATATTTATGAATTTGCAATTCACTTTTTTCACCACAATCCATGTAACCATGGTTAAATTCAATTCAAAAGTTGTACGAAAATAAAATTAATAAAAAAATTGTATTGATGTGACTATAAATAAGAATGACTGTTTCAAGAAAAAGTCATTATCATTGAACAACTAATGCATTTGTCCTTTGTACTTAAATAATTTAAAATAAAATATAAATATAAATTCATAAATTCTTTATTATATAATATGTTATTGATTAAAATTTATATTATTTAAATTGTATAATAACATGTAATTGATGCACTATATAAAAATAATATAATAAATGTAATATATTATTTTATGTATTAATTTTATTCTAAAAGTGTGAAACGACATTTATTATGCGTACTTTACTTTGACTTTAAAATTACTTAGAGAACTAACATGGTTAACCATGAGTTTTTATCCACCATTGAAAATGTGACAAATAAGTACCTTTAACTCAAGCAATGCCACCTCAACCATTAGGGATGATGTCATCCCCTAAAATGTGATTGGTTCTCATAAAGTGAATTTTGATTGTACATTTTTCTTAGGAGGCCCATTTTATACCTCAAAATTCCCCTTATGCTTAACGATGATCTCAAAATCATTTTCCTAAAATAGCAACAGCCAGCGGCAAATCTTCCCCACCAACACAAGCTTGTTGACTAGGTATTTCAAAGCGGAATGGTCTGTGAACATCTTGAAGTGTCCACCCAGTAGATACTGATGATACTTTTGTAGTGCATACACCATAGCTAGTCCTTCGTGCTCAGTGGTAGCGTAATTTCATTCGGTACTCGAGAGTTTGCGACTGTCAAAGGCAACCGGGTGATCAATATCCCCTTCGCCAGGCTGAGTGAGGACCGCGCCCAGGGAAATTCCTGACGCATCGACATGTACATGAAATTGTTTTGACCAGTCAGGAAATATCAGTATGGGCACATAAATCATATTCTCTTTTAGCAGTTCGAAGCTTTTATGACATTCATCATTCCAGAAAAAAGAGACATCTTTTTTTAGCAGCTGTTCCATGGGTGCTGTGATCAGAGCGTATCCTTGAATGAATTTTCTGTAATAGCCCGTGTGACCGAGAATGGAGCGCAACTGTTTCTCTGTTGTGGGGGCTGCCAGGTTGATAATTATGGCTATCTTCGCAGGGTCAACCATCATTCCTTGCCGACAGACTATGTGTCCAAGCAAGATTTCGAAAGGTACACATAAGATGCACTTTTTGATATTCAAGGAGATCTGGTGTTTCTGGCACGCATCCAACATTAGCCGCATGTTAGAGACATGTTCTTTCACTAAGCCAAAAATCGTCCAGTCATCAAAGTAAACCTCCAGGAAGTTATGAATAAAGTCTTTGAACACAGCCACTACGACCCTTGAAAAGATAGCAGGTGCATTCTTAAGACCAAAGGGCATGACTGTATACTGGAAGGAACCCCACTTGGTGGCAAAGGTGGTCTTACTGGGATCCTCAGGGGTGATTCTAATCTAGTGGTATCACGAGAATTCATCAGTGAAGGAATAGGCCTCCTAGCCACCCACGCTATCAAAGATTTCATTGGAGAAGGGAGTAGGGAAGGGGTCATGAATGCAGGCATCGTTCAAATTTCGTAGGTCCACAGAGATGCATATTTCTTCCTTTGCCTTTTTCTCTTAAACGACCATTGGAATTACCCAATCTGACTGTTCAACTGGTTCAATGATACCTGTGGTCAACATTTTGTCCAAATCTTCTTTGACCTTTTTCTTATACTTAGGATTTAACCGGAAGGGTTGTTGCTTGATGGGCCGCACCTCAGGTTTCAGAGTGATGTGCATAATGCCGAGGTCCCCATTGATTCCTTTGAGCTCAGAAAATTTCGTAGGGAATAAGTCCTAGTACTCCGTAAGTAGCTTGAAAATTTTTCCCATGGTGCCTTCATCCCAATAGTTCCCAATTTTAGCCAGCTTAGGATGTTCTTCTGTCCCAATATTAACTTCGCGTAGCCAGAGAGGTTGCGTTACATCGACATCCTGGAGCGATGGTCCAATAACGGTATGTTCTCCTTCAGATTCCCGAACAGAGATATTCCACGGGTTATCCTCTTCTTCGTTAATTGCCAAGCTCTGGGAGTTGACTATGTATTGCATCTGGGCCTCCCATGTCAGAACGGCTAGTGGGGTGTGTGGGTGAGGCTCCTTAAAGATGAATGCGTCAATGTCTTGTAGGGCTTTGTCAAGCATCTTTGTTCCCCCAATAAGCTCGAACGTTCCAATAAAGTCCTCTTTTAATATATCCCATTGGCGGGTCCGCTGATGTAACTCTGCATCTAAGTACCAAGTAGCAGAAATAGGGCCCAAGGCATGTATCAATAGATGGATCCATTCGTCTGGGGTTTAGTCGGCCCATTTGGTTTCCCAAGTACACAGATGCATGTGGGGATCCCCAAGCCCTAGGAATATCTTAGTGCGCACATCAGCGGGAGGTGCGAACCGCAACACCATCCTATCCCGACACATCTCCCAGTCTGGAAATGCTTTCTTGTGGTTATCCCACCAGTGTGCAGTGTGCCACGTAGTGCCAAATTGAGTGCCCAGAGCCACCGATATTTGGGCACCCTAGCCTCTAATGTTCTTAAGAAGTCCTGGACAGTACTAGACTCATCAAAGTGGGGAAGGTCTCTCACCTCCGAAGTAATGCAGTAGAGGGTCCTTGCAGCCCGAGGGCATCGTAGTGCTGAGACATTGTGTAGCCAGTTCTGCCAATTCTCAAGTTCTTCATCCGGGTCAGAAAAGTACCCCCTGTTTTCCCCCCCATCGAATACTCCGCCTGTTGTAGGGTTACCCTAGTCTTCATCATGTTCTGTCATCTTGTAGATGTGATCAAGTTCCTCCTCTTCATATGCTGGTTCTATATACCGCATACCCTCAGTGGGATCGAGTGGTACTATTACACTTGTACCGTTCTTTTCAAACACCATGCTAATTTTTTTTAGATTAATGACACCCCCTACATCGATAGCCTAGTCTATTCCTAGGAGTGCAGGATAGGGATCCATATCTTTCACAATTTCTATGACCTCAAAGTCAGCTAGGACCTTTACTCCTGCGACATCGACCATAACTTTTGGCAACCTCCCTAGAGAGATGATCTTCTGTTGATTCGCCATTCATAGCTGGATGGTGGACTAGTCTAATTTAGGTTCTCCCATTCGTTTCCATGTTTGTTTTGGTAAGACGTTCGCATCAGATCCAAGATCAAGAATAACCTGATCTATCTCATAGTCACCAATCTGCGTAGTTAATCGCATTTCCCTCTTGGCGCGCCTTTTGTAGTTGTGTAATTTGTGTACTTCCTTAACCTCAGCCGCTGTGCTAGGCTGGGCTATGCAGTCTTGTAGCAACACTTGAAGATTTTCTCCAGCCTGTGGGTTGCGTAGTAGTTTCAAGCATGCCCTTAAAAAGGTTTCAACCTCCTCTCCTGTCTGGAGGTGCACTGGTGGCTGCACAGGGGCTTCCAGTGACTCCTGATTTGGTTCCTTCTGAGCAGCAAGCTCCTCCCTTGCTTCCTGGGTGATCATGCTGCGCATTATGAATTTTATACTAGGATATTCACTCCTTAGCTCTGTTTTGACTCTTTGTACATTTTGTGTGGGGGTAGACTGTTTGTCCTTCATTCTTGTTAACAAGATTGGGCAGTCTTCGATCTCATGGTCGAGCTGTCGGCAATATTTATAGGATTGCCTGGTGGGATTTGGGCAGTCCCTAGCAAAGTGCCCTACCTCTCCATAGTTCTAGTAGATCAATTGGCCCCGTCCTCGTCATGCGCTCCCTCCCTGTCCCCCCTGCCCCTTGCAGGAGAGCCACCAAAGGTCGCGGGAGATCTTGGAGAGGCAGGATTGGATTGTACCCTATAGAGGGTTCCCCGATCTACTAATAAGTCATATGTGCGGCAATTCTGCTCATCGTGTCCTATAGATTGGAAAAACCTGCACCATTGTTGCTTCAATTCACCCCTATTTATCTGAGGACACTGGGCTGTATCGTGTAGTCCCGCTACTCGGCAATCTTCGCACCAGAGGTCCGTGTCGACTCCTTTTCCATGTTCCACCCATAAGTTCTATATTTCCATGTGCATGGCTCCGAGCTGCTCTTGAATTTGCTGCACTCCGTCCCTCGTGTCATCCTTAGGCGCAACTTCAAGTTTCATGGCCATTTCCAGGGCTTTTTCCTACGATTCAAAGGTCTAGTGGCCCATGGGTATGTGTAAGTGAGGTAGCAGCATGCGATGAACCATTCCGTGTGCTGTTTCTTGTCATACTTGAACTCACCTTCCCTGTTCGCTTTCTTTAACTGTTGATCGGCCTCCCATACAGACTCAGATGTTCCTTGCTTAAAGTCTTTTACTTCTGCTACCAGCTGGGAATAGGATTTCAGCTTGTGGAATTGTTGTTTTAGGGCATCCTTAATATTTTGAAGCGTTGCGCTCCCGTTTTGAGATATATACCACATATACTAGTCCAGTGCTCGCTCTTCGAAAGCCAAGGATAGCTGTGCTCTCTTCACAGTATCGCTTACCACCCCTTGCGCCGTCCATACCGAATTGGCCACAAACCAAAATCGTTCCATGTCCTCATTCGCTGCTCCTTTAAAGGTAGGTAACTTTAAGTGTGTTGCCATGGGCCCTTCTTGTTTATCTTGTTGGGGCCCTAACGTTAGTGCAGCTGATGGACCTTGTGCAGGTCTCGCCGGACTATGAGCAGAGCGATCCCCATCTCGACTGTTCGATAGTTCTTAGCACTCCGCGTTGTGATTCTACCCAGAATATCGCTCATGCAACCCTGCGTTAGATCTCCTACGCCGTTACTCGATCTATTTCTCAGACCTCTTCGGGTCCCGGCAACGGAACCATTTTTTGGCTTGAGGGGTCCTGACCTAGGTTCGGTGTGCAAGGTTTGCCAACAAACCCCTATACTACTGGCCCTTTCGGCAGTGACCTAGTTTCGCAGGTCACAATCTCACTCGAAGTAGTATGGGTGTGTGTTGGAACCAGGTTTTCGCACCCTGAGAAAGGAAGGGTAAGGAAAGCAGAGCTGTGTTTTGTTCCGTAATTCCCAGATTACCTTGTTTCTTTATAGGGTTAATTATGTATTTATTTTCATCCACGTGCACTAGATCTATAATTATATGCTTTCTATAACATCAACACAACATTATATAAACAGAGCGGAATAGATCTAGATCCAATCATTCAGTACACACACCTTCGCAGTGAGCAGACATAAAATACATAACAAAACAATTATCAGCAATTCGTACAACAGTACTCACAGATTCAGATCTATAATAATCCTTCGCATTCATTCATTCATCAATCTTTCCTTACAATTCGCTTCCCAACCTGCGCACACAGCTAGACTAGGATCTCCACGCACACAGCCAACAGGAGTCCGTTCCCCAAAACCCAAATAGATAGCTTAAACCACAGATCGCATCAATAGCTCATCAAATCCTATCCTTTACGATTCGAAATGCATCTCTATTTATAAAAATCTAGCCTAAATATTCCTATGGTCCGCAACCCGTTGTTTTTAGACCTCTAGTTTACCCTTTGACCCATTATAATACGTTCGGGGCTTTGACCTGCCCCAAAACCCCTCCGCTATACTAAATATAATAAAAAATAAGCAAAATTGACCAGTTTCACAGCTTGTTAGGAGACCTCGTTCCAACAGTAGAGCAGCCTTGAATGGGGCTACTTGCATATGCAACGAACTTAGTCCCTTTAGAGGTAGCGTTGATGAGCTCTGATATGATATATTATAAACTTAGAAATTTGGAAACCTTTGCAGATGAAAGTCATGGATGATTTATCTTGTTCTTTGTCTTAGGGCATGTAGCAACTGAAATGATAGAGGATGATAGACCCTATTCATTGGTTTTGGAGATGATGTCTAGTTAACCAGGTCATTGGGAATGATGCCCAAATTGACCTATAACAAATTGCCCCCTAAAGCATGAAGTCAGAATAATAATAAAAATATTTGGTTGAGATGATTTACACTGTGATGGGCTGGAGATGAAGCGGAGTGGTCACATGCATCAATATTACAATACATTACATCACGATATATCCTCTTGATCATAATTACTGAGGGTAGGCATTCCCATGTTCAACACATAAACAATCTAATAACATATACATAATTCAGAAAGTCGTCTACATTGGAATGTTGCCCAATACAAACATGCCTATAGATATAGGCCCATGTTTGGATGACGATCTGTATGTAAGGTCACCATAAATATGATGTGTACAAAAATTCTGAAATCGCAGCCCGGATGGCTGAAACTAGATCCAGGGTCTTCTTATCTCATTCACTTGATCATTCGGGTACAAGTCTAGCCATGCGAATATATGATATGTAATCGAACATGGAAATACATCGTTTGATTACCAACCAATGATGTGAGCTGTTAACAAACGCGAGAGAACCACCATTAATGTCAATGGACCTCAATGTACTGCAGTGCATTTCATAAGGAGTGAATAGATGATTTGATGTCGAACGCCAAACAAAATATTTCGGTCAAAAGTCTAGAAGTGAGGATCATGTCGATGCTATAACAAGCCTAATGGTACTGGAACATAATGTTTTTAAGTGAACTTCTTGGATAATGATTTGTCGTCGACAGGAAGACACCTTTTTATGAAATGGGAGTTACTGATTTCAGAGACAAAGGTATGACTTGAGATAGAAATTTTTAGGGATGAAGGCCATGAGAATGAAGGTTTATGAGTATTGCAGAAGGATGAGTGTTCACTGGATGACTTCTCTAGAACATATCGGTGACACTGAGATGAGTTGGCAGTATTGACCCAAAACCAAAGTGAAGGTATGATGAACCATAGGTATGAATGAATCTTCAAGAATATTACCCAACCCAAACAGTCACGGTGATGGAGTGAAGTGTCATGTTCAAGAGCGACCTGCTATCGTAAAAGGTTTTGTTCACTTTCCCAAATTTTCCCCGGTCATTTATCGACTAGTACCTCTTTATTTTTTAACAAGCTTGAGGAGGATAACATTTGCTTGATCTATAATTCAACCCTTCGGGCGAATAATGTATCGCTATTTAATAATTTAACGAGTCGAGCAATGAATGAAACTCGATTCTTGCCATGATCGACGAGCATGTCGCTATTTTATGTTTTAATGAGCTTAACGGTAGTGATAGCCCTGTCCTTTTTCATATTTAGAGAGTTTGAAAAAGAGGACGTAAGAAAACTCCATAAGTACTTTTTCGTAAAGTTGTCGCTCAGATCCGAAAAAGTGTAAAATAATATCTGAGAGAACCTCTTTAGCCATGTTCGACCAAGGTATTCCTTTTTCGTAAATAATCTATCTCAGTCGGGAAAAGGGTTAAACTTATACTGAGTAGATATCAATTCATTTACTTTTACGAGCTCGAAAAGACAAGTGCTCGAGAATCATTTCACATTGTTGGAGTCTGAAAAGAGCTGAAAGAAAACTCTAGGGGTTCCCTTTTCACTGTTATTGAAGCTCGAAAAAGAGGTAAAAGTCCGCTTCAAATCCTTTTCGTTTTTAACAAAGCTCGAAAAATAAGGAGAAAAGGTATGCTTTGTGGTCAAATCATTCTTGAAATAAATTTACATGAACAACATCAAATGGATTAAAAATACCTAATTCATGATAAAAATAAAAATAAAACCATAGTCATAGCAATAAATTCAATTTGCAAATAATTAAATGACTATAAAAGTGTTTTACTATTCATTTTTACCATTCCATAGTTACCATTTTCATTTTGGAGCTTTGAACCCGATTTTGCCCCCAAAATTTAGCTACTGATTGCATTCGTTTCTGTGGATGGATTTCGTTGCTGTTTGATCCAGGTTAGTGATATGAACCTCCTCTTTCCTTCAGTAATCATTTCATTTCCAATTTCTGCATTTTTTTAGGGTTTTGGGGTCCCTAGGGTAAATTCTGCCCAAAAAGAGGGAAACGCACCCTTGGATGTCAAAACCTGCTTTGCATCGCAAGTAAATTAAATGATGCTTGCATACACAACACACTGTCTCTTGTTAGGGATTGTGTTAGGCGCAATTTAGATTTTTGTTTTTTGCATTATGCCCAACATTTGCCCAATTTTTTGCATTGAATGGAATCTAATGGTTCTTATGGTTATATTTTAGGTTTCCATCGTATTACAATGACGATTACATGGAGGGAAAGAGAACATGAAGAACAAGATATGATTACCTTAAATGATCTGGGTACAGTAAGAGCCCTAAGAGATTTTGGACTGCTAAAGTACTTTAAGTTGTCAAGGATGAGGAAAAAAATAGAACACTTTGAGTTCTTAGTTCGAGCATGGGATCTAGCTATCGAGGCATTTCATATTAAGAACCAAGTGGTTCCCATAATAGTTGAGGACGTATACTTTCTTGCAGGTTTGTCAAGGAGAGGCTTGCCCATTTTTCTCTCAGGGTCTATTGTTGGAGGAGAGACAGTGAGAGATTATGTTTTTCAACATTGTTATCTAGGGGTAGAGCCAAGCAAATATGGAAAGATAAACATCCAGGATGTTAGAGATTTGCCTTTGAGAACTATCCTTTTCACGATCGCAAAACTTGCCGGCACCATTACACTACATGTAGCAAATAGATCGTATATGCAGTACGGGCTAGAGTGTATGGAGCCAACAGTCTTCAACTTGTCTGAAGCTGTTATTTCTTAGATAAAGGAACAACTGAACAAAGCAAAGGGAGGAAGGAAGAAGAATTTAAATTATGGTTCGATCCTTATATCCTTCACCTTAGAATGGATTCCACTGATGCAGCCACAACATGTGACACTGGATGTGTCTAATCCTAGAGATCCGCAAATGCAGAGATGGGTAGAACTCATGAGTAGGCATGCAGGCCAATAGACCATTGTGTTCTCGACTGCATTCTTCGCCTGGTTCCGATGAAATATTATCACCATCGATGAGTATGCATATGTAGGCGTTGATTTCCAAGGAGATCCAGATTTAGAATTACTAGAAGGCGCTCAGTGGGGTGCAATGGGTAAGAATTTTTTGACCATGTTTTTTATTTTCCTAAGGTTTATACAATGTTTTTGTATTTTTTATGTTTTCCCAAGACTAAACTAAATGTTTGATGCAATGCAGATGTTGGTCGTGTTCAACTACTAGAGGAACTGATGCGTGAAGAAGATGCGCCAGCAGAGAGGGAGGGCTGTCAGGGGAGAAGTCCTTCAGGATATTGATATGGCTGAGAATCTTGCTGAGCTTCGACAACACATAGAGTGTTTTACCTTCGGAATTCCGAATTTCCGGATCGAAAAGTTGCCCATGTGTAATATTCCAAATTTTTCCTTCAATAAATTGGAATATTAATTTTGTCTATTTTCATTTAGGAGATGAATAATTGGGTGAGAAGACCCATTCATAATAAAAAAATGGATAAAATCCCTCTAGTATGAAAGGGGATCAGCCTTGGAACTAGATTTTACACCCTCATGTGTGAAAGGAGGCATTTGCAAAGAGGTTTGACCAAGTCAACCAGCGCAGGGTATGAGGTGGAAATCACCACATGGCACAATGCAGAGATAGAGGAAGAAATATTCATTTATGGAGGAAACCCTAATGGATGGGCCCATAAAGAGAGAGAGCCTTCACTTGCTATATATGGAGAGGATGAGAGCCATTTTTATTCATGCATATGTTTATGATTTCATGTCTATTCAGACATTGTGCATTCTTTGCTGTTTAGCAAGAATTGCTGGGAAATTCCTGTTTAGGATTTCCTCACCTTCTTGAGAGGCCTCTTGAAGGTTGGTTCTTCATTTTCCACATCTCTTGGCTAAAGGAAAAATCATCATCCTCCAGGACAACGTTATTTCTGTAACAACATAATATTGTGTTGTAGGGTGTTGCAGTGGAGGACCACAACACCACTTCCAGAGCTGATTTTCAGAGGAGGGAGTCTCCATTTCTTTGGGAATCTAGTGAGGAAGGTTTCAACACTCATTTCAGATCTTGGCATTAGGCCAACCCATATTCTTGCCCCTACAACGCAGTTTGCTCCAGTAACTGCGTTATTTTCGTAGTGCATTTGCTACGGGTTTTTATAGAGTTGATTGGAGGGTGAGATCTCAAGTGTAAGGATCATCCTTCCACTTAGGAGATCCATTGGAGGAGTTTTAATTCAAATTTTTCATCATCTTCAACCTTCTCTATTGAGTTCCAGATTTGAGTTGCAGCAGCTGCCCAACAACTCCTGCAATTTTTCCATTTTGTATATTTCGGCCAATCCTTTAGAGGATTGATGTATTATTGTATCTAAGGGTCAGAGATTTTCTCCCCTATTGTATTTGAGCCATATATTGTCATATTCATGTATTGACATCATTTTTCAATAGTATTCTATCATAGACTGCGCAGTCATAGCCTGGGTTTGTCATATGTAGCAGGGTTCTTCACTTTCTCATGTACATGTCTCATTGAGGCCCTCTTTGCTTATTTGAGTGGTTGATTCCTCAAGGATTTGTATACATTTGCTGGTGTTATATACACTTGTTGGCTATTTACATCTTCATATGCTTTGGGTGATTAAAATAACGCTGTTGCTTCATCATTGGCTCATGTATTTGTTGCAGCCCCTTTCCTTGGGCAACTCCTGAAGGAGAAATATTTCAAGCTCTGTAGATAGAGTCTGCAGATGGCTAGGTAGCCTTTCGATCTTATCCTTTTTCAAAGGTCACATATCCAATAAATTCCCCTGCAGTCAATCTCTGGAATAGAATCTTGATATTTCTGAAAAAGGAATATTACACCATGTGACTGCAGCGACACACTATTGGGGTTCCTAACCGTTGGATGTGGTTACTACGTAGGATAGCTAGATATATAGCATGTTACCACGAGACCCACTAGTTTACTTTTGAAATTTTGCATACATTTTGAGGTTAGATGACCAATGTGTCTTGGGAACAAATTTTGTAAAAACCTATAACTATCTATCTATATGATTTCAGCATTTTCCTATGTTTATTGTGCAATCCTATTCAATGGTGTGAATTTTTTCTTTAAATATGTTGCAAATTTCTGTCTAAAACTTGATTAGCTAAAGAATGAGTCAATGTGTTCAAATTTCTGGAAATGTGTTGATATTGAATAAAATCAAAATTTATTTCCAAAATTCGAACTCTTAGGAACAATCTATGCAGTGTTGGATTTCTAACAGTATAAACACTAGTAAGTTGTAATACCACAAGTTGTGAGTCTAACCTTATGATGATACGATTAATACCAAATGAAATGGCATCAGAGAGAAGTTCGATCAACGCGCTATACTCAACGATATTGTTCGTTGATCTACCAATACAAATCCCTTGAAAACTAACTAACTCGCCATTCAGAGCGAAAATGGCCCACGCTATAGAGGATAGATTCTGCGTACTACGACTAGCACCATCAAGATATCCAATAAAGGGTTCCAAAGATTCAGACATCTGCGATGAAATTTAATGTGGATTACTAACGTCAAGAAAACTCTAAAAACAAATTAAGATAGTGAATGCAAATCAAGAGCATATATATACAATATAATACAAAAAATTACTACGCTCATGATTAGGCATAGTAACGTTTCAGATACAACCCATTTCTAGGCTGCGCCAACGAAATTTCATTGTAATCAACCAACTCATAGGCACCCTTAGAAAAAACTCTTTTGATAATATAGGGGCCATGCCATAATGGATTAAATTTTCCTGTACCTATTACATTAGCTTCTTGATCATAAAGAAGGACCAAGTCACCCTCTGAGAAAATGCGAGGCTGGACATTTTTGTCGTATTGCACCTTTATACATCTGTTATGCGCTTCGTTGGCCAATTGGGATTCACGACGTGTTTCATCAAGGTGGAAGAGGTTAAGGAGACGTGCTTATTCTTCTGAGGTGTCAGGTAAAAAGTCGATTGCGAGTTTTAATGACGGTATTTCACATTGGATTGGTAAGATAGCTTCCATACCATACACCAATTGAAAAGGAGTAAATCCAGTTGCGTTTCTCACCAAGGTTCGATATGCCGACAAGGTGGAGTACAGGATCAAATGCCAATTTCTTTTATGAACTCATATAATTCATTGAAGCATACATTTAAGAATCTCGTTGATAGCCTCAACTTGTCCATTTGATTGTGGATAATAAGGAGTAGAATTATCATGTGACAATCCTAATTTGGCAGTCAATTCAGTCATCATATGGTTGCGAAAATACTTCCCATGATCTGTAACTATAGCTTGTGGGACTCCAAACCGTGTAATAACATGATTGAAGAAAAACAAGGCAACTTTCTATCCTGTGTTGTTGAATGTAGGCATTGCTTCGACCCATTTGGTAAAGTAGTCGACTATGACAATACTATAACCATGCCCCCAGGACAAATGAGGGTTATGGGTCATGAAGTCAATAACCCATTTCGAAAATGGTCCCATAGAGATAAAAAGATGCATTGGCGCTGGCGGTTTGTGGATTTTTCAATAAAAAATCTAGCACTCATGACAACTTCTGACTGCGAGGATGTAGTCTCGAAAAATTGTAGGCCAAAAGTAACCAGCGCAGAGTATTTTCTACGCGGTAGTGTATCCAGATAAATTTACCTAGCATGACAATCATTTAAAAAATTTTCGGCCTCCTCATGAGTGAGGCACCTCCTTAAAATGGTATCGACACCACGACGATAAAGTGATTGCTGACGATAAGATATTTGGCTTGGTATCGAATACGTCGCTGTTCAAAGCGAGAGGTATCAGGTCGAAAAGTTTGAGTTTGTAGATAAATAATGAAATATCCATACCAAGGATTAGATGATACGATCAGAAATAGAGGCTCGTTAGGAATTGATGGTTTCAACATAGTTGCAGTACTGTTAGAGGGAAGGTCATAGAGAAGCTCAACCAAAACTAAAGATTTATTTGACTTGGATTTGATGAATTCCAAATCAAATTCCTACAAAATGACAATCCATTTTGAATATTTGCCCCCCAGCAATTTACTTGATAAGATATAAGTCATGGGGTTGCAATTTGAAATGATAGTGGTATTTCAAAGCAAGATATAATGGGGAAATATTTGGATAGCTGTAACAGCTTCCAAGACAAGATTTTCTACGTATGAATACTTAACTTCCATATTATTGAGATTACAACTCAAATAATAGATCGGATGTTCAATTCCATCTTCTACTTGGACCAAAACCATAGCAATGGTTGTTTCAGCCACGACGATATATAGGAAATAATCATTATGATAATTAAGGGGGTGCATTAATGACGATCAGACAAGAGTATCCTTGACAACATCTAAAGAAGCTTGCGCAACTTGGTCCCAATTGAAGGGAACCCCCTTTTTCAATAGTCAAGTAAATACTTTAGCCATTTTAGCGTAGTTTGGAAGGAACCTTGTTAGGATGTTAGAATTTCCTTGAATTTTCTATATCTGAAGTAAATTTGATGGCGCAGGCAAATCAAGAATGGCTGAACCTTCAATGGGTCGATCCAAATTCCTTCTTTTGAGACTACGAATCCAAGAAAACGACCAAAACCAACACAAAAGACACATTTATGTGGATTGAGGCGTATTTTGTAGTGTCGGTAGCGTAAAAATATGGCTCTCAAGTGCATCGGGTGATTAGTACGATTCTGTGAATGTGCCGGTAAATTATCTAGATAAGGTTGAAAAATGTGCTCTCTAAAAAGTTGCCCCAACATTCTTCCCTAGGATGAAGAGTAAATTACCCAGTGGAGTCACCAATTTTTTATGCAGAATATGAATTACGGATAAATAATTCTTCCCTAGACAGGTGATTATATAGAACAACATATTAAAGAATTTGTGACTACTTTTACTAAATACGAACAAACACACAGAATGAAATAAGAAGCTTACGTGGAGTCCAAGCACTTCCAAAATCTCCTTCTATCGCTTTTGCTGTAGCTTCAAATTCCAGCCGACTGTGCAAAATATTTCTTGCAAGAATGGACACTAAACGACAAGAGATAGAAATAATACATATGCCTATTCAATTTATTTAGTTAAATCAATGAAGCATAAACCATATACATCAGATAAGAATTCATAATATGGAAAACATGAGCTTATACAGATACATATGTGGAAAAGCAAGCAAAAATATTTATTAATGGATAGAAGGGGAGGTTACAACCTAGTGTTGATTTGAAGTGACCATCTCCAGCAGCATCCCAGCCTCATCACAATGTAGATCTCTCCAGCAGCATGTTACACACATCAACTCCTCAATTGAAATTCCACTAGCATTTCTCCACTCAAATTATTCATTCTCAAACACTAAGATCTGTGCTTAATTTATAGAGGAGCTAAAGGTAGTTTTATAATAAATGACTTTCCAATAATAGGCAAGACATGTTCCCAATCTTGTAGATGTCAAATGGACACATGGATTCGAAGTTTGAAACATGTGAACTCTTCTAGAAGGCACTGGCCAAGTGGAGATTCCGGAACAATGAGAATTTCACTCCCAATGTGACCAACACACCTATGAGTGTTGGGAAGTGCTTTGTAGAGCAGCCTTGAATGGGGATACCTGCATATGCAACGCACTTAGTCCCTTTAGAGGCAACGTTGATGAGCTCTCATATGATATTTAATAAAATTTAAACTTTGGAAACCTTTGAAGATGAAAGTCATGGATGATTTGCCTTGTTCTTTGTCTTAGGACATGTAGAAAATAAAATGATAGGGGATGATAGACCCTTTTCATTGGTCTTGGAGATGATGTCCAGTTAACCAGGTCATTGGGAATGATGCCTAGATTGACCTATAACAAGATGGGTGAGCGATTAAAGCTTTTTTGGAACTATTTGAGAGACTTGGTAATTATATGCTTAAAATTGTAAATGAATCGAGAGAACAAGGTAAAGTATTGACAAGCTTCAACTCCACATTCATATCTCTTATACCGAAGGGGGGTAATCCTTGGTTTTTTGAATAATTTTGACGCATTTATTTGTGTAGTAATATTTTTAAAGTCATCGCAAAAATCATAGCCTAAAGGATAAAACCAATCTTGTCAAGATCAATTTATAAAGAACAATTTGGGTTCCTGGAAGGAAGACAAATAGATGAAGCAATAGGGGTAGCCCAAGAAGGTCTACACAACGTGAAAATTTACCATTTAAAAGGGGAAATAATCAAAATAAATATTTTGAAAGCCTATGATAGAGTAATTTTGGTCTATATTAGGCTCATTCTCACTCAGACAAGTTTCCCTCTCCATTTTGTCAATTGGATCATGGGTTGTATCCAATCAGTTTCATTTCCAATCCTTCTCAACGAATGAAAATCACATTTATTCCATGTTCATCTAGGTTTAAGGTATGGATGCCCTTTAGCTCCTCTCCTCTTCCTTATGGTGTTGATGTCATCATTATTCTGTTAGCAAAGGTAAAAAGGTGGGGCACTTTTCAAGGAATAAATATTGCTAAAGGTATGATCATTTCACATCTACTCTTTGTAGATGAGATATTATTTTTTGCAATGGATCCATGCAAGATAGTTATAGATTGTTTGAAGTATTTATCTTTATTTGGGAAAGCAACTGGCATGCAAATGAATGCCATGAAATCATCTATTTCCTACATTAATATGGAGAATGAACAAAGAAGGTATCTTTCTTGGATGTTTGCCTTCGAAATGTAGGGTTTTGATGAAGGTTTAAAATAATTAGGGTTTCATCTAAAACCAAAAAGATATTCCGAAATAGACCAGGCTTGGTTGTTAATAAAACATGAAAAAATACTCAAATGCTAGAGTTTTAGATGGTTGTCGTAGGCATGAATATTAGTTCTAGTTAAATCTATATTGGAGGCCATTCCAGTTTACTGGATGTCCCTCACTTAGATCCCCAAGAGAGTGCTTGAGAAAGAAAGAAGAATATGTTTCTCATTCCTCTGGGATGGGAAAAAAAACCAATTTGTGCCTCCTTGGGTAAGATGACAGAAGATAGAAATGTCGAAAGCTCGAAAGCTTTAGGAGGCTAGGGACTTAAAAATATTTTCTTCTTCTTGTTAGAATTAGCTGCGGAAAGTGAATGGAGATTAATTACCAAAAATAATTTGTGGACTCAAGTGGCCACTGGAAAATTCATAGCTCCTTTATCCCTAAAATATTGGCTTCAAACCCCAGTTAATCCAAGGGTGAATATCTTAGTAGCATGGAGAGAAATACTAAACTCTTTAGATATTGTCAATAATGGATTACTGTGGAGAGTAGGGGATGGGTGACATGTTAGACAAGGTATAGATGCATCGACTAGCAGAAGGGAAAAATTCAAACCACCTAAGTAGGTGGTCAATCAGCTTAGGGAAAGAGGATGCTCAAGATTGTCGCAAGTATCAGATCCTAAAAACAACACCTTATGGCAACAGAGTTAGCGATTAGCCAAACTTATGAAATTTGAAGGTTAACACCAAATTTAATGGAACATATATGTGACAACTATCCAAGAAACAAATGTAAGATTAACAGATACATATGATGAGTTAATCTGGTCTTTTGAACCCTATTGTACCTTAAGAGACAATCCCTTAGCTGTGATAAGGAATCCATGCTTAAGACATTTATATAATTATGTCACAAAAATATTGGTCTTTGTTTAAACACCTCCAAATATTTATCATTAAACCCTCAAAAATCAAATGCAAAGAATGTCCCACAATGCTATTATCTACTAATATAGAATGAAATGATCAGAAGAACATGAAAGGAAGAAGCCCAAACTGATATGTTGTTGTATAGGATCTATCACCTCAAACTTCATAAGAATTATAAGAAAAGGAATAGTTAAAATGAAGGAGTGCATATTAAGGGTTTTAACTCTTATTTACACATGTAAAAATAGACCTGCAACTTCATTACTTCATTTTATTCAGAGACAGAAAACACACCATGTAAACTGGAAGATACATCAATAAAAAAAAATGCTAGAAGCTTTCTTTTCATTCATTAATAATTTGAAATCTGAATACAAAAATTTCTGTCTGGAGCTCCAAAACTCGGAACCCCTACCCCTCTTCTTGCCTCTGCTTTTATATTTGCTGTCTAATCTGACTTCCTAACTACTACGATAAGTTTTAAAACTGATTCTTGAATTAGTTTAGGAAATTTTGGAATTAATTAAATTTACAAAATAGTTGTTTTAATATTATATATATAATATATAATATAAAACCAAAATAGAACCTCACCCTGCTGCAAGTTAAAGAAGGACGAATAGTACATTTTGAGTCCCACTGTTATATTCGTATGCATTATTGACAAAATTAGACATGGTTTTTGAAAACCAATTACTGCCTATGGAAGCACCTGTAGCAGTTTATTGAGAAGGGGCTCAGTGATGCCGCATTGCATCGTAGCAGTTGATTTGTGAATAATGGTTCATGCCAAAAAATTCTACGGGGGAACTATCTCAAATTATTTTTGAGCATTTTTTGATGCTGCAAAACCATAGGATCTGGGCCGGATGATCCAAGTCATTGATTTATTTCTTGAGGTAGACTACTGCCACATTATATGCGTTTGCTTCCCTTCTTTTTCACGTAAAGTCTCATTGATCTTTGGGTTTTCATGCACTCAAATTACAATCTAAAATGTATTGAGTTTTATTTAAACATCATCTAAATGCCAAGTGATCATATGAGAAGGAAATGGTCATCATTCCAATCGAAATCCCATAGAAGGAATCAAACCCAGTTTTGCAGGACGTTTATGGAAAAAATTTCCTTTGAAGAAATGACGAAATCTCTTAAAACGCTTTGAATTTTTAAACAATTCCTGAAATAAAGTCAATTGGGCATATTCCGCAAAAAACCTAGATTGCGGAATTTTAAAATTTTCCTTTGTTTGCCCGCAATTTGAAATCTAAAATCATGATCTGAGAAGATCTGCGTTTTCTATGCATCTAATTTTCCACTCTCAAATAAAATCTTGATGCTGAATGTTTCAGATCTCTCCCAACCACACCAAGATGCGTTATGTTACCATTGGAAGTAATTACTGGTAGATTTGACCGATCAAAACCGTTTCTTGTCATTGCTGCCACTTTATAAGAAGAATTCAAATCCATACAACATTTTTTTCTTTAGAAAGGCTCTTGTAATTATAAAGAAATCGAAAAACTTCAGACATCGGTGGAGCTGGCATCACTGCCTTTAGATCTTTAATCTTATCTAAAAGGTTTGACATTATATTTTTTTAAGCACACTAACCTCATCATCCACGACACTTGTAGCTAGTGTACCATTTAGAGATGCTATGTCAGCTGTTTCCATCTGCCAACTTGCAAAAGGATTTCTAAGTTCAATCAATTCAAATAATAGATCGAGATATTTCTCATTCTTGTCCTTATCCTCAATTATAATCTCATAGATTTGGGATCCCTTTTGTTGATATTCTCAAACTTTTTCCACCTCCATGAAGACTCGAACTTTCATGCTTGTACCTTTTAATTTGCTGGCACATTGAGCCATGAAACACATCCAAGACATGAGACGAGGAGAATCGTTGTGCAACATGTGTTGAGCTTGTGGTTATCTTCTTGAACATGTTCCAGTTCTTCTTCAATTTTAATAATTGTTCCTCAGCAACCTTGAATTGCTCATAACCTCTCTTGACTTTTAGCTGAGTCAAATTGTGCTACAACATCTGGCTCCAATTGGGGACATCACTTTGGTAACAAAGTGCTGAGAACTTGTAGACCAGTAGCCTTTATTGTGCATGGAGTCAAAACAAAATGAAAGTTGATCTCAATATGTAATATCCTTGAAATCTTCCACATGTTTAACTTCTTCCTTTATCCTTTAAACTAAAAATACCGAACTAGCAATACTGCAACTGAAAATGCTCAAATTCTGAGCTTATTTATGTACAAATCCTATATATATATAAATGGCTGAGCTTAATTAGGTGAATTCAACCTTTCAATGGTACCAACCCAACATCTGATTGTTAGATTTAATACCTTCATACTGCTGAAATTTAAAAATCAAAACAGGAATGTACCATGAAAATTTTCCATATACAAAAATTTGTACATACCCTTGCATAAAAGCTTGTTGTGGATCAAAGAAATTTGTCATATATTCGGCCACTGGATCATTGAATTGATGAGACAGAACTTTGAATGCCTCCTTTTCTTGAACATTTTGTTGATGTAGATTTCTTTGAACAGGGTAGCTTCCGCCATTGTTTGACTCCTCAAATTGCAATTGTGTGTGAGGAACTTGATTGTCATTTTCTGTAGGCAGACATTTAGGCTGAAAAGAGAAATCCAAGGTTTGTTCCCTATAATGCTGATGTTCTTCGTATAATGCCAATTCTTGACAAAAATCTTCCTCCTCATGCAAACATACCTGAGAAGCTCCACTAGTTTTCCCTCTATTCAAAAAATCATTAAAATTATAAAAATTGTAATTATCTTCCAATAGTTCATCGTGTAGTTCATTTGTTGCAACGAAGTTTTGACCAGAATCTTCAGAATGCTTAGATTCTTGTGTTTTGTCAATACAAGAATCCTCTAACACCTTTTGAAAATCCTTGTTCATCTTTGAATTTTCATTCTCTTGAAAAGCAATTCCAATTTTTTCTTGACAAGCCCTCTTGTTTTCAACAAAACTTGTTCTTTCAACGTGACAGGAAAATTTCTACAAGCCCACACATTATCTTCAATTTCCTGTGCATAAAGAAACATCAGATTTAGAGTGCAAGGCTTTCTCTCCTTGAGATAAAAATCCAAGGCAATAGGAAGAGCCCTCACATAATAAATCATAGCTTCTACTTCAGGAGGTTGAATTTCTTTTGGCATGCTAAAATATTTTTTTTGAAACCTTCTATTAAACTCAGCGATTGATTCATTTCTCTGCCTCTGGATAGAATGTAATTCCAAAAGGTGTTTTTCATATGACTTATGCTCACCCCAATACCTAGAAAAGATATCTTGAAAACCTTGCCATGAACTAATTGAACTTGCTTCCAAACACTGGAACCATTGTTGAACACCCTGCTTTAATGAATGAAAAAACATCCTTAAAGCCACATCTTCATAAATAATCTGAAATTTGTCTAGAAAGTACTCAAATTCCAAGATATGTTGTTTAGCTTAAATACCCTCATCCTCTCCAGAGAAAGTTGGCAAAAATTTGAATCCTTTTGAGGGATATTGATGAAGAATTGTGGGCAGCTTCAAGGGTTTAAATATTTCTTTGTTTTTGAGCTGAAATAAAGTCAATTGTTTATGAGGCAGAATATTATCCTCCAAATATGATGAATCATCACCTTTATGCTTAAACCGTGACTGATTATCTTTAGGAATTGTAATGCAACAATCATCTCTCCTCTCATATTTAGGAGATAAAAATGTGTCAAGATATATGATAAAAGCAGAAGAAAAATCATCTTTTCCCAATAAATCATCTTTTCCCAATAAAGAATGTACTTTTTGAGCCTTATAATCTTGTGAGAAAATAAAGCAGGAAACAATCTTCTTGACATATAAGGGAAAATAGACCACTAAACTGATAGTAAAAAATAGAACCTCCTTTAAAAAACTGAAATTCTGATACATGTTTTTTCCACGATGCTTTCTCATTTTCTCGCCAGCAAAATTCTTCATCTAATGAAAACTTCATCAGCGGAGTCGCCAGGTAAATAATAAACAACCAAAATTCAAATCTAAATCTTGTTCACCATCAAGAATAAGGGATTATGAGACCTTCTACTGCAAGGTATTTGACCTCGTGTGTGGCTTTTTGAAAATGAAAATTTTGTAAAAAGTAAACACAAGCGAATATTTCCTCTTCACTGAACAACTAGAGGAAATTGAAAGTAAACCTAGGGAAATGAACTTTGTTTCTTCGATCCTCGGCAACGACACCAAAAAATGTTGTACTTGAAGAGACAATCCTTTAGCTGTGATAAGGAATCCGTGCTTAAGACATTTATATAATTATGTCACCGAAATATTAGTCTTTGTTTAAACACCTCCAAATATTTATCATTATACCCTCAAAAATCAAATAGAAATAATGTCCCACAATGCTATTATCTGCTGATATAGAATGAAATGATCAGAAGAACATGAAATGAAGAAGCCCAAACTGATATGTTGTTGTACAGGATCTATCACCTCAAACTTCAGAAGAATTATAAGAAAATAAACATTTAAAATGAAGGAGCACATATTAAGGGTTTTAACTCTTATTTACACACGTAAAAAGAGACCCGCAGCTTCATTAATTCATTTTATTAAGATATAGAAAAAACACCATGTAAACTGGAAGACACATCAATATCGACAAATGCCAGAAGCTTGCTTTTCATTCATAAATAATTTGAAATCTGAGTACAAAAATTGCTGTCTGGAGGTCCAAAACTCGGAACCCCTACCCCTCTTCTTGGCTCTGCTTTTATATCTGCCATCTAATCTGACCTCCTAACTACTACGATCAGTTTTAAAACTGATTCTTCAAGTAGTTTAGGAAAATTCTGAATTAATTAAATTTACAAAATAGTTGTTTTAATATTATATATATAATATATAATATAAAACCAAAATAGAACCTCACCTTGCTGCAAGTTAAAGAAGGATGAATAGTACATTTTGGGTCTCACCATTATATTCGTATGCATTATTGACAAAATCTCACATGGTTTTTGAAAACCAATTACTACCTATGGAAGCACCTATAGCAATTTTTTGAGAAGTGGCTCAGTGATGCCGTATTGCATCGTAGCCATCGATTTGTGAACAATGGTTCAAGACAAACCATTATACAAGGGCACTATCTCAAATAATTTTTGAGCATTTTGTGATGCCAAAAAACCATAGGATCTCGGCCAAATGATCCAAGTCGTTGATTTATTTCTTGAGGTAGACTATTGCCACATTATATGCGTTTTCTTCACTTCTTTTTCACGCAGAGTCTCATTGATCTTTGGGTTTGCATGCACTCAAATTACAATCTGAAATGTACTGAGTTTTATTCAAACATAATCTAAATGCCAAGTGATCATATGAGAAGGAAATGGTCATCATGCCAATCGAATTCCCATAGAATGAATCAAACCTAGTTTTGTAGGAAGTTTCTGGAAAAACTTTCCTTTGAATAATTGACGAAGTATCTTAAACTGATTTGAATTTTTAAACAATTCTCGCAATAAAATCAATTGGGCATATTCTACAAAAAATCCAGATCGCGGAATTTTAAAATTTTCCTTTGTTTGCCCGCAATTTGAAATCTAAAATCATGACCTAAGAAGATCTGCGTTTTCTGTGCAAGTAATTTTTCACTCTCAAATAAAATCTTGATGCTGGAAATTTTAGATCTCTCCCAACCACACCAAGATGCATTATGTTACCATTGGAAGTAATTTCTGGTAGATTTGATTGATCAAAACCATTTCTTGCCCTTGCTTCCACTTTATAAGAAGAATTCAAATCCATACAACATTTTTTTCTTGAGAAAGGCTCTTGTAATTATAAAGAGATCGAAAAAATTCAGAAAATTGTGGAGCTGGAATCATCGCCTTTAGATCTTCAATCTTATCTGAAAGATCTGACATTATAATTTTTTAAGCACATTAACCTCATCATCCACGACACTTGTAGCTAATGCACCATTCAGAGATGCTGTGTCAGTGGTTTCCATATGCCAACTTGCAAAAGGCTTTCTAAGTTCAGTCAATTCAAATAATAGCTCAAGATGTTTCTCATTCTTGTCCTTCTCCTCAATTATAATCTCATAGAGTTGGGCTCCCGTTTGTTGATATTCTCAAAATTTTTCCACCTCCATGAAGACTCAAACTTTCATGCTTGTACCTTTTAATTTGCTGGCACATTGAGCCATGAAACACATCCAAGAAATGAGATGAGGAGAATCGTTGAGCAACATGTGTTGATTTTGTGGTTATCTTCTTGAACATGTTCCAGTTCTTCTTCAATTTTAATAATTGTTCCTCAGCAACCTTGAATTGCTTAGAACCTCTCTTGACTTTTAACTGAGTTAAATTGTGCTACAACACACCCTAGAGGCAATATACTCCAAAACTGGGATATCTCCACAACAATAAAAGGGAACAACCAATTGAGCAGGTTTGGTGGTGGAAAATCATACGGAAACAAAAATTTCCTATGAAGTATAGGATTTTTATGTGGTGTTTAATAATAGGGAAGGTACCAACATGGGACATGATGCAAAAGTGTTAAAAAATAGGACCTTTGTGGTGTTGTATCTAAGGATAATTAATAAACCATTTATTCATGGAATGTATTTTCTCAGGGATATTCTGGGCTGTATGAAAAAAGTCACTGGGACCATGAAAATGGGAGGGATAGAGTGTGGCTGAATGCTGGAGGTCTTGGTGTCAAAACTCAACCACTAAACCTATAAAAGCTCTGCTTCTTATAGTCACATGCGACCTTTGGTCAGCTCGAAATAAGTGCATTTTTTTCAGAAAAAAAACACCATACCAGAGAAGACAACAGTCGAGGGAATGAAAATTATATCATAGTTCCCCCAACCTACAATTAAAGAAAAAACATGCCATATCAGAGTGGATAATCCTAAAATATCGATTCCATGGGGATTTCTTGATGGAACCTCTCAAGAGGCTAATCATAAAATTTGGGGGTTGGGTTTGTCCTTTTTATTTTAGAGGAACATGTATTTCATGCTAAAATGGGTTTTGGGGAGGGTACACATAATTTAGCTTAGATAATAGCCCTAAAATCCCTATTAGTATATGCAAAGGATAAGGGATGTGGCGAGTTGCATGTTTATGGAGATTTTATGCTAGTTGTTAGTAGGGTCAATGATTGTAATCAATGTCAAAATTTCACTCTTATGCCAGTACTTCATGATATTATGAGGATGAAAATATCATTTACTTTTTTTCCTTGCACTCATATCTACAGGGAGAGGAGTCACACAACGAATATCCTTTTTAAAGAGGGTCTAGTCATGGATAGGGCACCATAGAGCATCACTAAGTATATAGGGGCTGATCACTATGAGTTATTTCGCAAGCCATACATGGACAAGGCAACATCATATATTGCGGTAGAAAGATAATAACATAAATCTACAATCTGATTTTTTTCTTTTTGTTTCTCTTTTTTTTTCAGACTACACGATAAATATGTGTTAACAATCCTAACGGTGAGGAATATCTAATATTCCTGTTTCATTATCAACAGACTTTTATAGTTTTGTTTGCCATGAGATCTATATGTTGTTTTGATGTAAAATCATGGTTATAATTTAGTGGCACATATTAGAGATACTTTGTGTCATACATATGAATTTTTTGTGAGGATTCATGAAGATGCTTAAGAATACACTCTTGAAGCATATAAGAAGGATGTAATTTTGATTCGAAGGAATAAAATTATGATTTTTTTTAGAAGGAAAAAAACCATAGAAGGGATAACAACTTTATATAGAAATTACAAATGGAGAATAGAACTAAAGCAGGGAAATTTAGTGGCTTAGTAGATTTCGAGGTCTCTCACTTTCAAAGATTATTCAAAGAACCATATGAGGTTAGTTTAGTAGAAATATCACATCTTACTACATTTTCCCCAAGTTTTGTGGACGAATGAGTAAATCATGAAATATTAATGGAAGAGGTAACCAAGGAAGAACTCAAAGTAGTGTTAAATTCCTTATAAAAGGACACTAGTCTAGGTGTTATATGGATGGAAAATGGGGTTATTACTTGGTTTCTATGATTTGATGGAGGAGGATATTTTGAGATTAGTTTAGGAAAACAAAGTCTCAATGAAAATTCTCATGGCATTAATTTTACCTTCATAATGTTGATTCCTATTTTATGCCAATTTCTTTATGAAAGTGATTGTATAAAACCACTGCAAAGATAATATATACTAGATTCAATAATTTTTTTCATAATGTATCTACTTTGAAACATTTGGGTTCCTTAATGGAAGAAATTTACATGATGGTATTGGAGTGGCACAAGAAGGTCTCCACTACAAAAAATCTAAGAAACTTCCCTTTGTCATAATGAAACTAGATTTCTTTAAAGCTTATAATAGAACTAGTTGGATGTAGTTAAGGTCAACACCTCTAGATATAGGATGTAATCTTCAAGTGGTTATTGGATTATGGGATGTTAGATATTTCTCTCCTTTATAGTACTAAATAATGGGTTTACTTCAAATCTTTCATTCTTTCTAGGGTCCTAAGACTAGGATTCCCATTATCACGAATTATTTTTCTCTTAGTTGCTAAAGGTGCGAGTAGAGCCATCCATAAAGCCAAGATAACAAGTGTTTTGGAAGGGATAAAATTAGGGAGACTAAATTTATGACACATTTGTTGTTTTCAATGATGTTGTACTCTTTTATTAAGGTTTCCCTAGGAATTGCACAAAGTTAAAAGGAATTTTTAGAAACTTTCAACATTGCAATGGAGATGTAGATTAACATGTCGAAGTCTTAAATGTTATTTATTGTGTTAAAATAGGATGAGGAGAGATAGATTCAATATCTAATTCCCTCTACAAATATTGTTTTTTAGGAAGGGATAAACCACCCAAGGTTCCTTTTAAAACCAAATTATTATGAGAAAATAGATTAGAGCTTGTTAACTAATGAGATTGATAAGAAAATCAATATGTGGTCTAATGAGTGGCTCCCATGAAGGTAGAATAAATCAAGTCAAATATATCCCTGAAGCAATACCAATTTCTTGGAATTCTATAGATTACATACCTAAAGGGGTTTTAGAGATGTAATGTACCTAAAACCTTATTGCTTGATTATGGATGGAGGGTATCCAGACATGACTTCTAAGGTAACCTTATTGATATTTCTATTGTCAAAATGATTCTTCCTTCAACCAAATTAAACCCTATTTTGGAGATTTCCATCATTTAACGTTTCTTAATATCCCTCCAATTATATAAATTCAATCCATTTTCAGGCTCATGACACAATGTGATGCCCATTTGGAAATCTTCCCTCCAAGTGCCACATTAAAATCTATGCCATTCCATTTGGAAGATACATGATGGTCCTTTTGTCCATGTGTCACCATCATATATTTTTGATATACACAACCAAACACATTAGGCTACCATGTCAACCTACCATGTTAGGTTACCACATCAGAGCATTAGTAGCTTCCTAAAATATTAGTTGGAGTACCCGATAACCGATGTATTGACCTCTCGATATCTCGACAACTAATTATTGATAGTTACTTAATGGGAATTTATTTGTAAGTCAAAAAATGTTATCGATGTGTGTTAGCATCGAGAAAAAAACAATATCAGTGATATCTTTATCCCTTAAATACCCAATATACCATAGGTTGATCTCCCAATATCCGCTACGTTAGTTTCTATTTAGCCTCCACCTCAATGTCACTACATACTTTGATTCACATCATCTCACCATATCAACATGCAAGGTCAGTAATGCCACATGACATGCCATCATAACATGTCAAATCCACATCATAAAGCTCTGCATTCATTCCATGTCAACTCCATATCATCCCTCTGGGAATTGGCCACTAGACCACTAGGAAACACTAGAAGAATTATTTAACACCCCTCTCGTTCTAATAACATAAATTAACCAATAGTGAAATCTCCGCTAACTAACTGGTGTAAAGGATTCATTGATACCAAAGAATCACGTTAGAAGTTATTCAGGGTAATACCCAACAACTAACTTCTCGATAAGCTGACACACCAATAATCGAAAGGTTGATAATGAAGGGTATTAATAAAAGCATAAATGATAATCCAATAATAAACATCGTTTGATAATAAATAATCCATGGTAATTTATGGTTGTTTCAAGTTTTATTAGCATCAAGGAATTTTTGATAGAGGGTATTCATAGTTTTGTTGTCTCTTAACATCTGATACCCTGAAAACTCGATATCCTATCCTCTCAAGGCCTAATCCCTTTTCAGCTAAGCTATTGGTTATGGATTATATCAAAACATGTGATTAGGGGATAGGAATAATAAATTTGATCCTCGAATTTCAAGGGGACATCCTGAATTTCTAAACTTTTAGTATCAAACCCCAAAATTCAAATTATTTTTTTGATAAACTTACCAACTAGGTATAGAGGATTGAAATTGACTCTGATAGAGCAAAAAATTGGCCTAGAGACTTCTAAAGGATCTAAATTTTCCTCCATCCTATGATTTCATCCCCAACACTATCTTCATCATGTCATCTCCACCACAAGAAGGCATAAAATGGAAATGGCCATACCTCCTCAACTTTACCTGAGTAAAGATATTATCTCACTCCCTTAGGCTAAAAACCACCAACATCACACTTCCAACTCGAAAATATTACAAACAAAGGGGCCAAAATTCTAGCTTACCTCTAGAGGAAGCAAGGTCTCCCCTCACTGAAGAATTATCAAGTCTTCTTTATTCAAAATAGGGATACAATAATAATTGTTTCGTCCCACAATGTTCATGGTAAAATCCATTCACATTAACATAAAAACAATAAGAGCCTTAATCTCTAATAAACCGTTGGATTATTTTCAATAATACAATATATATCAGGATTGTTATAGGTAGACATACTCTAAGGAATACTTCTACATATAGCATTCATTCATGAAAGGAGTCAAAAAAACATTTAGATCATGACTTATACATAGTTAGGAAACCATCATATTAACTTCCAACTTATCATTACAAGCATACACATTAGTACAACATATAACTAATAATGAAACACTAAATAGTAATTTCATTTCATTAGTAGGGGAATAAATACATTTTATTTTTATTTTTAATCTTTTCTATAAATTGAAAAATGGAGAGAAACTCTCCAAACAATGATAGGCTCAACTACACTATAGTCTTTCTTGTGGTTGGCCACCCCCAAGCCAAATCCAAAGCCTTAAGAGGAATATTCTCCTAGGGTTTTATAATTTTCTAATTAGGGTATAGGATGTAAAGGGCCACTCTTGTTCACATACAAGAATTAATATTCCGCTCTTCCTCATTATTCCTCCATTTTTTGATTATCGCTGTCTAATCCACTCTCTGATCTCTTTTCTCACCCATAAAAAGTCTTGAAATTTATATATGCTCTCCTCTCTTATCACCCACATGCAGTCTACAACTTTATTTCTGCTCTTTTCTTTCCACCTTCCAAAAAAGAATCCCCTCCTCACTCTATACACTTTTCCCACCATGATAATTTGATTCCCTTCCTTGGGCTACGTGGACAACTAGAAGTATCCATTAAAGTGGTACATAGACCATACATTTGGAGTAGTTCGGTACCACTAAAACTTGCTTCTCATAACTACTAGAAATTGGGTATTTCAATATTAAATTAGAAATCTAGAAAATTAATTAAAGGTATAATAGGAAACTTCCCAATTCCTCCTCACAAATTCCTTGTCAGGCATCAAGATCCATGTAGGTTTCTCTCTTCTTTAACTTTAATATATTAAGTAAAGATGATTATTAAATCAATAGAAATCTAACAAAATATGAATGCTATTCATGTGATATTTAAAAATCTTAATTACATATTGCAAAATATGGGGATTAAAAAAGGGGTGTTACAAGAGATCATTAAAAAAATGAATTAAGTTTTGGGGTTGGGAAATAAAGAAAATGTAGAAATTATACATTATGCATGTATATCTTGGATTCACCCAATTTAACAATATGCTAAAGTTAAATACTGAATCTATTCTACAAATCATTTTCGGAATTAAAAACACAATCGCCAATTACATAAACATGAAGAAAGATCAATCACGCACAACACAGATAATTTACCGAGGAAAGATTACAACTAAAAACCCCACTATATTTTATTGTATAATATATCATGGATCATGAAACAATTACATACAAATATCCAATCACAAGAGTCCTCAGTGCATTAGCTAATTGTCTCACACTGTCATATAAAAATTGGCAAACTACTTGCTCAATTGACTGTCTCTAGACAAGCTGCATCCAATACGCAATCCCTACTGATAGGAATCCCTGAATGAATGAAATCTTGCTTGCCTTGACTGTGCAATTCTCATGGGAAAATACAATGTGTGTGTGGTTGCATGTGTGCAACTGGATAATGTCACAATTGATAGTTTACTTCCCTTTCACCTAGAACTCAACTGGGTCTCCGCTGGATCTCACATGCATGCAGTTAATAATAGTAAATCTTCAGTTGCATGTGAGACCATTGATTGTGAATTAATTAATAATTAATTCACTTGATCTCTCACTAGTGTATCTTTAGTTACAACTAGCACAATTGAGTTAACTCACTTAACTAAGTTAAGCTACTTTACAACTTGCACAACTACACTTCCAACTCTGTTACAACTTTGAATCACTCAACTACAACTAAGTCAACCTGCATGTCCCACCAACCAACCACTTAACTCAAAATTCCTTTAGCTAACTAATTTTCCACTTTAGTTAACTATTTCCAAGTGCTCATTGAGAATATATTATAGTTTATTGTCCAAATAATATTAAGGTATAATAATAGTAGACATGAATCCTATAAATAGACATGAATTCTATAAATAGATTATGCACATACATATATAAATAGACATACACCTAAAAATAGCCCGAGGCCCATCCTAGTGTAGGTGCTTAATTTTCACTAGGACCTTCTTGTTGAATCTCAACACTCCCTCTCAACAAGAAAGGGATTATCCTTCACCATGATTCTGTCTCTATGGTATTCGAATTTTCGCCTGGTGAGTGCCTTCATTAGAATATCTGCATCCTGATCTTCCGTGGGAATTTTACTAAAGAAACATGATTCTCCTCTACACATAATCTATGAGATGATGGTACCATATATCTATATGCTTATATCTATCATGAAACACATGATTAATCAAGAGTTTAATGCAACTCTCATTATCACAATGAATCACTGTTGGATCCATATGAGAACCAAACAAACCAACCAAGCTCTTTTTCATCCAGATAGCCTCACATGCAGCTTGAATCGTTGCCATGTATTCGGCTTCTGCTGAACTAAGTACCACATATCTCTGCTTCCTACTTTACTAAGAAATAGTTGTAGATCCAATACTAAAGATCCCCCCTGATGTGGTCTTTATTTCTGTTGGAATTCCAACCCAATCTGCATCCGTGAAGCCATGAAACTCCACTCCATCCATATTTATGTACCATAATCCATACTCTGATATTCCCCTCAGGTATCTCAGGACATGCTTCACCACCTTCCAAAAGAGCTTGGTAGGCTTAACCATAGCTTGAATCAGCTAGTTAACCACATAGAAAATGTCTGGTCTCGTGTTCACTAGATACATTAGCAAACCCACTAACTATCGATAGACATTAGCATCCACTACCTCTCCAGAAGTAGCATCCTCTTTCCTCCAGTTTCCTCGAAGAGGAGTATCCATGGGTTTGCCGCCCTCCATGTGAAACTTACCCAGTATCTCCCTGTTGTCCAGGTAAATCCCCTCTTTAGACAGATGTGATCCCTCTAGCCCTAGGGTCGGTCTAGAAACTATGGGAACATACTAACATCTACCTTCCTAGATTGTAAATGAAATTCAGAGCAAGGAAGATGACCTACCTTGTTCTGATGCTATGTTGTCGTCTTCCGTTGAAGGTTCTTGATCCGTTGCTCTCCTCAAGCTTGATACACGCTGCTACTAACGTTCGATTACCTCTAGAGACAGTCAAGACACCACGAAAAGCGTGAAACCACGAAAAACATAAGGCAATTACAACCTATATAACTGATCAAGGAATGCTAGAAATCTCATTATAAATGTAAAGAAGAGTGGAAGATAAACATCATATGCATTTTATTATGATAACGACAAGGGGAGTTTACAAGCAAGCCTTGATGTTGAGGCTCTCCTTCGGCAGGTCTGTATCCAAGCACATTTGCCACACCCTCATGAAAAAAGGTCCAAGATCTCACTATTTTCTCAACACACACAAACAATCACACTTTGCACTATTCTCCCGAAGCTATGATTGCTTCTTCTTTCTATGCTAACTTTTTCAGCTATCTGTTCAACTAGCACATAAACAGAAGATGGCTATATTTATAGAGGAGAGGAGGAGGTTGGGATCAATAAAATAGTGGAAGGGAGGCCTTGTCCCTTGGGAGGTTTCCCCATAAGGTGGAAACAAGAGGCCAAAGGAGGAAGGCCATGGTTATTCAGTCGAACCACTCCCTTTGACTCATCCACGAAGTTGTTGTGATCGAAACCTCACCTCTATTTTAAAAAAAAATTCCATAAACAGATCGGAGCAGGTGGCTAACTGAGACAGAGCGCCAGCTGGCACAGGGGCTAGTGTTAATCTGCCTCATTGGTGCAATGGAATAACGGGCTACCAATGCCAAGGCAAAAATAGGGGTTTCTGATGATCTGTTCAGGAAATTGTTAACGGAAGGAATATTTTGCTCAGGGAAAGGGATGCAATGATGGTATTTGCAAGGCATGACACTGCTTATTGGTCACATAAATAGTCCTCCAATGTGCGGGATGGGGATTTCAGGGACAGTGACAAAATGCTGTGTAACATATTCCCCTAAAGCATGAAGTTGAACATGAGTGAGGGGTGAAATGCTTTGCAAATACGTGCAAGGAACTAGACGCTGCTGTCAAGAGACCTACAAATCAAGCATAGATGCATATGCATAACTGAAATCTCTGATGAAAATACATGAATCCATGGTATATGCACAACTATCCATCAAGAAGAGGATCATGTGAATGGATCCTCAGCATGGACGCAACCATCCGAATGAAGGGATCATATGAAATAGATCCATGGCATGGGCACAACCATACGTCTAAATAATCGTGTATATAATCATGAATGACTCATCACTCTTTGCAACCTGGACTTTTGTGATTGAAGCCCAGGGTCTTGTGCTCCAACACCACCCGATCAAAGAACAAATTCCAACATGCGAATAGACCTGTTGAAGTCGAACATGCTAGAAAATCACTTGATTACTGGTCAATGACGTGAATCGTTAACAAGTGTGAGAGAAACCACCCATAATGTTAATGGATCTCAAGGTACTACTAGTACAATCCATGGAATGTGAGCAGTGATCTGAAGTTGAACACTCGTGAAATCACCCGATCAAAGGCCAATGATGTGAACCTGTTGTTGAATGCAAAGAACTTTCCATTAGGGCATGCAAGCTCTAAGGTACAAGAAAGGAGTCTCTAGATCAACTTCTCGGATAATGAGCTGAAGTAGACAGGAAGTGATCTGTCGAAGGAGGGTCATAATGAATCCCACATCATCGATGCGAAACAGAGAAGGTAATATGAGTGTGAATCAAGAATGGAACAGAGGATCAAGGGATATACAAACTGCAGAAGGATTTTCTCTTGAACATATCGAAGACACGACTCTGGAATTTGGTAGCATTTGACTCAAATAGGATCCGAGGTCATGTTAACAAGATTTTTAATCGAATGAGAGGAAAATAGATTTCCCAAACCCATGGAGGCAAAGGGACAGAGTGAAGATATCCCAACCTGACACGAACTGTAGATAAGTGTCATGTTCAAGAGTGACATACTGCTGACACAACTGATGAATAACTTCCGTTTTCCCCCACCATTTCTAGCGAGTGCCTCTTTCTTTTTACACAAGCTTGAAGAGGATACCATATGCTTGTCATATAAGTTTGTCGTTCGGAAAAATCCACCCTAGTACATTTTATGAGCCCTAGGAACTTGGAACTCTGTAACGTCATGATGTCTGTATCCGATGTCATTTAGTTTTAAGGAGTCTGACAAAGGAAGAACTCATCAAATTTTCATGTTTAGAGAGTTTGAAAAGAAGCAGAAAAGAAAACTCCAGCATTTCCCTTTTCGTAAATAGTCCCTCAGATCTGAAAAGGTATAAAACAATATCTGGGAGAGCCTCTTAGTCGTGAAAGGATAAGGTATTCCTTTTTCGTAAATAATCTATCCCAGCTCGAAAAAGGGGTAAATGTATACTGGGTAGATATCATTTCGCAGACATTTAAAGAGTTCAAAATGAGAAGAGTCTCGTAAATTTTTTCATGTTTTTAGAGTCAGAAAAGAGCTGGAAGTTGACTCATCCTAGAGGAACGAGTGGTATTAAGGGTAGCTACTGGTTCCGGTAATGGTGGAACTGCTCAGAACAAGTAAAGGTAAAGAGGTAGGCTAACAAGACCACTCATTGTAGAGTTTCCTCAGGAATGGGTAAAAAAATCAAGTGAAGGCGTATGATCGGCCAAGAAAACGATAACGATGGAATGAGAAGACCAAGGCTCATATGGAAAAACAGGTTGATAAAATGGCAATCACGAGAGGTAAAATGGGAATGGTTTCATTTTTAGACAATCTTGAAACAAAGATAAACTATGCTTGAAACCGGTTTCATTTTTACACAAGATTGAAACGGAAACAAACTATGCTTGAAAAGGTAAGCATGCCCCCAGCATGGTGACTCAATTCGAGGTACATGCCCCCCAAGCTTTAGTCCATATGAAAGGAAGATGGAGTGAAGGTTCAAATTACAAGATCAAGAGAAAGACTCGACTGGGATTTTACGAGACCTTATCAAAGACTCGAATTGAACGAGAACGTGTTTCATTTTTTTAACGAGGTTAACACATTAAAAGAACTATCCTCAAAAGAGCTTGTTTCATTTTTTAAGGAGCTTAACACAAGAAAACGAACTGCTCTCCGATGACCTTTTTAGGTTGAATAAGAAGTCATGGATTCCAAGAGGTTCGCATATGATGGGAGAACAACATCTTGAAAATCAGGACCCAATGCCCCCAGAACATGATGCATAATGGCACTATCACTGAATGCGGGCACGGGATAGGTAATCACATGATTATCCTGCAGTGGGGTAGACTAAACTGGTGGATAAAGATCCGGAAGGGATGATGGTGGACGAGACGTCAGGTTAGGACCAAAGAATGAAAGCTGATCAATGGTCACGATCCGACCTTCATGTGGAAAACAAATCACATGAAAGAGGGAAGAGTCAAGCGCTCCCATGAAATAAGTATAGTCGCGCCCCAAGAGTAAATTAAAGTCCAAGGGGCCTGGAACAACCATCACATCTATATATATGGTTCTCCCTCCCAAAGTAATAGGAAACTTCGGAAGGATCCCTAACAGTTGATTGGTTCCTTTGTTAAAAGCCAACAGATTCTGCGTAACAGGCACAAGAGGTGGAGAACCAAAAGCTTGCCAATTAGTGGAAGACAAAATACTTACAGACTCGCCTTCATCTATAATGGTGCTGGGTATGACCACATCAAAGGCCTATACCATGATCTCAAAAGGAACATAAGAAAAAAGGCGGTATCCTGAAAATCGACTCCAACCGAAGGAAGCGACGAAAATACTTGGAGTGGGTACCATCGAACTGAGATGGTCTTCCCTTGGTGTTACCAGAGCAAGAAAAAAATCCTCCTTGACCTCCATCATGGGAGCAGGAGGAGCAACTTCATGAACTATAGGGACGGGAGAATATTTCCCGAAGTCTGGGGAATTTGAAGAAACAAGAAGAACATGAGGGGGATGAGATCCACTCTTGATGGAAAAGACTTGATGAACCGTAGGCAGGATCAGGTCGACCGATTCCTTGACCAATGGTTGGTTGGGAATGGATTCGTGAATTTGAATTTCCGAGGGATCAGGATCGATCGAAACTGACTCTTGACCGATCATTGAATCAAATATCGGAGGACTCGAAGAAAACTTCTGGTAACCAATCGGAAGGCAGGGTGCAGAAACAATAGAGTTGTCTATCACTCTCGTGGCTTCATCCATGTATGGAAAAAGGTGAATGGGATGATTCCCTTCACACAACTTACAGGGATTCGTGATCTTACCCTGTTTCTTACGAGTCTTATCAGTACTCGTCGAAGATGTGTCACCAATATTACTTCCAGAAGCCGAAGGCAATGGTGGACGGCCGTCGGACCATACTTCAAGCACCTTGGGAATACTAGGGTAGTCTTGATGAAGGTGGTCACCTTTTCACACTACAAGGAAAAGACCCTCTAGTGGAGGTTATAAACGAGGTTTTTAGTGTTGTAAAATTGACCAAAATTGTCAAAAAAACATATGCTACCACATCCGTTTATGGTAACGGAGGTTTTGGCAGAGCTTTTAACAGAAATTCAACACAACTAAAAAAAAAAGGGTGGCTGGAGGTTATTACGGATGTTTTTTCATTGGTGCTCTTATTAGGTTTTAACGCACCGGTGCGTATTGCTAGACAATGCACCAGGGTGGTCTAAGGAGAATGCACCAAGCCGTTAAGGAAAATAACAACACCGGGCTTGGTGTTGGTGATACAATGCACGGGGCCGTTCTAATTGGTCTTGGGATTTGAGCGGTGCCCATAGGTCGTATCAATGCGCCGATGCGTATGCTTATATAAACAGCCCGGTGCATCGTATCACATAAATGCACCAAGGTTTACAATTGGTATCGGTATTCTTGCAGTGCAAATATGTCATACAAATGCACCAGTGCTTATCGACACATAAACGCCCCGGTGCGTACTATCACAAAATTTCACTGAGATTGTAATTGGTATCGGTATTCGTGTGGTGCCTATTGGTCATCCAAATGCACCGGTGTGTATAGACAGAAAAAACACCCCGGTGCATAGTATCACACAAACGCACCACAATTTATAATTGGTATCAGTATTCGTGTGGTGCTCATAGGCGGTAAAATGACACCATTGCGTATAGATACATAAACGCACCAGAGCGTCGTACCGCACAAACACCTCGATATTTTTAACTGGCTTTGGTATTTGTGTGGTCCCAATAGGTAGTAAAAACGCACCAATGCGCTTAATAATACAAGCGCACCGGTTTTCATTTTGTATTTTTTAGAAACATCGACTTGTGGCAGTGCAATTATTGTGATTGTTTTAAATTCATTATTCATCAAAATTCGACACATATTATTACAATATTCATATTAATTAAATTTTTATTAATGGATTTGAATGTGATGTTTAGATTAATTTGTTATATCATATCATAATTATTGTGGTTTTTTAAATTTATTATTCATCAAAAGTCGACACATATATATGTTATAACAATATTCATATGAATTAAATTTTTATTACTGCATTTGAGAACGACAATGGGGAACACAATAGTGACAATAGAGAACACAATAGAATAAATTAAAACATTTTTTATTATATATATATATATATATATATAAGACATTCTTTGTCATACAAAATGGGACAGTTATTGGTATCCCTTTATCTTTCAATTGGGACACTATGTCCATTACATTAAAGAAAATGTCTGATTTCACAGCCATTTTTCCAAAAATAGTACAACGCTTTGCTTTTATATCCAAACATGGTGATCGTCATTCTTCACTTGAACTGGTATCATTGCTAGAGCTACTTCCATGACTTGGGGTTATTTTCAAAAATGTTTTGTTCACGACGTTGATTGTTTTCTTCTTCTTCACCTTCTTCCATCTACAAACATAAAAATAAACTGTAATGAGTGTATATACATTGGTGAGAATAATGAAAATTGCAATATTATTAAATAACATACATCAATGTAAATCGAAAAGAAATGACGTACCAATGCAACAATTGACTCATAAACTATACACATTCTTTTAAAACCATGTAACATGCCATATTTCAAGATTTGATCTGATGGCGCAGTGCCATACTTTGTTTCCTGCGATTTTTACACCCCATAAGAAATCATATATTTAATATAAAAGATTTATTTTCTCTATTAATTATAGACGGAGTTAAGTAAAACAAGATTGATAGATGCTTACAAATTCCACAATTAAGTTCTGATATGCCAACATATATGCGCAACCCATATTTAAACCAATTTCAATCAATTCCTCTAATGGTTCTTCTTTGTATGTTAGCACCTGTTTGGAGACATTTAATGATGATTTTTGTAAAACAACTTAAAAATACAAAAATGAAATCTAATTAAGTTGTTATAAGGAAGTAACAATTACTCACAAACTTAGATATCAATCCTTTTCTTCCTTGTCGTCCTATTTTATGTGCTGAATGGGTTCCATTTTCTTTTCTTTTCTGCAAGAAAATACTTGAAAATTAATATTTAAGTCTAAATTGTTTATTTATTTTACCTAATGATCAAAAAATTCAATGATTACATATTACATTTGAAGCACGTTGTTGTTGAGATGGCTCCTCCCATGATGCAATTTTGTCCATTTCTTTGACCATCTCCTTGTACACCTTTTTGGACATTCCTATTGGCATATTTCTGATATCAACTATTCATCTTTTGAGATTTTCATAATCTTCCTGAAAATGTAACATGACAATAAAATATTTAATTTTTATATTGATATATGAAAAGTAAGTATAAAAAAAGTGATATTTATAAATAATTCTAGACAAACATCTAAAGGAATATTACTTTTTCATTCCTTCTTTATTGTTGTTGTACGTTTTTGCTATTAAAAGTCTGACATGTCTCATTGACCAATTCCTTGGAAACTCTTCCTATAGTTTACACAAAATCTGGTTCTTGGAATCATTGGATTGGTTTTTGTATTGTAAGTGGAAAGAACATCTATACATTCGTTCCACTAGATCCCTCAAACATTTGTAAACTTTTTTCCCCCTTTCGTTAACCTCCAACACCACTCCAGATGAGCTAAGGAGCAATTCATTTTCATTTGCATGTTCTATTGTTTTTCTTTTCTTAGAACAACATTCCTTTTCTGAGTTGTTGGTCCCTGTAGAACATTAAACAGAGGTGAATTAATAGACTTTTTCACACATGTTATCTAATAATTTTAATTATATTCTAATGAAAACTAAAAAAAGAAACTCATATTGGATCGATAGTATTTTTTCAATCACCTAATTCATCCTTTTGCAATTTTTCCGTCAAGATTATACATTCTTCTGGTCCTAGATCAGAAATAATCTTATCGAGCTTCGTCATTTTGTGGCTCTGCACGATACACATTAAATAATACTTATTATTTAAACTTACATATAGTTCAAAAATAAATTGTTTGCAAAATTTTTACAAAGAACTTGCCTTTTTTTTATTTTCTTGATGTGTTATTAGTGTTTTTGTTACTTGATCTCTTGTCAATCATTTCTTTAACAATATCAAACCTGTATCATATTATTCAATAATATATTTTTAAATAAACTCTCAACTTCTGAATTAAAAAAAAAAAAAATCTAAAAAAATTGGTGCGCCATTCATGGTGAACGCACCGCCATCGGTGCGTGTATGTATTTCCCACGCACCGCAAAAACAATATAATACACCGTACAGTTCTCTATGTCAAAAAGAAGCCCCAGTGCGTTACATGTCAATGACCGCACTGATTAACTATCATAAAAATAATAAAAATCGTCCAGTGTGAGTTTTTTTAGCATAAATCGGTGCTATATTTTACATATGGCGCACCGTTAAAAAAAAATATATTTTTCACATTACTTATCTGGTGCTCTTGTAAACAATAGAGCACCGATGTGCTACCTTACATAGGGAGTACTGGTAAAAAATCTATTTTTTTAAAAAATCATTCCAAGGCCGACATGGATTAGGATACGACTATGCTAATCGTCCCATCGGTTGCATGTCCTAGGTCTGTATTTCGTAATACAAACCCTATAAATATAAATTGAAAAGTCCTAGTTCTGAATCATAGACAGAAGAAGAAGGAAGGGGAGAAACAAAAAGAAAGTAAGGTTTGTATTTTTTGAAAGTTTTTTTTTTTCGAAACTGAACGTTCGCAGTGCATCATAATGAAATAGCGCACCGGCTGCATATATTTCAAATTTTTTATGATAGTACTTTCATGGTGCGCTGTGATAACAGAGCGCCTCGGTGCACTCGTTCAGACAAGACACGCCGAATTTTTTTTGGTTTTTATTTACGCAAGGGACGACATGGATTGGGATCCGACTATGTAGGTCAACCCATTCGTTGGATGTATTAGGTTTATATTTAGCAATATAAACCCTATAAATATAAATTGAAAAGCCCTAATTCTGAAATCACAGCAAGTGAGAGAAGATAGGGCAGAAACAAAAAGAATATAGGGTATGTTTGTAAAATGGTTTTTTTTCAAAACAACACATTGTGCGGTGCGCCAGAATGTAATAGTGCACCGGTGCCATATGTTACATATGGCGCAATGATAAAAACATAATTTGTTTTTTTAATTTTTTATCACTGTACTTGCGCAGTGCACTGGTATAACCATGCGCACCGGTGCGCAGGGTGCATCGATGAAAAAAAATCTGTACTTTTAAAAAGATTGACGCAAGGGCCAACTTGGATTGGGATCCAACTATGCAAGTCGTCTCGTGGGTTGGATTTCTTATGAGTACAAAAACCCTATAAATCTAAATTGAAAAGAAAGAGGGAGAAGAAATGGCAGAAACAAAAAGAATCTAGGGTTTTGTTTCTAAAAATTGATTTCTTTTTTTATTTTTGTTTCTGAAAACTGCAGAAAAGGTAAAAAACTGCAGAAACAAAAAGTTAAAAAAATAATAAGATTTTATTTTGTATTTTACTTCATAAAAAAGTAGAGAAAAATAAATTAAAACAATAGACTTTGATTTCTTATTTCACTACATAAAAAAAACTACAGAAAAAAGTACAAAAAAACAATAAACTTTACTCACGTCGTTTAAAATTCTATGGTACAGGGTTTGAATTACAGAGGTTTGGAATTCGGATTGTCTGAATACTTCTGTTCAAACGTATTTCCCTGGTCCACAGTGCTCTCATGCTCTGTTTGCTCCAGGTATGTATCCTGAAAATCTCTAGTTGAAATGTTTTGCAAAAATAGTGAAATAATTAAAACTGTTTAGTATTTAAAGAAATGTTTTAAGAAATTAGATTTTCAAAAATAATTTTTCGCCCATTTTTCAATTTACCGCTTTTTTTTTCACTTAAGGAAAACAGGGTTGCGCTTTTTTTTATTGCGTTTATTTGTTTACCAGTGCGTCGTTTAATTGAACCACATTGGTGCTACTTGTTACAAAAGCGCACTGGTGCACAAAATAAAGAACTGACCGATGTGATTATCTGAACAGTATGCATCGGAATTACATTTAGGTTTGTGCACCAAAGTTTATTGTTGTTTTGCTCAAATGCAGGGAGAAAATATCATATATTATATGAAATGCACAATTCTTCAAAATCCAGCTCGTTCCATAATATTTCTCAAAGTCCATCGCGGAGTTCTCCCTATCCATGTGGAGACGTAATATTTACTTCAAATTTGTTTTATTTTTTAACTATCTAATTGAATTTATGTATGTTTTTTATCCATGTAGTCAATCATGCACAACTTAATTAAATTTATAATGTATACAAATTTGCAGGTTCATGCAGATTCATCATCAAGTTTAGATAAACAAAATTATATTCAAAGTACTGCTCCAAAACAACGAAAGTTCTTATCAGGAGCTGCATACCGCAAGACGCATTTGGTAGATGAAAATGGACAGCTGCTTCACCCTGCCAATTGTAACAATATTGCATCTTCTAGCCACAATCCCGGGACAATGATGGTAATTATAATTATAATTGTTTGGTATATATATTGATTAATAAGTAATTATTTCAACGTCAAACCAATTTATAATCATGCAATATTGTCAACGTGGTTACAAATTGATATCATACTATTTTGTACTAATCATGTTCAATTTTTTTTTTTAATTATTAGAATTCTAGTGATAATGAGCGAGCTACCTACCATCTTCCGTTGCACCCCACGACAATGTCAAATCGAGAGAAAATTGAATTAAGAGAAAAAATCGAAGAGGAACGATACCAATAATGGTTGAATTAACCACCGATTCAATTCCCGCTACGTCCAGATTCACCAATTGGGAATGACTAGAAATAATAGTTCTTCACAAGTTGGCAATGGAGACAATCAAATAGAGGTTGGTATGGATGATTACTTAAGGGATACGACTGCCATGGAGACAATGTTTTTAGATGCATTCCAAAATGATGATCAACTAGGGGATGATGCTCATATCGCTGACACCTTTTTCGAAAGCCTTAAATTTTCTTCCACCACCCCTCTCTTTGGACCCGACGGTCAGTCAAAGTATACCCAGTTGGGGATGATGATGTTACTGTACAACTTGAAAGAAAATTTTGGCTTGTCGAATACATGTTTCGCAGAAATTTTGAGGTAAGTTAGCATAAAGTACTTCCCTTATATATAAATTTGAAATATAATCATTACACTGCAATGAACATTACAAATGTTAAATTTTATGAACGTTAATAATTATATCGACATTAATGTACATTTATTAATATAGTTTTCCATGATCACCAACTACAGGTTATTCAAAGATAAGGTTCTTCTGAGTGATAATGTCTTGCCCGGTAGCTGCGGAGAGGCAAAAAAATTGTTGAAAATGTTGGGTGTTGAGTACATATCATATCATGCATGTCCAAATGATTGTATTCTATATAGAGGAGAATATACAGACAAAGATATGTGTCCGAAATGTGGGCATGACAGGTATGATAAATAAAAAAAGAAGGGTAAATCACGTACTGGTCCTCCTTTTAAGATATTGAAGCACATGCCTATAATCCCAAGGATTCAAAGGTTCTTTCGTTGCAAAGAATTAGCTATGTTGTAGGGATGGCATGCCTCACATAGAAGTGAGTTGGGAGTTATGCGAATACCAACTGATTCAATAGCCATGAAGCATATAGAGGATACATGGCCCGAAAAATTCAAGAATGAAGTACGAAGTCTACGACTCAGCATAGCCATAGATGGCGTCAACCCATATTCCCTCCAGAACACCAACTACTCTGTTTGGCCTGTAGTAGTGATATATAACAATATCCCCCCATGGTTTTCCATGAAGAATGAACATCTTATGTTGGCTCTCATAGTCCCTGGTAGAAGACAAGTGAATAATATGGATGTTTACTTACAACCACTGGTAGATGAATTGAAGGAATTATGGGATGGGATGAATGTATACGATGTATCAAGACCCATCACAGCAGAGAGGAGGTTTACGTTGTATGGCATATGTGCTTACATGACACATGATTATCCAGGCTTAAGAGTTTTCTCTGGTAAATTATATGTTTAATTTATTGATTTTTTTATATATAATGTAACAATATTCTTTCACATATTAGTTATTTAATTCGTTGTAATATTATTTGTTCTGATCTTCATGATATTCTTTAACGTGCCATGTATATTAATTAATGTATAGAAATATAATCTCGCAGGTCTTGTAACAAAAGGGTATTTTGGATGTAAATGTTGTGGACCTTCTCTTAAAGCTAGATGGTCCAAGGACCTACGAAAGCCGGTGTATGATTGCTCCAGGATATTCCTACCAGAACAACACCCTTACAGAAGAGAAACATCCACTTTCAATGGTAAACGAGAAAGAACCCAAAGGCCTCCAATAATGACACCAGCTGAATGGCTTAGAGCATATGAGAGAGAGAAGGAGAAGGAGTTCACAAAAATGTTTGATTCAAATGGGGAGCCTAAGTTCGATGATCCAGATTTCTTCAACACCTATGTTGAGAAATTGCCATTGGGAGGAAAAGGAAATCTATCTTTTATGACCTCCCATGTTGGGAGCATCTTAAGATTTCCCACTTATTAGATCCCATGCATATATTTAAAAATGTTTCATCTTCTTTATGGAGGAAAATATCATCGAAACAAAGTGACAAATTGGTGGTTAGGAAAGATATTGTTACTTCAAAAACTGAAAAGAAATATTGGTGAAGACGATTAGAAAGTACGGGATCAGAGGTAGGCACTGGTCCCTCTAATTCATGGTTTTTCAAAGAAGGTGATGTCCCATGGATTTAAAAAAAGGATGATATATCTTTGGCAAAGGAACTTATAATTGATGTGAGGGTGCCAACTTCATATGGGTCTTCACTACGGCGCTGCTTCATCGTGGATGACCATTTTTTGGGGTTGAAATCGCATGACCATTTGAATCTTTTAAGAGTACGTATAATGTAAAAAGCATGATTTTATTATTTGTTATATTAATAAATTTTATCCCATGCGGTGATCATAAAACATAACTAATTTTGTGTATTATTTCATGTTTTTATAACTTTGTAGTGTCATTATCCTTTTTTTGTGCGTGGGTGTGTGAAACATGAATTCCCTCAAGACCTAGGATGTGCCATATCTAAATTATCTGCATTTGTACGTTGGATCACGTCAAAGGAGATTCATGTGGCTATCATTCCACGATGGTGTCAAGAGATAGTTGAGATTGTTTGTATGTTTGAGAAGGAACTGCCGACGAGTTTCATGGACTTACAGGTTCATCTTCTAATCCATCTGGTAGATGAGGTTGAATTAGTTGGGGTTGTTTCTTGTCGTTGGATGTTCTTCTTAGAGAGGTACATGAAAAAATTGAAAGGTTTTGTTCGAAAAAGGGAAAAACCCGAGGGGTTTATGGAAGAGGGGTACATATCGTATGAGTCTTTCTACTATGCTAGTGAGTACATCAAGTAGATCGAAAATAGACCAGGTGTGGTGATTTGGGGTGATGAATTGGATGAAGACAAAAGAGAAGGAGAGTTGCTCCAAACAAGTGGAAAAAAATGCTTGATAAAGAGTAAGCGACTTATAATTTTTCAAATTTACAAAAAGTAATTAATATTCATGTTGAACTTCGTTATAATGTATATTTTTATCTCTAAGTACTATATAATGTTGGTTTGATTTCATCAGCGAATGCAGAAATTGAAGAAATCAATAAATTCATTCTTTACAGTTCTGAAGTGACACAATCGTGGGTCGAATTGTACGAACAAAAAAGAATGAAATGGGATAGTGACAGGAAAGAATTCAGATGGTTGAATGGTAGAAGTGTGCCTTATCCCGTTCATTTAAAAGAAAATATGCCAAAAATATGCCCCAATAGTTGGGTTGCTGACCAAGTCAGAGAGAAATATATGGTACTATCAGTCGTTACCCGCGTGCTGAAGAGGATGCGCTAAACGTAGGGATTGGGTGCAACAACTCGGTAATAATTTATATGTAAATTTAAAACTTATATTAAGACATCTACATTTCATATTTTAACTGTTGGATTATTATTTATAAGACAATGACACTTATATGATTTTTTAAACTTTTTTATAATAGGTGCATTTGTTCCCATCTATGTGGGCATATGGAAACCATTTTCGCACAGAAAATGCCGATGCTGGAAACATCACGCAAGACTGTGGAGTGGAAGTCGAGTTCGATCAATATAGTCGATCTAGCTACCGTGATCAACAACTAGTAAGAGGGACGTTAGGTTACGTTAGAAAGATACAAGAGATCATTGAAGTGGATTTTTCTTCTTTCCAATGTGTTATTTTTAGGTGCAAGTGGTGGGAAACCTTTGATCGGAATAATGTAAAGGAGGATCGCAATAGTAGGCTGATATGTATCAACTCTAGAAAGATGTGGGATGAAGCTAAGGAGCCTTATGTTTTCCCTAAACACTGCAAGCAGGTGTTTTTCTAAACATATGTGTTGGATAGGGATTGGTGGTTCGTATTGACACATGACCCTAGATCAAAACATATTTTTGAGAACAATAGTGTTATCATGCCATGTGAGCTAGAAAATAATGAGGGTGATCATGAGAACCGAGAGTGATATGGTACAATATGTGTTATTTCATCAATATTTATACTTTTTAAGATGAGTTTTTCGAAATATTAATGTAATATGTATTTTGAATTAATTGGTAATTTGCATTGTGTTAATGTTAAAATCAATAATTCACTTGATAATTTGGTATTATGTACTTGATCTCAAAAACAATGGTGTACTGTATGAATTAATTCTTTTTTTGTATCTAAGATCTTAATAAAATAATGATAATTCTAATTAAGTACAGGAATTTATTTGCATTATTTTCTAAATTTCCTTATGTTACAATAAATCATATTATTCTATATTTATTATTTTACAATTATTTAAAATTTACAAATTTACAATGTTAAATTTTTTAATAAATTCATTTCACATTAATACAATTAAAATTTTACAAATATTTTACATACAATTAGAATTAGAATTAGAATTATTAGAATTACAATTACAATTTACAATTTCACGTACAATAACAATTTTAGAATTTTACATATATACAATTACAATTTTACAAATTAAAAAAATACAATTAAAATTACAATTTTAGAATTTTAAATACAATTAGAAATACAAATATTAAAAATTTAAAATATCAGGATCATTTGGTATTTATAAATTAATTAATAAACATAACGTTCATGATAAGCATCGTACAAACATCATATTTGACTAAAAAACAAATTCAAAATCGCTAACTGCATCATTGTGATCATGATCATCAAACAAAACACAATTAACATTATATATTAACATCATCAGTACAACACAAACATCAAATATACGTCTCATGCAATCACATACACATCTATCTGCAAGCTACACATTAAATGAACATATCTAACATGACCTAACAACATACACATAATGATGATCACCAACATGTAAATTAAGTACAACTGCAAAATGAACATAAAATACATCGACCATATATATATATATATATATATATATATATATATATATATATATATATATATATATATATATATATATATATATATATATAATTCGATGTATTTTAAACTAAATAATGTTAAAAATATACAACTGTAATATAAATGTCATGGATCAGCCGATGATCGAGCCTCATCTCCATGATGACTGCTAGTAGATGCTACCGGAGGCTCATGCAAATCTGGCTTGGCGCGAGGCCGTGAACGATCATGAGATGTCGATGGTACCCTGCGCCTCACAGATTGTCCATCATGTGTTGCGGCTCGCTTGTAACGTGGCTCAGTCCTCGTGAGTCCCGTAAAAGCTATCGTAACTCCTACAATATGCTGCATCAGGTTGTACATGTCACGCGGCATGCCTCTCCACATATGTAAGAGCTTATCATCAGCCTCTATATCTCTGAAATTAGTGGGGAATATGCCCACCTCAACAAAAAATGTAATGAGTTGGTCGGCCAACTCCATCCTGTATGTAGCATCACTCAGAGGTCGACCGTGGGCTAGTGCACTAGCAGGAGCAGGTCTCTGATCTGCACTGGCCTCCTGCTGATCCTCGACAATATCTGGCATCATGCCCTCTGCATCCTCATCAAGATCCACAACTGGATCAGGTGGTGGTGGCAACATCTCCTCGCCATCATAAGAGCTAATGTCTGCAAAATATATATAAGTACACAACAATAATTAGACAATTTGATTACAAAATTTAATAAAAACAAGTTAAAGAAAATGTTAGAATAAATTTAAATAAAATAGTAATATTACCTCTATCATCTGGCGGCTTATCATCTGTGAAGAGGATGTTGGCACACCCTCACCAATCCAACCTCGCATAAGGACAGGGGACCATAATGAAGGGATGCTCAAAAACACTAGCTAGCAACCCCAGTGAATCATCTGATATCCTCGCTTGAAACAGAGTCTCCTCCCTCTTGGGCATCATCTGCCTCCACATATGCATACATGCCTTAGTAATCGGCCTACGAGGTTTCCAAAGAAAAGAAGGTCTTGTCTCTGGAAACCTCTCAAAAAATAAACAAAAAATCTCTGAAGCAAAAGGGAAGTCGACCCTCCCTTGTGCACGAGCACGACATCTATCTAATGCTGTACAGAACTGTTGTAAAAAAATGGCAGACCACCTGACAAGTCATGGATGCTGTAGTAAAGAATCAACATAATATAAAAGCTAACAACTAATGCATTGCCCGTCACTGGTGTTGTGCGAAATGGTCGAAATGATAAGTGAGAGATACTGAACCTCCTCACGACCAAACACACCAATACGTAACTGTTCTCTGGAGACCTGAAAATCTGAAGGAGATAATATATATTCTCTAATGTATCTCTGGGAATAAACTAACTGACTCCTTGCCACACAACCAGCTGGAACCTCGGGGAACAAGGGAAAATCCACCCCTCTCCTTGAAAGCCCTGTAATAAAATATACATCCTCCTGAGTGGGCGTGTACCACTGGTCGACACCAACTTGGAAAGCCTATTGCTGGGCATTCCACCTTCGGATAAGATGTCTCAAAAAACCATTATGGGACTTTAGGGAAGTAGCCTCCTCATAGAAATTGAGGAGGCCTACCTACCTTAGGAGCCCCTAAATCGTTGCTGTAATAGGGTGAGGGTACGCATCTCTCTCCATCTCTCTTGCCTCCCACAGGTGAACCATGTTATATTGTTCTACCTATTGTTGTTGTTGTTGCTCCTCTTCTCTCCTTTCACGTCTCTGAATGATTGAAATATTAAAGACAATTTTTTAATTAAATGACACATGTATTTACAAATATACGTATATAAATATTTTTTAAAAAATAAATAAAACAAGAGTTGGTGTGCTAAAAACACAGTCATGCACCGGTAACATTGCGTCCCTCCACATAGACGCACTGGCGACGATGCACATAATGATATAAAAAGCACCGGGAACGGTGCTCCAGAAAATATTTTTAGCGCACCGTTCACTAAGTGCAGTGTGAGGAGGCTGGTGCATTGACTTCAATATATGCCTCGGGGCTTATAGCTAAGTCAGCACACTTCCCTCCTGTCACCGTACATAGTCGTATGGTGCGGCCAGGTATCTGAGCGCACTGCTCTTTGTCGTAAAATTTACAATTACACGGTGCGCCTTTGGAATCTGCCACAGAACCGGTGCGGATACACTTAGCACCAGTTTACCAACCTGAAATGTTGAAAATGTCGATTTGCGGTTCTGGTGCATCGAAAAACTTACATGCCCTGGGGCGGATAATTTCGTCAACGCACCGGGTGGCCGCGATTCAACATTGTTAATGGTGCGGCCTGGTAAATGATCGCACCGTACTTTTAAAATTTTTTAAAATAACACCGTGCGCTTCGCGGTACTGCCTCGGAACCGGTGTGGAATCCTTCAGCATCGGGTGTGGTGTGACCTGTAAATTTACAGTCGGCAACGCAAACCGGTGCGAGCTGAATGGCTCGAGCGTAATGTGCGAATTTTTTTTTTTTTTTTAATGGTTAATTTTAAGGTTTTTTCAAATTCTAATCTTTTAAAATGTTTAATTATGGAAAAAAAAGAAAAATACCTGTACATTTACCGATCGAGGAGGCATATATCTTTTCTCAATCCCCCTGGCTTGGTGATGTTGATTCACAAGATCCTCTGAAAGAATTGTTTCCAACCGATGAAGCTATTATGGAAACCATGTCTCTTGAAGATCTAATGTAGAGTGATGGGAATCATCGTTCCTCGTTTATGCCCTGCCTCGGGGCCAGGTCTGACTGTCTTGAGTGTTTTTCATCCCATGTTCCTTCGCGGAAGGTAACTTGGGTAACATCACTCAAATGATGCCTATCGACATTTCCGTGAAACCGGGAACTGTCGAGAACATCCATGTGGGGGTCACTTGTTCGTCGGATGAAGTCCAAGTGTACACTAGCCTCTTTCGCGAATTCGATGACGTTTTCACCTGGTCTTACGAAGAGATGCCTGGTATTGATCCCATTATTGTGGTACATGAGATTCCCACCTACCCAGGTGCAAATCCTATGTGCCAACGTCTACGTCCAGTGCATCCTCGGCAAGCCACCGCCATAAAAGATGAATTTGAAAAAATTCTCATAGCGGGTTTCATTTATCCGGTTCCTCTGACAGAGTGGGTTTCTAAAATTGTCCCTGTGGATAAGAAGCAGGGGGAAATTCTTGTTTGTGTTGATTATCACGATATCAATCGGGCCTGTCCTAAGGATAACTATCCCACCCCATTTATCGATCAGATCATTGATAACTATGCAGGGGTGAAATTTTCTCCCTTATGGATGGTTTTTCTGGCTATAACCAGATTAACATTCTCCCATCAGATCAACATAAGACCTCTTTTATCTATCCATGGGGAACGTTCATGTATAAGAAACTCCCTTTTGGCTTAAAAAACGCTGGGGCCACATTCCAGCACATGATGTCATATGCCTTTCACGATATTCGTCATATTGTTCAACCATATCTAGACGACCTTCCGAATCATTCAGGTATGCGAAAATACCACCTGAATCATATCCACCAGATCTTTCTTCATTGTAGACATTAAAAAATTCGGCTCAATTCGCATAAATGCATCTTCTGCATCGATTCTGGTAGACTTTTAGGATTCATTGTATCTAAAGAGTTTTTGTCACTACATCCTTTTACGCACGGTGACCGTGATTTCTGACTGCAACCCCATGAAATATATTTTTTCTCGGCAGTTGTTGGGGGAAAAATACTCGAAGTGGATTGTTATCCTCCAAGAGTTTGATTTGGAGTTTACTACAGCCAAATTGAAGAAATCACTTGTTTTTGCTGATTTGATTTGCTCTCTCCCCGCCGACTCTGCCCCCTCTCAATCTGAGGATCATATTCTGGACGAAACTTTTTTCTAATTAGCACCCTCGATCCGTGGTATGGTGATATCATCGTGTACCTCTAGACCTCTACTTTTAGATCCGAGTTGATGAAGGACATATGACGCCACATTCAGCATCAATCGCAACCCTATCATATCATCAGAGATACCCTTTATCGTGTTGGAGTCGATTCCGTGCTCCACCGATGTCTGACCCTTGAAAAGGCTAAAAAAGTTCTAAATGACTGCCATAGTGGCACCTGTGGTGGTCACATGTCTGGTTATGCCACAACACAGAATATTCTTCGTGCTGGCTATTTCTGGCCGTCTATCTTTAAAGTTTGCATCGTTACAGTACGCAAATGCCACGCGTGCCAGATATATCAACGCAAGATGCGTGTGCCACTGGTTCCTTTACATCCTATCATTACCGTGGGTCCTTTTGCCAAATGGGGCATCGATTTTATGATGTGTAACCCTCGTTCGACTGGGGGGCATGCCTATATTATCGTCGCCATTGATTATTTCAGAAAATGGGCCGAAACAATGCCTACACTGGCTACAGATGATAAAATAGCAGCACAATTCATTTTTAATCATGTTATTACTCAGTTTGGTGTTCCTCAGGCCATCGTCACTGATTAGGGTTCTCATTTTTAGGATTATATGATGGCAAAGCTGACATCTAAGTTGGGCTTGCGTCACGACATCTCAACACCTTATTACCCTCAAGAAAATGGCCAGGTTGAAGCCGTCAACAAAGTCCTTGCTACCATGCTTCAACAAACAATTGGGATCCATAAATCAAATTGGCATCTCATGTTGTTCTCAGCTCTTTGGGCTTACCGAACATCAGTTAAGAGTTCGACCGGATTTACCCCATTCCAGTTGGTATACGGTCTGGAAGCCACTCTTCTGATTGAATGTGAAATCCCTTCACTCAAAATAGATGTGGAATTACTGCCCGATACTTCAACAAAAGAAGAACTTCTGATCTACTTAGAAATATTGGATGAAACTTGTCACTTAGTTGCCTTGGTCATCGAAGCACAAAAGAAGCGAGTCAAAGCCCATTTTGACCAAATATTTTCCCCTCGTTCTTTCATCGAATGCGATCTCGTTCTCTTGTACGACCAAGCTCAAGACAAGCTGGGGGCAGGAAAATTCCAACCCATGTGGCATGGGCCCTACATTGTTAAACATGTGTTATAGAATGGGGCTTATGAGCTCATTGATTATGAAGGTTATCCTTTATCGCAGCCCAGAAATGGGTTGTACCTATAAAAGTATTATGCTTGAGTCATTCATGCATGATATGTGTACATAGGTGATATTTTAATTTTTGTGCATGTTTTGGTGTGATGTGATTTGCGAGATTTTTTTGCTTATTGGGTCTTGTTTTTTATGCAGATGTTTGTTTCGCCTTATGTCGGTTTCGTGGATGGTGCCTCCCGTAGTACCAGGAACTTGTCTTCGGCAGCCTGGGTAATTTATGATCCTGCTGGTGAGTTGAATAACTTACAAGGTATTTGTCTAGGACCAACTACAAACAATGTCGCTGAATATAGTGCTGTTTTGGAAATATTAACCGAGGCAGTCAACCTCAGCATAAGCGCGTTGCTTGTGAATTTGGATTCGCAGCTTGTTGTTTTTCAACTTAATGGTCATTATTCAGTTCGAAACCCATGCATTTTGAGATTGTATTTGCGTATTAGTTTACTTGAAAGACATTTTGATTTCATTACATATCAACATATACCAAGACGAATGAATACATTAACAGATGCAATAGCTAACATGGTGCTAGATAGACATTTGCGCAATTTATAAAAACATCATCATATGTAAATAGACCCATGTGAGAAAATATATATATATATATATATATATATATATATATATATATATATATATATATCGATTGTTTGCAACGTGTGTGTCATAAAACCAAAAAATATATGTGGATGTTTAAGTTACATCATGAGACAAGATGTCTCTCAAAAATATGTGGAAATAAAGCCTAAGTGCCTAATTGGTGTTGTGCTCATGATAGCACGTCACTGCTCATACCAGCCATCTCAGCAAGCGGTGGATACGACTTGGAACTCCTACAGTGTGCCTCTGATAGGCTCGAGGAACATCATCCAAGCGATCATAGTATGGGACCCCACAGGCGATCCCCTCCAGATTCTGCACTAGCTCCTCCTCGCCACCCTCACCATGAGGATAAAAATCACGAGGAACTCGCCTTGCTACCGACAACATGCTTGTAGGACGTTATGGGACGACATCTGCATACATATAAAATTTAACTGTCAGAACATTCATATGTACCAAAAAAACATAAAACTCATAAAAATTAAAATGAGTCTCACCTAGCTCTTCATCCCAATCCTCTCTATTTGGGAGAGGGAGGTCGGGATCTCTAGTGAATTCTGTGTCAGCATAGGGCCAATCCTCCACAACAATTAGCACTCGTCGGAGCCAATGAAAAAACTCTGGCCTCTAAGACATCTGTTGGCCACCCCCTTCTCTAAGAATCAGTGCGGGCCATCAAGCCATCCGTGGCTCTATGGGTGGCGGAATTAGGAAAATGACCTTCTGATGTTGGAATATAGGTAATCGATCCAGGAAGAACGATACCAGAATCAATCCATACCCAAACTGCTTTAGTTTTCTCTTCTTGCACTTAGTGAGCTGCCGTTTGATGTTGATAGTCACGGCCTCGGCCCAGTTGAAGATGGTCGGGTTCATACACTCTGAGGCAAGAAGTAGTTGTGTCTTCATGGCCTCATGTGGTGCCTACAATCCTGCAGCCCGCATGATAGTGTGTAGCACTACTCTCAGTGCTAGATCAGGGATGGTTTGGATATCCACTTTTCCACTCCCTGATCCCTTTCATGCCCTGTGGCACACCTTGTCAATTACCATTCCCATGCTTTCTTCGGAATTCCGGGTACCGGTTAAGATAGGGACTGCACCCCTACATGACAACCCAGTGATGAAATATACATTTGAGACTTCGAGTTCAAGCTCTTGACCCCGATGCACAAACTTTTCCTGATATTCATCCCAAATGCTGATTAGATATTGAAGCAATTCAGGCTGAGCCCAGAGACATGGTGTCAGGAAGAAATTTTTAAGCCCACATTTCCTGAGGGCATTCATGCATTGTTCATTTTCCATTGCTTGTTCATCCTCCTCGCTATGTTCTCTCTCTTTCCACTCGATAACCATATTTTTTCGCTTTGTACCTGCATGAATTGATCATAGAAACATTATAAGTTCCCTTGGGTATCAATATTTGTTGTCTATTGGTTGCAATTTCTTTAAAATAAAGTGAATTTTGGGTTGTGAAATTGGCGCGACCCCTGTGTAAAAAAGGGTCGATTGGCGCGGGTCTGTGCCTAAAACCCATGCTAACTGCGATGCCCTAGATTTTAAAAATCTTCCCCTAAGGGACCCAAAATGACAACTAAATGCAGTAAAATATAGCTCAAAAGATGGAAAATGGTGTCGACTCTTACCTGAAACTGACAAAATCTAGATTGATCGACTGGTTTGCTCGCAATCGTCGCCACAAGATCACAAGGTAAATGGACCACTGTTGCTCCACAAAGAGGTAAAAATGAAAGTAAATAGTTTTTACCATCTATGGTCTTTTATAACTTTTCAAACATAAAAATATGTTTTAAAACATATTTGTCAATTATTTTCACATTATTTTCGGGAAATACGTTTTACACACGTCTTTTTGTGCAGTAACAGGTTTTCACATGGTTTTGACGAAGAACGAGTTGTATTTTATACTTTTTCGGACTCGGTAAAAACACGAAAAAGTCACTACTGGAGTCATCTTTCATCTCTTTTCTGACTCTCTAAAACTGAAAAGATCGCCGAGTCACTTGTCGTTTTGAACTCATTAAATTGGCTGCGAAATGACATCTACCCAGTATACATTTACCCCCTTTTCGGGCTGGGATAGATTATTTACGAAAAAGGAATACCTTAGGTGATCGTGACTAAGAGGTTCTTTCAGATATTGTTTTCTACCTTTTCGGATCTGAGAGACTATGTACGAAAAGGGACTGCTGGAGTTTTATTTTCCGCCTTCTTTTCAAACTCTCTAACATGAAAAGATGCCGAGTTCTTCCTTTGTCAGACTCGTTAAAACCTGATGACATGGGACTCCGTCCTCATGACGTTACTCAAGTTCCTCCTTCCTAGGGCTCGTAAAATGTACTAGGTTGGAATTTTCCGAAGGAAAAACTTACATCGCATGCATATGCTATCCCCTTCAAGCTTGTTTTCAAAAATAACTGGGGTACTTGATAGAAATGGTGGGGGAAAATGGAACCAAGACTGTAATCGTGTTGGCAATATGTCACTCTTGAAGATGGCACTTGTTTGCATTCATGTTAGGTTGGGGATATCTCGCCTCGTTGTTTGCCTCCATGGGTTTGGGTAATCTCTTTTGACCTCTCATCTTCTCTTTGCCACGTCACCATGACCCCAGATCCCTTGATGTCAAACGCTGCCAAATCCAATGTCGTGCCACCGATATGTTCAAGAGAAGTTTTCCTCTGAAGTTTTCAACCTCCCGTTGATTCTCTGTTGGTCTAGATTCACAAACGTCATGTTCCTCTGTCTTGTGTCGATGATGTGGGAAACATTATGGCCCACGTTCGATTAAGGTCACTTCCTGTCGATGCCATCTCACTATCGAGGAAGTTGATCTAGAGACTCCTTTCAGGTACCTTGGAGCCTACATGCCTCAATGGCAGGTTCTTCTCATTCGATGCAAGGTTTTCATTATTGACCTTCGATCAACTAATTTTGCTTGTGTTCGACGTCAGATCACTATTCACATTCCGTGGATTGTACCTTTTGTAGCTTGAGAACCATTGTCATTATTGGTGGTTTCTCTCGCGTCTGTTAACAACTTCCATCATTGGCTGGTAATCAGACGATTTTCTTACATGTTCGACTTCAGCTCACATATTTGCATGCTCGAATTTGTACTTTGTTCAGATCGAGATGGAGTGCAAGACCGTGGGTTTTGTTTGATGAAATCCAGGCTGTGGGTTCTTTCTGGATTACTATGAATTATTATGTGACTGTTCTCATTGGATGGCTGCGACCATACCTGAGTCTCTTTTGTTGATCCCTACTGCTGGATGGCTGTGTCCATACCTCAGATCTCGTTGTTTATGTACTCTATTATGGATGGTTGTGCCCATGCCACATGTCATGTATCAGATGTATCAGTTGTACTTGTACTTTCAGGTCTTCCGACAACAGGGTTTGGGTTGAATGCGTTCTCATAAAGCATTTCACCCCTCCCTCTCTCTTGGACCTCATGCTTTAGGGGGCATATGTTACATAGCATTTTATCAGCATCCTTGCAATCCCTCACCCCGCATATTGGAGGGTCTTTCCCGTGACCTATGTGCAGTGTCATACTCTGCAAATACCTTTATTGCATCCTTCTGCATGAGGACATGATCTCTCCTGTTGAACATTTCCTCAGAAATCCCACAAAAACCTATGTTTTGGCATTGGCACGGGTAGCCAGTTCACCCCTCATGCCAATGTGGAGGATGTACACTAGAGGTCGTGCCAGCTGGCGCTCTATCTCTTTGTTGTACCCACGCCAGCCTTTTTGGGAATTTTTTTTAACAAATTAGAGGTGGAAGTTTCCTTTAACCGCCTCAGGAATGACTCATTGCAAGTGGTTAAACTTGATAAGCCACAGATCTCTTCCTTTAGGAAATGGTTGATGGAACATTCTTGGAGGATAGGACTCCCCCCATGATTATAGGGATCCTAACCTCTCCTTCTCCCTATATATAAACCATCCTTCTCCCTTTACAAAGGCTAGAGTTGAACATATAGCTAAGAAGGTGAACTCGAAGAAGAGACATTATAGCTGAGTAATCACTATAGATAAGGTTGAACCAAGGAGGATCCTGTAGAGAGAGCCATGTCTAAATTCCCGACAAGCTTTGTGAGACATGCTCCGCTGGAACCCTGCTGGAGGAGATCACAATGTCGAAGCCTAGTTGTACTCTTCCTTCTTTAAATTAATATACTTGACTATGATCTTGATTCTATATTCATGTTACGTATATTTGACACATTGGATTTAGTCTTATTTGACTGACTGATAGCTAAATATGTGAATAGTATGTTGTGTATCATCTTCGTTTCTTGTGTATGTGCAGGTATCTGGGCGTAAGAACGATCAGATCGTGACCTGTCAACCCAGGAGTGAGAGGTAGCCATTCTTCTGGACGACACAACAACGTAGGACTTCCGGTGAGTTACATATCGAGTATTTGTCCATTTTTTAGCTAATAATTGATGTCATAGCGTGTCTTCTTTGTGTCTAGACCCATTCTAGGGCTAGTGGGATTGCCTCTGTCCACAGAGGGGATTTACCTCACCAATAGTACTCATGCACACTCTATCCCTACCTTTTCCTAGAGTAATGCCAATGGATCTATTGATCCTCTACATAAAAAATAGTGTATAAATAGGAATAAATGAGCATTTTGAAATCCTCCCACTTAGTTATCAATAGATCATCCTCTGGAAAAATTTCCCACAAATACTATTATTTGTAAACTATCATTCCAATAGAACAATTTGTCACAATAAATCTTATAATGTTCTAAAATCTTAGATTGTGTAGGTTTATTTCTTTAAATTATAGATTATTAATTACTAAATTTGTTCAAATTTATGAAATAAATGAAAATAATAGGAACATACAAACACCATATACATAACTCAATATTTATCCTAGGAAACCCAATACAAGAGAAAACCTTGCTAGAAGGTGAGACTATTCACTTTTCTCTTTACTTCAAATATAAAAATGTGCAAAAAGGAATTGAAAATCCTATGAATTTACCTTTTGATGTTGTTGCATGAATAAATTATCCTCCTTTGTTATGCTCTAAAAATATCACTCATAGATGTGTGCTCAACTATCAAACAAGTACAATGCAAAATAATTGAACTCATTTTCCTCCTAACAACTTGGTATTGAAAATATCTCGATAACCATCTATGGTTAGATATTTGACTTCCTCAACCTTCAACCTGATAAGGTTTTGGACCTTCTAGAATCTTCTTGAAGTTCCTCATGTTGATGTACCAATATGTGTGAGTAATGTGGAGTACATGGCATCCACTTGTACCATGTTGGTCAAATAGGTAGGTAAAATTGTGGGAAGAATAGCTTTCACATACAAGCTCTAATTGAGGTGATTTTTACACTATCGTGAGAGTGTAAAATATGGTTGAAAATTTTTAACCCTAGAAAATGTCATAGGATGCCTCAAATTGATTGATAAGGTTACAGAACTCAATATTCCAAACTAGGACTTGCTTCTAAAATTGGCACTACAAGCAAATATCCCCAAATTTTCCAGCTAGAGAGTACTGATAAAAATGACAAATTATATGATGATATAATATAGATAAAAAATTTATTTATTTAATATTTCAAATAGAAACCAAAATATATGTAATTATGGTGATTTATAACACTTCCATTATTAAATGCTTCTGCCTCTAGTGCATCAAAATAACTTATAGAAATACCTAATTTTATACAAATAACCAATAGAACTTAGCTTCACTACAAGGAAAAGATCCTCTAGCAGATGTTTTTGAGGAACGCCTTATAAAAATAACCCATACATTCATTTGTAGTGGAGGTTACTAGAGGAGGTTGGCGGGTGGAGGTTTTTGCGAATGTTTTTCTTTCGGTGCGTACATCATCCCAAACCGCACCGGTGTGTTCAACTAGAGAAAACACCAATGTGCATAAAACATTGGCACACCGGGACACCATGTTCTTGGTAAAAACCCGCCCAGTGCATCTTATTACTATAGTGCATCGGTTCTTTACAAATATTCTACGCCGGTGCGTCCTAAAACCCCGCGCCAAAACTGAAACAGCTCGGTGCGGTCTTAAGAAACCGCACCGATGCGCCCATAAAACCTGCGCACCAGAACAGGGTTAAATAAAAAAAATTACGGCCAAAAATCCGCATTTTTCACTTTTCAGTGCTCTAGAGCTATCAAGCACCGGTGAAACTTTACCTTGTGTGAGGTGCCCTGCCATCAGTGCTCCCATTGCACTCATTTCTGTTGTCCATTGCCCGTTATCTCCATTTTGAATTTTTCAAAACGGTGGGAAAATTTAGTTTTACAAATTCTACAACCAATATGCCTCCTCAATGGCCAAATGTACAGGTATTTTCCTTGTTTTACCATAATTAAACCTTTTAGCAGATTATTTTTGTAAATTAGCTTCAAATTTACCTTATTTAAAAAATATATATTCTCGCGTGGTGCGCTCGAGCCGTTTGGCTCGCACCAATTCGTGGTGGTGCCTGTAAATTTACAGGTTCCGGGGCGGTACCGAAAAGGCACACCATGATTTTTTTAAATTAAAAAATGTGTGGGGCAGTCGGTTACCCGGACACACCATTGATCATGTCCAATTGCAGGAATGTGGTACGTTGACGGAATATCCGCCCCGGTGTGGGTACTTTTGTCAGCACACCGCATTCCGAAAATTCTACATGGTCAACGGTGCGGTGGGGGAAACGACCGCACCAGTGACTATGTAATGATGTCAGGAGGGTGGTGTGCTTCCTAAACTATACACCCCACACCATTGACTATGTAGTGATGTTAGGAGGGTGTTGTGCTGACTAAACTATAGACCCCCTGAATGTAAGAATGTTAGTAGGACGGTGCACTGAAAATTTGCAGGTGCACTGCCTCCGGTGTGCTGAAGATTTTCTAGTGCACCGCCTCTAGTGTGCGACAAAAAAAGATGCATCATTACCATTGCATGCCTATTTTTTTCGGTGCATGGACTGTTTTATTTTTTCAAAAAAAATTATATATGTATATTCCTAAATACATGTCTCACTTAATAAAAAATTGTATTTAATATGTTAATCATTCAGCGGCGTGAAAGAAGAGAAGAGAGGAAACAACAAAAACAAAGGCTAAATAGTATAACATGGTTTGCCTGTGGGAGGCATGAGAGAGGGAGGGATATGCGTACCCTCATCCTATTACAACAGCAGCCCAGGGGCTCCTAAGGCAGGTAGGTCTCCTCAAGTTCTATGAGGAGGCTACATCCCTAAAGGGCCATGGTGTGTTTTTACGACGTCTTATCCACAGGTGGAATGCCCACCTACAGGATTTTCGTGTTGGTCCTAACTAGTGGTACACACCCACTGAGGAGGACATATATTTCATTACTGGCCTATCGAGGAGATGGGTGGATTTTCCCTCATTCCCAGAGGTCCCAGTTGGCTATGTTGTAGGGAGTTAGTTGGTGTATTCCCAGAGATACATTAGCGAGGATATATTGTCTCCTTTAGATTTTCAGGTCTCCGGAGGTCATTTACGTATTGCTTCGTTTGGTAGTGAGGAGGTGAGGTGCCTCTCACTACCGATTTCGACCATTTCACACGACGCCAGCAACGGGAAAAGCATTAGTTTTCCGCTTCTATTTTATGTTGATTCTTTAGTACAGGAGCCACGACTTGTGAGGTGGTCTACCAGTTTTTTGTGGCAGTTTTGTACAACATTAGATAGATGTCATGCTCATGCACAAGGGAGGGTGAACTTCCCTTTTGCTTCAGAGATATTTTTTTAATTTTTTGAGAGGTTTCCAGAGATGAGGCCTACTTTTGTTCGGCAGCCTCGTAGGTCGATGCTGCATGTATTGATGCATATGTGGGGACAGATGATGCCCAAGAGGGGCAAGTCTGATTTTTTCGCGAGGATATCACATGATGCACTGGAGTTGCTAGCTAGTGTTGATGATCATCCCTTCGTTATGGTGCCCTGTCCATATGCTGGTTTTGATTGGTGAGGGTGTGCCAAAATCCTCTTCACAGATGATGAGTTGCCTGATGATAGAGGTAATATTATTGTTTTATTTAAATTTATTCCAACATGTTCTTTAACTTGTTTTTATTAAACTGTTTAATGAAAATTTTGAATTATTGTTGTGTACTTGTATATATTTTGTTGAAAATGGATCATTTGATGGCAATGATATGCCAACGCCACCAAATGATCTAGGTGTGGATCTTGATGATGATCAAGATATGGTAGATTCTGAGGATCATGCACCCGGTGTAGACATACTTGGTCCTAATGGCGTGTCGGTGTCACTTTTGCTAGGTGTAGGATTCATAGTATATTGAGGATGGAGTTGGGTGACCAACTCTATGCATTGTTTATGGAGGTGGGAGTTAGGCCTGCCAATATGAGAGATATACAGGTTGATGCTAGGCTAGTATAGATGTGGAGAGGCATGCCGCGTGACATGTACAACTTGATGTGGCATGTCATGGGAGCTACGAGCTTGGTTACGTGGTTGAGGAGGGCCCCTCGATGTTATAGGCGTGGTCGAGACGCAGTACGTCGAAATTCCACAAGCAGGGACATATCATCTGATGATGATGATCAGGGGAGTGATCATCAATCACCTCACGCCACACCAGATGAGCAGCCTGCTGCATCGACCAGTAGTCATGACGTAGAGCAGGCTGGACCATCAGCACGTCGAGTCAACAACCTACAGCATCCAACAGTACTCATGATCATGAGTAGGCTAGACCATCGACCATGTCGAGTCATCACGATGAGCAACCAATAGTTGATCCTAATCAGCATGAGGTACCAGTGCAAATCAACAGGCACGTGATGATTGGCATGTATCTGAGCTTATCGAGGCTGCACCATTGACTAAGAAGGCCTCGACTAGTAGTACTATTGATGATGTACCACCAGCTAATATTTCATGAAATTTATATTACAGTTGTTTATTTTTGATATATATATATATATATATGGTCCATGTATTTTATGTTCATGTTGCAGTTGTACTTAATTTACATGCTGGTGATCATCATGATGTGTATATTGTTAGGACATGTTAAATAGGTTCATTTAATGTGCAACTTGCAGATAGATGTGTATGTGATAGCAGTTATTTGACATGAGATGTATATTTGATGTTTGTGGTGTGATGATGTTATACAGTGCTAATTGTGCTTTGTAGATGATCATGATCACGATGACTAGATGATGTTAGTGTATTTGAATGTGTTTTTTAGTCTAATATGATGTTTGTACGATGATTATCATGATCGTGATGTTTATTTAATTTAATGTTAAATGATCATGATATTTATTAAATATTATGTCATGATTGTAATTGAGATTTTAATTTTAAATGTATGTAAAATTTTAAAATTGTATTTGTATTTGTAATTTTAATTTTAATTGTAATTGTATGTAAAACATTTGTAAATTTTTAATTGTAATTGTAATATTTAATTTATTTTGAAATGATTGTAAATGTAATTTTAATTGTAAGTGTATATATGTAAAATTGTAAAATTCTAATTCTAATTCTAATTGTATGTAAAATTCTAAAATTGTAATTGTAATGGTATATATGTAAAATCATAAAATTGTAATTGTAATTGTAAATTTTATGTAAAATTCTAAAATTGTAATTGTAATTGTATGTAAAATTCTAAAATTCTAATTGTAATTGTATGTGAAATTGTAAAATTGTAATTGTAATTGTAATTCTAGTTCTAATTTTAGTTGTAATTGTATGTAAAATATTTGTAAAATTTTAATTGTATTAACGTGAAATGATTTTATTAAAATTTTTAAATTTGTAAATTTGTAAATAATTGTAAAATAATAAATCTAGAATAATATGAATTTTTGTAATATAATAAAGTTTAGAAATAATGCAAATAAATTCATGTACTTTAGAATTATCATTATTTTATTATGATCTTACATACAAAAAAAGTAACTTTATACAGAACGTCATTGTTTTTGAGATCAACATAATTGCAAATTATCAAGTGAAATATTGATTTTAACATTAACAAATTGCAAATTACCAATTAATTCAAAATACATATTATAATGTTTCGAAAAAAAGAGTCTTATAAGTTATGAGGTAGTTAATTCCTCTTCTTTATAAAAACCCATCTCAAAAAGTATAAATATTGATGAAATAACACATGTACCATATCACTCTCGGTTCTCATGATCACCCTCATTATCTTCCAACTCGCATGGCATGATAACACTATTGTTCTCAACAATATGTTTTGATCTAGGGTCATTTCTCAATATGAACCACCAATCCCTATCCAACACATCTGGGTAAAAAAACACATGGTTTCAGTGTTTGGGGAAAACATAGGGCTCCTTAGCTTCATCCGACATCTTTCTAGAGTTTATACATATCAACCTACTATTGCAATATTCCGATCAAAGGTGTCCCACCACATGCACCTAAAAATAACACATTGGAAAGAAGAGAAATCAGCTTCAATGATCTCTTGTATCTTTCCGATGTAACTTAACGTCCCTCGTACTAGGTTTTGATCACGATGGCTAGATCGACTAGATTGATCGAAATCAAATTCCACTCCACAGTCTTCTGTGATGTGTCCATCATCGACATTTTCAGTGTGAAAATGGTGTCCATATGCCCACATAGATGGGAACAAATGCACCTATAAAAAATTTAAAAAATCATAGTGTCATGTGTCTTATAATCACCCAACAGTTAAAATAAGAAATACAGATGTAGTTACATTTGAAAGGTGTATTATTAAGTTTCAAATGTACATATAAATTAAATAAATTATTACCAAGTTGCTGCACCCAATCCCTATGTTTAGTGCATCCTCTTCAGCATGCAGGTAATGACCGGTTGCACCGTATTTCTCTCTGACTTGGTTAGCAACCTAACTGTTGGGGCATATTTTTGGAATATTTTCTTTTAAATGATCGAGATAAGTCACACTTCTACCATTCAACTGTCTGAATTCTTTCCTATCACTATCCCATTTCATCCTCTTTTGTTCGTACAATGCGACCCACGGTTGTGTAGCTTCGGAATTGTAAAGAACGAATTTATAGATTGCTTCAATTTATGCATTCACTGATGAAATCAAGCCGACATTATATAGTACATAGAGATCAAAATATAAATTATATCGAAGTTCAACATGAATATTTACTTTGTGTAAATTTGAAAAATTATAAGTCACTTACTCTTTATCAAGCTCTTTTTTCCATTCATTTGGAGCAACTCCCCTTCTCTTTTTTCTTCATCCCTTTCATCGTCACAAATAACTGCACCTGGTCTGCTGTCGGTCTTCTTGATGTACTCACTGGCATAATAGAAAGACTCATACGATATGTACCCCTCTGCCATAGACCCCTTGAGTTTTTCCCTTTGTCGAACAAGACCTTTCAATTTCTTCATGTACCTCTCTAAGAAGAACATCCAACGACAAGAAAGCACCCCAACTAATTCAACCTCATCTACTAGGTGGATTAGAAGATGAACCTGAAAGTCCATGAAACTCGTCGGAAATTCCTTCTCAAACATACAAAAAATCTCAACTATCTCTTGACGCCACCGTGGAATGCTAGCCACATGAATCTCCTCTGACGTGATCCAATGTACAAATGAAGATAATTTAGATATGGCATGTCCTAGGTCTTGAGGGAATTCATGTTTCACACACCCATGCATGAAAAAAGGGTAATGGCACTACAAAGTTATAAACACATGCAATAAATACAAAATGCGTTATGTTTTATGATCCCCGCATGGCATAAAATTTATTAATATAAAAAATAATAAAATCATGCTTTTGACATTATACGTACTCTTAGAAGATTCAATTGGTCATGCAATTTCAACCCCAAAAAATGGTCATCCACGGTGAAGCAGCGCCATAGTGAAGATGGCACCCTCACAACCATTATAAATTCCTTTGCTAAAGAAAGATCATTTTTAAAAAAAATCCATGGGACATCACCTTCTTTGAAATACCATGAATTAGAGGGACCAATGTCTTCCTTTGATCCTGTACTTTCTAATCGTCTTGGCCAATGTTTATTTTTAGTTTTTGAAGTAATAAGATCTTTCCTAACATCCAATGTGTCACTTTGTTTCGATGATATGTGCCTCCATAAAGAAGATGAAACATTTTTAAATATATGCATGGGATCTAATAAGTGGGTAATCTTAATATGCTCCCAATATGGGAGGTTATAAAAGGTAGATTTCCTTTTCATCCCAACGGGAAATTTCTCAACATACGTGTCGAAGAATTTTGGATCATCGAACTTAGGCTCCCCATTTGAATCGAACATTTATTTGAACTTCTTCTCCTTATCTCTCTCATATGATCTAAGCCATTCAGCTGGTGTCATTATTGGAGGCCTTTGGGTTCTCTCTCGTTTACCATTGAAAGTGGGTGTTGCTCTTCTGTAAGGGTGTTCTTCTGGGAGGAATACCCTAGAGAAATCGTACATTGGATTTCATAGGTCATTGGACCATCTAGCTTTCATAGAAGGTCCACAACATTTACATCCAAAATACCATTTTGTTACAATACCTGTGAGATTACTGTATACAATTTATATGCATGGCACATTAAATAATATCATGAAGATTAGAACAATTACAATGAATTAAATATCTAATATGCGAAGGAATATTGTTACCTATATAAACAAATCAATAAACATGTAATTTACCAGAGCAAACTCCTAAGCCTAGATAATCATGTGTCATGTAAGCACATATGCCATACAACATAAAACTCCTCTCTTATGCGATGGGTCTTGATACATCGTATATATTTATCCCATCCCATAATTCCTTCAATTTATCTACCAATGGTTGTAAATAGATATCCATGTTCTTCACGTGTCTTCTACCAGGGACTACGAGAGCCAACATAAGATGTTCATTATTCATGGACAACTATGGGGGGATATTGTTATTGATCACTACTACAAGCCAAACAGAATAGTTGGTGTTCTGGAGGGAATATGGGTTGACGCCATCCATGGCTATGCTGAGTCATAGACTTCGTACTTTATCCTTGAATTTTTTGGGCCATGTATCCTCTATATTCTTCATGGCTATTGAATCAGTTGGGATTCACATAACTCCCAACTCACTTCTGTGTGAGGTATGCCATCCCTGCAATATACGTAATTATTTGCAGCGAAAGATCCTTTGAATCCTTGGGATTATAGGCATTTGCCTCAATATCTTAAAGTGAGGAACACATGATTTACCCTTATTTTTTCATTTATCATACCTGTCATGCCCACATTTCAGACATAACTTTGTGTCTACATATTCTCCTCTATATAGAATACAATCATTTGGACATGCATGATATGATATGTACTCAACACCCAACATTTTCAACAATTTCTTTGCCTCTTCGCAGCTACAATGCAATACATTATCACTTGGAATAACCTTATCTTTGAATAACCTATAGTTGGTGATCATGGAAAATATTAATAAATGTACATTAATGCCAATATAATTATTAACGTTCATAAAATTGATCATTTGTAATGTTCATTGTGTACTGATTATATTTCTAAAATTTACATAAGGGAGGACTTTATGGTAACTTACCTAAAAATTTCTGAGAAACATGCATTCGACAAGCCAAAATTTGCTTTCAAGTTGTATAGTAATATTGTTTTCCCCAACTGGGTAGAATTTGACTGACCGCCAGGTCCAAAGAGAGGGGTGGTGGAAGAAAATTTAAGGCTTTCAAAAAAGGTGTCAGCGATATGAGCATCATCCCCTAGCTGATCATCATTTTGGAATGCATATAATAACATTGTCTCCATGGCAGTCATATCCCTTAATTAATCATCCATACCAACCTCTATTTGATTGCCTCGATTGCCAGCTTGTGAAGAACTACTATTTATGTAGTCATTCCTAATTGGTGAATCTGGACGTAGAGGGAATTGAATCAGTGGATGATTCAACCATTCTTGGTATCGTTCCTTTCGATTTTTTCTCTTAATTCAGCCTTCTCTTGATTTGACATTATCGTGGGGTGCAATGAAAGATGGTAGGTAGGTCGCTCATCATCACTAGAATCTTAATAATTTAAAAAAATATATTTGAACATGATTAGCACAAAATATATGATATCAATTAGTAAGAACGTTGACAATGCATGATTAATTTGTTTAAAGTTAAAATAATTACATTAATATACCAAACACTTATTATTACCATCATTGTCCTGGGATTGTGGCTAGAAGATGAAATATTGTTACAATTGGCAGGGTGAAGCGGTTGTCCATTTCCATCTACAAAATGCGTCGTGCGGTATGCTGCTCCTGATAAGAGCTTCTGACATTTTGGAGTTGTTTGATTATTTTGTGCATCTGAACTCGATTTTGAATCTGCATGAACCTACAAATTTGTATACATTATAAATTTTATTAAGCTGATTGACATGGATAAATAACATAAATTCAATTAGATAATGAAAATATAAATAAAATATGAAGTAAATATTACATCTCAAGATGGATAGGGAGAACTTTGTGATGAACACTAGAATACTATGTGAACGAAATAATTTTGAAGAACTTTCTTCAATATAATTATGATATTTTCTCCAGATGAGCAAAATTCTGGTAATAATTAGAAAAGCACACACCTAAAGTAATTTATGTACTTAAAGTTAGGCTAACTCATTCTGTGGCTATGTGATAATAAACATTTAAGTAGTTATTTTATTATTTATTATTTTACAAAATACAAAATAATACAAAATACAAAATACAATGCTAATTTATGCACTAGTGATGAAAAAGCCACAAATAAAAAAACCCAACTTTATTTTTTTAAAGTGAAAAAAGTGGTAAATTGAAAAATGGGTGACAAAATATTTTTCAAAATCTAATTTCATAAAAAAATTCTTTAAATACTAAACACTTTTCATTATTTCACTATTTTTGCAAAAAAATTTAGCCAGAGATTTGCAGGAGACATACCTGGAGCAAGAGAGCATGAGAGCACTGTGGAGAAGTGAAATACTTCCGAACATAAATATTCAGACAATTAGAATTCCAAACCTCTGATGATTCAAACCCTGTAGCATAGAATTTCAAATGATATCGTGATTAAATTTTATTGTTTTTCTTACATTTTCTACAGTATTTTTTACATAATAAGTAGAAAATTTCAATTTTTTATTCATTTTCAGAGAGAAAAAAGAAAAAAAATTCCATCTTTACCCTAAACCCTTCATTATTTTTTTTTCTGCCCTTGCTTCTTCCTGTTTCTGTGATTTCATAATTAGGGATTTTCATCTTAGATTTATAGGGTTTGTCTTGCTATATGTAGAGGCCTATGACATCCAACCCATGGGATGAATTGCAAAGTCACATCCCAATCCATGTCGATCCTTCCATGAATTAAAAAAAATAGAATTTTTAATTGGTGCGTTCTATGTAACCTAGCGGCTCATAAAAATCGGCTTATCCCAACGTACAAAACACATACTATTTGATTACAAAATTAAAAACATTTTTTTTTTAAATCCGTGCTCCATATGTAAAATAGGGCACCGGTGCGCTATTTCATTATAGCGCACCGCTCACGTAATTTTTAGAAAAACAATTTTTTATTTTGTGTTAATCGGTGCACCATGTAAAATATAATGCATCGGGTCTCGTAGTTGACAGAGAGCATCGTACGGTGGTTCCTTGTTTGTGTGGGGCATTTATAAGAATAGGTCACACCGCCCCCTCCACGACACCATATGCTACAAAAGCTAACACTAAACATTTTTTATTATTTTGTCTGTGTTAATTGGTGCAGTGGTTACCATGTAATGCACTGGTGCGACTTGTTGATATAGAGAATTGTACGGTGTCTTATACTGTTTGGGTGGTACGTTTATAAGAACACAACGCACTAACGTCGTGCGTATACCATGAAAAGCGCACTGGTTTCTTGGTATATTTTTTTTTACCTGAAAAGTTGATAATTTATTTATAAAATATATTAATGAATGATATGGTACAGGTTTCATATTGATAAAGAAATGGCTGACAAGAGATCAAGTAGAAAAAATACTGATAACACATTAATAAAAGCAAAAAAGGCAAGTTCTTTGTAAATTATTTATAAAAAATATTATTTTTGAACTATATGTAAGTTTAACTAATATGTATTGTTTACTGTTTATCATGCAGAGCCACAAAATGATGAAGCTCGATAAGATTATTTCTGATCTAGGACCAGAAGAGCATAAAATCTTGATGGAAAAATTTCAAAAGGATGAATCAGGTGAATGAAAAAATATTATCGATCCAATATGAGTTTCTTTTTCTAATTTTCATTAATAATATACTTAAAATTATTAGATAACATGTTTCAAACAACCTATTACTTCATATATGTTTAATTTTCTACAGGGACCAACAACTCAGAAAACGAATGCTATTATAAGAAAAGAAAAAAATAGAACATGCAAATGAAAATGAATTTCTCCTTAGCTCATCTGGAGTGGTGTTGGAGGTTAACGAAAGGGGGAAAAAATTACAAAAGTTTGAGGGATCTAGTGGAACGAATGAATAGAAATTCTTTCCACTTACAATACAAAAATCAATCCAATGATTCCAAGAATTTTTTTTTATCTAAACTACAGGAAGATTTTTCGGAGAATTGGTCAATGAGACATGTCAAAATTTTAATAGCAAAATAGGACAACAACAAAAAATAAGGAATGAAAAAGTAATATTCCTTTAAATGTTTTTCTAGAATTATTTATAAATATCACTTTTTCTATATTTACTTTTCATATATCAATATAAAAATAAAATAGTTTATTGTCATGTTACATTTTTAGGAAGATTATGAAAACCTCAAAAGATGAACAAGTTGACATTAGAAATATTCCAGTAGGAATGTCCAAAAAGGTGTTCAAGAAGATGGTCAAAGAAATGGACAAAATTGCATCGCAGGAGAAGCCATCTCAACAACAACATGCTTCAAATGTAATATGTAATCATTGAATTTTTCGATCATTAGGTACAATAAATAAACAATTTAGCATTAAATATTAATTTTCAAGTATTTTCTTGCAGAAAGGAAAAGAAAATGGAACCCATTCAGCACATAAAACAGGATGACAAGGAAGAAAAGGGTTGATATCTAAGTTTGTGAGTAATTGTTAATTCCGTATAAAAACTTAACTAGATTTCATTTTTGTATATTTTAAGTTATTTTACAAAAATAATCATTGAATGTCTTCAAACATGTGCTAACATACAAAGAAGAACCATCAGATGAATTGATTGACATTGGGTTAAATATGGGTTGTGAGTATATGTTGGCATATCAGAAATTAATTGTGGAATTTGTAAGCATCGATCGATCTTATTTTATTTAGATCCATCTATAATTAATAGAACTAAAAAATCTTTTGTATTAAATATATGATTTGTTATGTGGTATAAAACTTGCAGGAAACAAAGTATGGAACTGCGCCAATAGATGAAATCTTGAAATATGGCATAGTACATGGTTTTGAAAGAATGTGCATAATTTATGAGTCAATTGTTGCTATGGTACGTCATTTCTTTTTTATTTACATTGATGTATATTATTTAATATTGCAATTTTCATTATTCTCACCAAAGTATATACACTCATTACAATTTAATTTTATGTTTTTAGATTTAAGGTGAAGAAGAAGAAAACAATCAACACCGTGAACAAAACATTCATGAAAATAACCCGTCATGGAAGTAGCTCGAGAAGTGACAAAAGTTCAGGCGAAGAATGATGATCATTATGTTTGGATATCAAAGCAAGGTGTTGTAATTTTTGAAATATTTGTGTGTGAAATCAGACATTTTGATTAATGTAATGGACATAGTGTCTTGATTGAAAGACAATGGGATACCAATAATTGTCCCATTTTGTATGACAAAGACTGTCTTATATATATATATATATATATATATATATATATATATATATATATAATGTACGTATTAATTTATTCACTAGTTAATCGTTTAAATGCAACACCACTGATTAAATTTATGGATGATTAAATATTATAGTGAAGAGATGTGAAATATGATGATATGATATAACAAATTAATCTAAACATCACATTCAAATGCACTAATAAAAATTTAATAGATATGAATAATGTTATAAGATATGTGTCGTCTTTTGATGAATAATGGATTTTAAAAAATCACGATAATTATGATATGATATAACAAATTAATCCAAACATCACATTCAAATGCATTAATAAAAATTTAATTAATATGAATATTGTTATAATATGTGTTGACTTTTGATGAATAATTAATTTTAAAAAATCACAATAATTGCACTATCACAGGTCGATGTTTCTAAGAAATACAAAATGAACACCGGTGTGTCTGTATGATACAACACACAAGTGTGTTTCTACAACCTATGGGCACCGCACAAATTCCAATACCAATTATAAATCTTGGTGTGTTTGTGTGATACTGTGCATAGGTGCGTTTATGATAGACTACCTACCGGTGCATTTGTACGACCTATGGGCACCGCAAAAATACCAATATGAATTAGAAAAATCGGTTTGTTTGTCTGATACTGCGCACCAGTGCATTTTTATAAGACTACGTACCAGTGCGTTGATATGACCTATTGGCACCGCACAAATCCCAATACCAATTAGAACGGCCCCGTGCGTTGCATCACCTACAGTGCACCCGGTGCGGTTTTATACCTTTACGGCCTGGGCCGACCATCTGGATGACATGCACTGGTGCGTTGACACCTTAGTAGCGCATCGATGAAAAAAAATCTGTAATAAACTCCAGCTGCCCAGTTTTTTTAGTTGTGTTGAAATTCCATTAAAAGCTCCACCAAAACCTTTGTTACCAAAAATGGGTGTTGTAGAAAATGTTTTTTTGACAATTTTGGGCAATTTTATAACACTAAAAACCTCCTTTATAACTTCCGCTAGAGGGTCTTTTCCTTGTAGTGCTTACTATCCCACCTATATTCAGCAAATAAAACATAAAGCAAAAAAAATAAAAGAGTCTATGAATTCTCCAACATCTTACTTGCATTAGATTACCATTTATATTTCTACTTCTAGATGTAATTTGAAATTATTTTGGTTGGGAAGAATCTTTCTCAGCTTCTTCATCAACACTTATGATCCCCTTTTGCAAAATTAAGGCATATTTGGAAAGCATATCTACTTTATTATTGAGATCCATGTATATATTTTAGAAAGAGAGATTTACAATTGACCCATTATCTATCTAATTTTCACCATAATATAAGCCAATAATAAGTTTTCCAACTTTCAATTCCCATTTTCCCACTAAACTATAAGCATAAAATCCCCCTTTATTTGAATATTGGTAAGACATCCTTTTGTATCAAATTTTCATAATAGCCATAATCCATATAGTTATGCTATGTTTTAGGTTCCTCTTAGACCTATGTGTGTCATCATACATAATACACTAAGTAAATATGAGTAACACCTCGTAAATGTGTAAAGTAAAGTAAATGAAATATTGGTTGGATCCTGGTACAACAACTATAACCACATAACCTATTTATAATTATGCATGAAAAATAATAGAAACTTGGTTGGAATTCGCGCCCAAACTCTATTATTTTCTATGTATTCTTGTACCATTTTCTTGTACTTTATAATTTAGTCTCTAATTTATATATCAAGTATGTCAAGTGATTGAGTCTTTTAGTCAAGAATTGGATTCATAAGTCAAGAAAGGGTGAAATGTGACCCTTTTTCAAGGTAGGAAATATTCTCTGCCTTTTTAAATGAAATAAATATTTATTCGATGAGATCGGCCTCTTGTTGACATTCATCTATATCAAATCTACAATTATTGTAAAAAATTCCCAACACTAGGAAAAACTAGTTTGCCTAGACCTCATGTTTAAGTCCTCCTTCATAAATTTATTTGCAGACTCCAAGAAATCAACAGTAATTAGAAAGAAATCATTCAATTAAATCTTTTATATATCCACTTGATGATGCAAAAATAGATCAACATTAATTAGAACCCATAAAAATAAAGCAAGAAATAATAATACAAGGATAATACAGCATCTATTACAGCCAGGAATAAAATTGAGCATACATTATACATAATTTTGCAGCAGAATTTGTTTTACAGAAGTAACTGAAGCAATAAAAATTTGAAGAACAAGAATTTAGATAAGCATATAACACAAAAAGAGATGAAGTGACAAAATGATGATGTCATGATATTATATTGATTGAGCCTCTGGTATGAAGATTGTAGAATGGTTCTCGAGTTGTGATAGAGGTAAAGGGAAGGATGGTTGATATGGAATATTTTCGCTTTTTTTATATATGAATGAAAAAATATTGTGAGTGAGAGTCACACGTTGGACTCATTCATATATAGAGTGAAGAAATGCCCTTGGATTGGAGAGGAGTTTCCTGACAGTTTCTAGCTAGAGTAGCAGTCCATATGATAAAGAGACTATAGATTGTGAACTGTTGAGATATACAATAAGTGGCCACCAAACAAGTAGAAGTTATAGTTATCCTTATACACATGACTTTATCTATCTAGTTGGCGACTGTTGCACCTGAGTTACTTATGCAGACCGATATGCATGGTTGATGTATAATAAGGATAGTTCTTTAAAGAGTAGAGGTATAATACATTGATGCATCCTTTCTTGAGGAAATCAAGGCATTAATAGTGGGGGAGTTGTTGTAGGTACCTTTTGTGGCTATGTGTGTCATCATCCATAATACACTAAATAAATATGAGTAACACTTGGTAAATATATAAAGTAAAGTAAATGAAGGATTGGTTGGAGCAGGTACAACTACTCCAACAACATAACCTATGTATAAGTATGCATGAAGAATAATGGAAACTCGGTTGGAATTCCTTCCCAAACTTTGTTCTTCTTTGTGTATTTTTGTGTGTTCTTGTTTTTGTTATGATGTAGAATGTTCTTATATGTTATAATTTAGATGTATAACATGATCTATTATTAGTGTTGAAAATGGGACCAAGAAAGGATTCAAATTTAATTTTCCCTTGAATTAAATTAGAATTAAATTGTAATTCCACATTACAAGACAACTTTTACAAGTTAAATAAGTTAGTAGGACTTAGTTAGTTAATTCGAGTTGAGGGTCTAACTTGAGTCATGTAGAGTGTCTCCTACATTATAGGAGCCATGGTTGAGTTTTTTTTTAGTTGTAATTAATTAACTCAATTTATCTGAGTTAAAATCATTTTAACTAGTTCTAACTGATGGAGGAACTAGTGAGAGGTCAAGGAGTGGAACTTGGACTTGAACCACATCTATTGATCAATAGAATAATTGATGATTCACTCATAAATAACTCATTCATATCAGTTCTAAGAAAGGCCCAGTTGATATTGGAGTTCAAGGGAAGTGTACTATCAGTTGTATAATCATCCAACTTATACAGGTGGTGCATGCAGCCAAAGGAAGGCCCCTAATGGATCGCGGAATATGGAATGGGAATTATCCTAATTAATAGGGCCTAATTACCTAAGGAATCAGTGCAAGGAAATAGGGATCTTGGAGGGAATAAAATTGGTTAAGTATTGAACCAAGTTTGTCTAGGAATTAGTGAGACAGATAGAGATAGTGCAGAGGTTTCTTAGCTTGGAGAAAATCACTGTAATGTTCTCATATTTTATTACTTATGAAATATATAGATAGAGGGGTTTTTGGTTGAGGCTTTCCCCAGGAAATATTTGTGTGATTCAAGTATTTTGTGTTATCATATTACAATTATCAGTTGAATCTACATGGATTTTCTACTTGGTATCATAGTAGGAATCATAATAGAAGGGAATAATATGAGTTTGTTATGTGCAGGTGAATCGAATTTGTAGATCTAATTTGAGCACTAGCGGTAGGATCATGATGCCTTTCTATGGATTGGGACTCGAATATTCCCTTGGGGGTAGTTTGAATTACATAGCTTGGAGATACATGATGGAAGTAGTGTTGGAAGATAACAAGCTGAAGGATTTAATAGACAATGATATTCCTAAGCCTGTAGTAGCATATGCTCACAATCTGGCATCCTGGAAGAGTAATGTAGCAAAGGCAAGAAGGATTCTATTGGGAGGTGTTCGAGATCATATTTTCTCGAACCACCATGGAAAGGAAACTACATATGTTATGTGGAAGGAATTAATAGGTTTGTTTCAGAACAACAATGACCACAGGAAGCTGGAAATGAAGGACAAGCTCACAAAAATCAAGATGGAGAAGGGTGACACAATGCCAAAGTGCTTGACCAAGTTCACCGAATGTCGAGATAATCTAGGAAGTGTTGGTGTTACAGTTTCCAAGGATGATCTAGTGAGCCTAGTGGTGAGCCCTGGTATTGCACCAAGAGTGTTGCAACTCCCAGGGGCTACCCTACTTTAATTTATCAACCCAGGGTTCGTACAAACTTGGAGGTGACAGTGATATATACATATCAGATGCATTCTACTCATGTCATCCTCTTCCGCTCTACGAAAGGGTGTTACTTTTAGGGTTTCTTAGTGAAGTCTGTCACACTTTAATGAAAATAAAATAAATTGCAGAACTGAAATGACAAAAAGGAAACTAAATTAAATTTCTGAAAATAATTGCAGCAAAGGAAACTGATTTAACTTGCTGAAAATAAATGGCAGAAAAGAAATTAATTTAAACCACACTTAAATTGTCCAATTGGCTAAACACACCCCACTTATATTATGCTTTATCTACCATGCTTCTATCCGTGCAACTAAGTTATCCATAACTTAATTCTAATTGAAAAAGTGTTGATTTGCAGCTTGGAGAGAAAAGGGCTAAAGATGCTAATTGAAGGCTTAACACATGGGACAAGGCATGGAGGTGGAAAGATGGATTTAGACTTCATTAAACCTTATGATATCGTAAATATAATTTGGAGTGGGAAGCTTGAAATATGTGATGGCGAAGTTATAATTGGTGGATAGAAATGCCATATGCGATATGCAAAATCGCAATCTCAATATCGCAAATCGGGCGAAGTGATGGAAGTGTTGTTTGGGAGGCAGATGCTAAATACGAAATATGATACGGGAAGGTGATGTGAAATGCGATTACAATAAGGCTGAAATTTGTGAAATGTGAAATGTGATGGGTGATGTGGCAGTAGGACCGGTGGTGGAGTGCGACGACAATATCACAGTCGACGTCGAGAGCGGTAAGTATTAACAGGAACCACATGAAAATGTGATTTGCGATTGCGGTAAGTCTTAAAAGGAAAAAGGGAAAGGTTGTGAAATGCGATGGGATAAAACTGCGAAATGTGATATAGCAATTCACAATATCACAAAGATGGAGGGGTATTGGAAGTGTTGTTCAGGAAAAGCTTGCGACGTGCGAAATGCAATATGAATGGAATTGCGGTAAGTCTTTTAAAGGAAAAAAAGGGGAAAAGGTTGTGAAGTGCGATGTGCGATAAAGGAACGTGTGGTGATGCGATTGTGATAAGGCCGAAATTTTTGAAGTGCTAAATGAGATGGGTGATGTGGTAGAGTGCTACAGTAATATCGAAATTGAGGTTCGAACGCGGAAGTGTTAACGGAAACCAATAGAAAATGTGATTTGCGATGAGCGAAGTACAGTAGAGGGAGATTCAAGGAGAAAAGGTGAAGGTCCAATTTGATGGTTTTTCAAGAATTTTGTGAATAAAAAGTGAAACAGCTACAATAAAAGAAGAAGGAGGGAATAAAGTGTAACAGAGGTGTTTGGAAGAATGAAAACAGAGATGGAAAATGAAGCGGGAAGGCGAGGGTGAACTTCTCCCGAAATTTAATACTGATTCCTACAAACAAACCTGTGAATTCATGCACAGAAAAATAGAAAAAATGTGTGATAACATAGTGGAAGAAATACTGAAATTGTTATTGCACTCTACTCTAATCTGAGAAGCAACGAATGATAAACAGAAAACATTTTTGGTTTGCGGGAAGGTCTACCATCCTCAAGCTCTATCGACAAAGATGAGAGGGGAAGGTTGCCTCACAGTTTTATGGAGTTCATCACCTATTCTACAACGCATATAAGAAGATTAAATCTATAGCAAAAAACTATAATAGCAATGAAAATATCAGAAATAAAACTAGCTAAATGACAGAAAGAAAAGAATGAAAATAATAGAGAAGCTAAGGCACATGGGTTGGGCCCTAACCCACGAGCCTCGCCCCCTGAAACTAGATCAGTAAAATAACAACTGACTACTCATTGCATTACAAAAATACTATTAAGTCCCTATATTAATAGTGTAGTCCCTTCTTATGTTAGTGTAGCCCCCCTTATTCTTATTGTTGTACCCCTGTAACCCCCATATTGTTATTATTGTGCCCTTACATTATTATTGTTAGGTCAGTTAGGATTACATTGTGGCCCCACTAGGATTATATTGTGGCCCCATGGACTCCTATATATAGAAGGAGGTTTTGGTCATTTGTATCATCCAAGAATTGTTCATTCATGTAATGTATTGGATGTTTCCCCCTCAAAGTGTCTTATTTCTAAGGCATTGATATCTCCTTTCTTCTATTTTTGGAGTTGGTTTCACAACATTTGGTATGAGAGCTTTGAGATTCTAAGGTTTCACTACTCCAAACAGGTCATCGTGGCATTGTCGCTATAATTTTTTTTTATGAAGGCTCAGAAGCTGAAATTTTTAGATTGCGAAGCCAAAATATGAAGGAATATCATCGTAAAATTTCGGAGCTTTGTTCACAATATTTTTGGAGATATGATCTATGGAAGTTAGGTATTTTTGCAGGCTCCTGAATTTAACCTAAACAGGTCATTGTGGAATTTTCACTATAATTTATTTTCTGCGAAGGATTAGAAGCTGAAATTTTAGAGTGTGAAGCCGAAATTCTGAGGAACGTTGTCGCAAAATTTCAGAGCTTGGTTCACAATATTTTTGGAGATATGGTCTGTGGAATTTAGGGATTTTTCAGGCTCCTAAATTTCATCTCAAAGAGGTGATCGTGGGAAAATATTCATAGATCTCTCTCTGAGCATCGGATTGGAATGCCATAAAAAGTGGCCACAATTACATAGACTTTAGTTTCTTGTCAATAAATTTCAGAGCCGAAGGAGGAAACAATGACACATGGCAAGTTGTACAAGTTCGCTCTACTGAACCAGTCCATAATTAGGTCATCGTAGGAGATTGGGCACAACTTTGTTTTAAAGAATCCAAATTAGGTCAGACCTATGGCATTCTAAAGCGAATCCAAAGGGCTACCTCAGTACCAAATTTCAGATATTGAATAGCTAAAATCACAAAGGTAATTCAGTTTCAATATCAAGCTCCTGAAAATCAAGAAAAAAGTGTTTATTTGGTTTTTAAAATTGCATAACGTTTGTTTGAAAAGGTAGTTTGAAGTGATTCCAAGGGCATATTTTAGAATTTTTATCATATTGGGTTCTATAATGCCTCCAAAAAATAATTCCATACCCATTAAGCCCTCAAAAATCTATACTATGATGCATGAAGAGGAAGAATTGCAGTATGAGATATCAAAATTAAGGTACCAAGTGCAACAAATTTTGATATTACGAAGAGCAACTGAAGATGAAATAGATGGTTTAAAAGCAGAAATGAAGGCTAAGTTGGATGGTTTGAAGGATAAAATAATAACTAATATGGATGATAAATTAGTGGAAGATCACATTGAGCATCAACGACAAGTTCTCCAACTCTCAAAGGATAACCTAACTTTGGTGTAGGATCTAATGAAACAACAGGAAGATCAACATCACATTGAAAGAATTTCTGAAGCTTTCACAGAAACAAGAACTCGACAAGTACGATCAATTTCAGAGTATCTCAGTAAGTGGAAGAACTTTTCTGTAGAATATTCCACATGGGAGGACGATAATTTTATACAGAATCATCAAGAAATAATCAAGCATTGAGGACAACACTTGTTTGAAGGAGAGGGGCATGTTAAGTCCCTATATTAATAGTGTAGTCCCTTATTGTTGTTAGTAACCCCCTTATTGTTATTGTTGTACCCTGTAACCCCCATATTGTTATTATTGTGCCCTTAAATTATTATTGTTAGGTCGGCTAGGATTACATTGTGGCCCCATGGACTCCTATATATAGAAAGGAGGTTTTGTCATTTGTATCATCCAAGAATTGTTCATTCATGTAATGTATTGGAGGTTGCCCCCTTGAAGTGGATTATTTCTAAGGCATTGATATCTCTTTTCTTCTCTTTTTGGAGTAATGCATTACAAAAATATAGTCTTATTACATCCTGAAGGTATTAAACAACAAAATCCTAATAGAATGGAAAAGAATGGCATGGGATGGAATGGAATGCAAATGGAATGGAAATGGAATCCACTAGCATCGAATGGATCGAAAAATCAACCGGAATCCCCCGGAATCGACCTCAATTAGCTCTTGATCAGCTTTATTTATCCTCAAGGGTAGCTACCAACAACTCCCTATAAAATAGAGATTGAGTCCACTTTGAATCCAAGTAAACCATAGATTGAGTGCACATCATCTTTAGTTTGCTTGGCTGCCTTTGATAGTTAAGGAGGGTGGACAAACCCCTTGAATCTCTCTAAGATTTCTCAATAATTTCCTGATATTTTTCTCATTTATTCTTCAACCTTGATCTTCCAGTGGTAGGGAGAAAGTTTCTAAATCATCTCCTTCTCCAAATCTGCATAATATTCACAATATTCAACAAAAATAACCAATATTAGGCACAAATATGAAATTACCTTTAATCCTTCCTAAGAACATATTAAAGTATAAGAAAACATTATTGAGTGCAGAAGGAGAGATTTAATATATCTTTTCATGTGCACAAGGAAGGTAGATGGGCCTAAGAAAGGTTAGATGGGCCTTATTTTATGTCTAGTTAGGGCCATCATCACCCCTCTGTGACTTGTTGCTCATCCTCAGGCAACCTATTCGGTAACCTTCCTACCTTACGGTTCTTCACGTACGAGCTTATTTAATTTTGTTTGTTAGGCTTGTCTTGCTGCTCCTCTTGCTAATATTCTTGCTATTCTTCTTGCATTTCTTCTCATAGGTGCTTCATGGAGGTCCTCAGATACCTTAAGAAAATCCGTTTCTCATGCCAAGAGGTGGTTGATCCACCTTTTATTTGATTTTTTCTTTTCTTTTCTTTCCGTTTTTTTTTTTTAATTGCATGCAGAATAAACTCACAGTTATTTTTCCGTTAACTGAGTTCACCCTTGGTTATCCCTTGGCACTCCTTGTCTTCCATTACAATGAACTACTTACTACCCACTTTCTCAAGTCCTTTTTACTTTTTTCTTGTTCCTCTTCTTGGTGGAAAAAGTGAGGCTAGTTGATAGATAAGGCCGAGGTTTCTCTTCTACTGATTTTGGCTATATATAAAAAATTTCCTTCTCACACTTTTTAATGTTTTCTTAAGCTAAAATAGATTCGAAGAAAGGGTTATATGATTGCATACTTGAGCCTTACCATTTATTTATTTTTGCAGGTCATATTGAAGCTGCTGATATGGCTGTTGAATTTGTCTTCGGTGGTTCTTAAGCTGCTATAAAGCTACATGTGATAATATTCTTGAGGTCCTTTTGTAGTTTCTGAGAATAGGAGGAGGAAGTCCAAGTTTGACTGCCTTTGACCAGGGTGTTGACCAAATTTTCTTTTTGTGCCAACTTGTTGTTTTTCTGCTTGCAAAGGTTGGAGAGCACTTGCATTCATTAGAGAGAGATACATGGAGTGATATATATATATATATATATATATATATATATATATATATATATATATATATATATATATATATATATATATATATATATATATCTATCTATATATATATAAAGGCTACTAGCTGCCTCAATGAGGTTTTCCACTAGTAGGTCTACCTAGGCACCTCAAAGGAGGTTTTCACATAGGATCTTCTATTTTTATCTTCTTTTTTTCTACCCAATGACCGCCTCATGGAGGTTTTCAATCAGGGAGCCAATCTCAAACACCTCAAAAGATGTTTTCACATGAGATTTTATTCTTTTTCCCTTCTTTATTTTTTTTTTTTTTTCACTTTCCTAATCTAATTAAAAAAACAAAACCTTTTTCAAGTATAGGAATACTTCCAATGGAGCCATGTACACATCAAGATGACAGATAAAATCATGTGCACACTTGGAATACATGCTTTGACATGTACCTGAATATGAGAGATGAATTTCTTTGACTAGGATGGTATCAAGTATTATTGGAGAAGAGCGTGTTGCTACAACTTAATGACTATTTGGAACCATATGTCAATATAGTTGTGATGCCCCTGGTCCACTTGTTGAATTCGATGATCTTGGATGTCCTCTTCTTTTATGACATCCAAATCTTCATCTTTTTGTTGATTGTTCTCTTGAACACATGGAAGAAATGTTGGTAAACATGAGGAAACTTTCTCAACATCTGATTCTGATGTTGGCTCTTCATCAAGTGAAAACCTTGATATTTTGATCTCCTAATTTTGATCCTCTTCTTCTTGATGTTTTCCTTCAATGACATTAATAAAATCTCTTCTTTGCAATAGCTTTCTTGAACTAAGATGAATACCATCTAGATCAAGAGGAGATGTTTGGAAGTGTTGTACCTCAGCATTGTAAGTGAGATGAGATACTTCATTGTATGGCTTTGGAAATGGTGGTATGGGTAGTTGAGTGGGGGCAGATATATGAGATGGATGTGTTTGAGGTTGTGGTTGTGGTGGAGGTGGATGGTAGGGATAGCATGGAGTTGGGTATGGAGGATATGGAGGGAAATATTGAGGATATTGTGGATTTTCCCCATAAGGTCCTTGCCAACCATGTTGCCAAGGTTTGTTTTGGGGTTGGGATGGTAAAGGTTGCAAAGGATGGAGTGTGTCCCAATTATTTTGAGATGGATGTGAATAAGCTTGAAATTGTGAAGTGGGTTCTTGCATCATATCAAGTTGATTAGGCTGCCAGGGTCTCCTTGGAGCTACATAACATAGACTCTTTGGTGATTGCCTTACTCCATTGTCTTCCTCGTAAACTTTTTTAAACCTGGGGGGAATGATAGACAACATTTAGTAGCATATGATTTTGCATGGATAACAAAAATATCAACATCTTATTTTTGCTCATTTTGCATTCTTAAAATTTCTACTTGTTCACTTAGATTGCTAAGAATTTATGTTTCCAATTTTTCAATAAAATTTCTAAGTTCATCTTGTCTTACCAATGCTGAGGTGGATTTACCTACTCTTTTTTTTCCTCTTGATATGCGCTTGCATGTTTCAAAAATTTCTTCAAATGACAATCAATATACATCTCCTCTACTCATGAGATTAAGGAGATCAATTTACTCATCTCTAATTGTTCTAAGTAAGAGAATTTGTAGTGTGTCAAATCCGAAATGATGTAATTTTCCCCTCTTAACATTAAACATGAACCTCTCTATTATATCCTCAAGGTTCTCATCTTCTTCTTGGCTCATTCTAAAAATGTCTTCTCTAAGATCATGATCTTTATATTTTTCTAGAAATATCTTTTGCATATCATTCCATGATATTATTGAATTAGTACCTAGACTCATGAACCATTTAATATATTTACCCTTCAATGTTGCAAGAAACAATCTCAATTTTTGAGTATGTGATAAGTAGCCTTAAGATCTAAAAAGTATCTCAAATTCAAAGATAAATATTTCTGGATCCTTTGTCCTCATACCATGGAATTTGGGAAGGAAAGATGGAGGGATGTTCTTCATATGTACACTGATGTCCATATCTTGAATGGGAAACCCAATAAGACTTTATTCATTGTCATCATATCCATCCATCTCTTCTACCTTCAAAAGTGTATGGTGATGTGGTTCTTACTACACCACGTGGTCAAGTGGGGGGTTTGGTATTGGAGAAGTATTTTAAAAAAAAATATGTGTATCCTTACTCCTATGAGGCATGAAAATCATATTTTTTTGAATTTTTCAATATTTCAGAAACAACATGAAAAAGGAAAGCAGAAAAGAATGCTAAAACAGAATCAAAGCATCTACTAGAAACCTCGTCGGAAACAACACCAAAAAGTGGTGAGCCCTGGTATTTCACCAAGAGTGCTGCAACTCCCAGGGGTTGCCCTAATTTACGTTAGCAACCTAGGGTTCGTACAAACTTGGAAGTGACAATGCTATATACGCATAAGATGCATTCTACTCATGTCATCATCTTCAGCTCTACGAAAGGGTGCTACTTCTAGGGTTTTGTGGTGAAGTCTATCACACTTCAATGAAACTAAAATAAATTGCAGAAAGGAAATGACAGAAAGGAAACTAAATTAAATTTTTAAAAGAAATGACAGGAAAGGAAACTAATTTAACTTTTTGAAAAGAAATGGTAGAAAAGAAACTAATTTAAACCACATTTAACTTGTCCAATCGTCTAAGCACACCCTACTTATATTATGCTCTATCTACCATGCTTCTATCCATGCAGCTAAGCTATCCATGAATTAATTCTAATTGAAAAAGTGTTGATTTTCAGCTTGGAGATAAAACAGCTAAATATGCTAATGGAAGGCTTAACACATGGGACAAGGCTTGGAGGTGGAAAGATGGGTTTAGATTTCATTAAACCTTATCATATCGCAAATATGCTTTGGAGTGGGAGGCTTGAAATATGTGATGGCAGAGTTATAATTGGTGGATAGAAATGTGATATGCGATATGCGAAATCACAATCACAATATCACAAATCAGACGAAGGGACATAAGTGTTTTTCGAGATCCGGATGCAAAATGTGAAATACGATACGGGATAGCGATGTAAAATGAGATTGAAATAAGGATGAAATTTACGAAATGTGAAATGCGATGGGTGACATGGCGGTAGGACTGGTGGCGGAGTGCGATGACAATATCACAATCAGCGTCGAAAACGGTAAGTATTAACGGGAACCACATGAAAATACAATTTGCAATTGTGGTAAGTCTTAAAAAAAAAAAGGGAAAAGGTTGTGAAATGTGATGGGATAAAAAATAAAAAATGTGAAATGCGATATCTTAATTCGCAATATCGCAAAGCTAGAGGGGTAGCAGAAGTCTTGTTCAGGAAAAGGTTGCGAAGTGGGAAATGTGATATGAATGGAATTGCAGTAAGTCTTTTAAAGACAAAAAATGGAAAAGTTTGCGAAGTGTGAAGTTAGATACGGGAAGGTGTAGCGATGCAATTGTGATAAGGACGAAATATGTGAAGTGAAAAATGTGATCGGTGATGTGGTAGAGTGCTACAATAATATCGCAGTCAAGGTTCGGAGGTCGAAGTATTAACGGAAACCAATAGAAAATGTGATTTGCGATGAGTGAAGTACAGTAGTGGGAGATTCGAGGATCAAAGGAAGAGGTCCACTTTTATGGATTTTCAAGATTTTTGTAAATAAAAAGGGTGACAACTGCAATAAAATAAGAAGGAGGGAATAAAGCGTAACCGAGGTGTTTGGAAGCGTGAAAACAGAGATGGAAAATGAAGCGGGAAGGTGAGGGTGAACTTCTCCAGAACTTTAATATTGATTCCTGCAAACAAACCTATGGATTCATGCATGGAAAAACAGGAAAAATGCATGATAAAACAGTGGAAGAAACACTAAAACTATTATTGCACTCTACTCTAATCTGATAAGCAGCGAATCAGAAACATAAATCATTTTTGGTCTGCGGGAAGGTCTACCCTCCTTGAGCTCTATCGACAAAGATGAGAGGGGAAGGTTGCCTCACAGTTTTATGGATTACATCAACTATTCTACAATGCATATAAGAATATCAAAACTACAACATCAAACTATAACAACAATGAAAATATCGGAAACAAAAATAGCTAAATGATAGAAAGAAAAGAATGAAAACAATAGAGAAGTTGAGGCACATGGATTGGGCCCTAACCCACCAGCCTCGCTCCTTGACACTAGATCAGTAAAAAAACATCTGACTACTCATTGCATTACAAAAATAAAGTCTTATTACATCTCAAAGGTCTTAAACAACAAAAATCCTAATAAAATGGAAAAGAATGGCATGGGATGGAATGGAATGGACTGGCATCAAATGGACCAGCATCGACCAGAATCCCTGGAAATCGATCCTAATTAGCTCTTGATCAGCTTTATTTATCCTCAAGGGCAACTACTAACAACTCCCTAGAAAATATTGATTGAGTCCACTTTGACTCCAAGTAAACCATAGATTGAGTTCACATCGTCTTTCATTTGCTTGGCTTCCTTTGATAGTTAAGGAGGGTGGACAAACCCCTCGAATCTCTCCAAGATTTTTTAGTAATTTCCTGGTATTGTGCTCATTTATTATTCAATATTAATCTTCCAGTGGTAGGGAGCAAGTTCCTAAATCATCTCCTTCTCCAAATCTGCATAATCTACCTAATATTCTCACAATATTTTACAAAAAGAGCCAATATTAGGCACAAATATGCAATTACCTTTAATCTTTCCTAAGAACATATTAAAGCATAATAAAACATTATTAAGTGAATAAGGAGAGATTTAATATATATTTTCATGTGCATAAGGAAGGTAGATGGAACTAAGAAAGGTTAGATGGGCCTTAATTTATGTGTAATTTAGAGGTCTGTCGCCTAGCACTTCTAGTCCTTGCCAAGAGTTGGCGCAATTACATGGATACGATGAATGGGAGGGAGAAGCTACCAAAGTGGGAGCGATCATTTTCTAACTTGGTGCAAGAAGAGATTTGGAGGAACACCAGAGATGGATCCTCATCAAAGAATGATGATGAGGAGAATTATGCCTTGGATGGAAAGGAAAATAAAGGGAAAGGGAATTCATCCCATTCCAAATTAGATTCTAGTCAAGCGAGAAAGAAGAACGACTTGTCAAAGGTTAAATGTTTTCATTATCATGAGATGGGACATTGTGCCATGTAGTGTTTGCACAAGAAGGTTGGAAAGAATCCCTTAGGAGGACCGGCACGTGAAGCTATTGCTTCTAAATTCAAGTTGGATTTCACTCTCATCACATGCATGGTATCATCAGTGATGGGTTCTGTGTGGTACCTGGATAGTGGAGCCTCATTCCATATGACCAGAAACGAATAGTTCTTTAGAAAATTTGAGGATAAGGATCTCCATATGCAAATAGATATGGGAGATAATGGGATACATAGCGATATCGACATTGGTATTGTTACTTTTCAGAATGATTTGGTTTCTCCTCTCACATTAAAATATGTCATGTATGTTCCCAGTTTTAGGAATAACTTAGTTTTAGTTTCTATGTTGGAAGACTATGGATACGATGTGATATTTAACAAACAAAATGAGTTCCTTCGTCACATAGCCACAGGACAAGTGAAGAATATCAAGGTTGGGGTAAAGAACCTATATAAATTTGATGTAGAATATTGTGCTTCCTTGAGCATGAAAGCAAAGAAGGTGGTGAACCGAGACATCATAGAGTTATGGAATAGAATATTGGGCCATCTACACCATAGAGCTTTGAAGATCATGTAGCAAATTTCTACAGGACTTCCCAAGGGTGAACTTGAGTAGTGTGATACATGCAAAGGGTGTACATTGGGGAAGTGCACCAAGGCCACCTTTCATGATAAGGGCAGTTGAGCGAAATTGATCCTTGAAAGAGTTCACTCAAATGTGTGTGGACCATTCTCAATAGCTTCCATGTCCAAGAACATGTATTATGTGATTTATGTAGATGATTTTTCATGCACATGTTGGATATTATTCATGTAGAAGAAAGACCAGACGTTCTCAAAATTTTGTGAGTTCAAAGCACTTTTTCAAAAAGACATAGGCAAGTAGGTGAAGGCTCTCAGAAGCGAAAATGGTGGATAATATGTGTTGAATTTATTCAATAACTTTATTGTATCAAAAGGCATTCAACAAGACTTCATAGCACCTCAAAACCCACAACATAATGGGGTTTCAGAAATAAAGAACAAAATCTTTGTGGGAGTTGCATGGGTGATGTTACATGATCAGGGCCTACCATTGGACTTATGGGTGGAAGAATTCAACACAGTTGTGCATATGTAAACAAAAGTCCTCATTGTATTCTCGGGGTGAGTACCACAGAAGAATATATTTCTGATAAGAAGCCAAATGTGGCACAATTTAGAGTTTTTGGTTCATCATTTTACTGTCATGTTACCAAGGATGCACGGAAAAATATAGAACCAACAACTGAATTGGGCATATTTTTGGGGTACACTAGTACACCACACAACTATCAAGTGTACCTACCATCTCACAAGATGACAGTGGTTCGTAGAGATTTGAAGTTCGATGAAGGAAAGGCCATACGAATTTCCCTTAAGAGGGAGCTTTAGATGCATGCAGATGAACAACTCTTAGCTCAAAAATAAGAACGTCAAGATGTAGAGAAACCACACGAAGAGGAGCAGAGAGCGGAAGCACCCACCCATGCATATATATCTACAGACTGAAGGAAGCACAAGAGAGAGGTTGATAGGTTGAGGCATGATTATAGAGAGAATGTGGGAGCACCCACATCACAACGTAGGCAAAGAAGATCCCTAGATTTGTACACTTACTACATGGATCTTATGAGTGAGAGTGTAGAGATTGATCCATCCTCATTTGAGGTAGTGCAACAACAAATATGCATTGATGCCATGGTAGAGGAGTATGAATCCATTATTAGAAACAGTGCATGGGAAGTTGTCCCAAGACTGGAGGACAAGTCAGTTGTAGGATCTAGGTGGATCTACAATGTGAAGCAAGCATCAAATGGAAATGTGGAGAAGCACAAGGAAAAATGTGTGTCCAAGGCATTCTCTCAGGTGGAGGGAATATATTAGGAGGATACATGTTCTCCAGTATCAAGGTGCTCTTCAATATGATCTATAATTTCACTTTCAGCATAGATGGGATGGAAGATACATCAGATGGACGTATAGACCACTTTCCTCAATGGAGTGATTGAGGAAGAGGTGTACATGGAGTAGATAGAAGGATTTGAGGCCTTCAACAAAGAGTCACATGTGTGCAGACTCAAGCGAGCATTGTATGGACTGAAACAAGCACCATGTGCTTGGTACACTAGGATCAACATCTATTTTACTTGGTTGGGCTTCACCAAAAGTGAAGCAAATGTGAACCTTTACCATATTGTGATTAAAGGTAAATTATTGATTTTAGTATTATTTGTCAATGATTTAATTATAATAGGTGATGCGAAGCTGATAAATTCTTCCAAATAAGATTTGAAAAGATAATTTGAAATTAAAGACGTGGGTCTCTTGCATTATTCTGTTGGTTTCAAAATTTGGCAAATATATTGGGAATTGTTTGTCTCTCATGGAAATTATGCCAACGAGATACTGAATAAGTTTCATATGGAGAGAAAAAAACCCATGGATACTCCTCTAGCATGGAATTGGAGGAAGGAATATGCTACTTAAGGTGAAGTGGTAGAAGCTACCATCTACAGGCATCTTGTGGGTTCACTTATGTACTTGGTGAACACATGACCAGACGTGTTATGTGGTTAACTACCTTGATCAAGAAATGGTTAATCCAACCAAGCTCTATTAGAAGGTGGTGAAACATGTGTTGAGATACCTCAAAGGAACCACTCAGTTTGGTCCTTGGTACATATGAACAGAGGGAGTGAAGCTCCAAGGCTTCACAGATGCAGATTGGGAAGGGAGTCCATTCGAAAGGAAGAGCACATCATGGGGCATATTCATTATTGGTTCAGTAGCATTTTCTTGGTACGTGAGGAAGCAGAGATCAGTTGCACTATGTTCAACAAAAACACAGTACATGACTTGTAGCCCAACATATTGTGAGGCTATCTTGATGAGGAATAACCTTGTTGGGTTGTCTGGTCAACATATGGATCCTACGGAAATTTACTTTGACAACTAGAGTTGCATCAAACTCTCGATTAATCCAATTTTTCATGATAGATCTAAGCATCTCGACATTTGGTACAACAATATAAGAGATTGTGTACAAAGGCAAATCATGATGTTAGAGTACATTCCTACAAAGGAGTAGGGTGCATACATCTTGACAAAGAAATTGTAAAGAGGAAAATTCAAGTTCCATAGAGGCGGGATCGAGGTATCTAACAATCTCTTTCTTGCTGAGAGGGAGTGTTTAAAATGGCACCAAGAAATTATTCTAATTTAATTTTCCCTTGAATTAAATTAGAATAAAATTGTAATTCAAAATCACAAGATAACTTATATGAGTTAACCAAGTTAGTAGGACTTATTTAGTTCAGTTAATTTGAATTTAGGGTTTAACTTGAGTCATGTAGAGTGTCTCCTACATTATAGGAGCCATGGTTGAGTTTTATTTTGAGTTGTTATTAATTAACTCAATTATCTTAGTTAAAATCAATTTAACTAGTCCTAATTGATGGAGGAACTAGTGAGATGTCAAAGATTGGAACTTAGACTTGAACCACATCAAGTGATCAATTGGATAATTGATGATTCACTCATAAATAACTTATGCATGTCTGTTATGAGAAAGACCCAGTTGAGATTGGAGATCAAGGGCAGTGTATTATCAATTTTATAATCATCTAAATTGTACATGTGGTGCATTCAGTTAGAGGAAGGCCCCTAATGCATTGCGCATTATGGATTTGGAATTTACCTAATTAATAGGGCCTAATTACCCAAGGAAATAGTGCAAGAAAATAAGGATCCTAGAGGGAAGAATTTTTTTTAAGTATTCAACCAAGCTTGTCTAGGAATTAGTGAGACATATAGAGATAGTGCAGAGGTTTCTTAGCTTAGAGAAAAGCATTGTAATATTCTCATATTTTGTGAGTTATGCAATATACAAATAGTGGGGTTTTTAGAAGAGGCTTTCCCTAGGAAATACTTGTGTATTGTGTGATTGAAATTATTTATCTTTCATGTTTTGTGATTTCCCTATATAAATTGGTTTCCGCAAATGGTATAGTATATTCAATTATATTATTTTAGAGTATTACAATTATCAGTTGAATCTATGTGGATTTTCTACAATTATTTCTTTTCCAATAGCTACTTAGGAGAAAATAAAATGATATTCTATTAAATATATTATAAAACCTATTGTACATGCACAAGATGTACCTTGATGCTCCAAGATGCTCCATTGAAATAAATTGATGCCTTTGTTTTTATCAATATCTAGAAACTTCATTTTTTCTTACTCTTCAACCTTTTGGGTTTCAAAATGCCTACATCAACATATCTAATATGATTGTTGACATGTTTGAGAAGAATCTCTTTTCTTTGAAATATTATTTCACTTCTCACAAACTATATTTTCTAAGCAACAAGGAAAGGCAAGGACTTGTGATCACTTAATGATCTATCCTTCTGCCACCTTCCAAAACATTCTAACGCAATTTCCCCCTTCCGCTTTCGTTTTCCATATATTAGTTTAAGTGCATCACCCTAGACTTGTTTTCAATAAGTTTAATGCACTAATATATGACAAATATATTTATCATCCTTTTTACAAAGAATGTGCCATCCAAGACTCTTACATTTCCCCTTCTTATAATTATCCTAGGTTAATATTTTTTTTCATGGACTCATGCATGGGAAAATCCTAGAGCCTTCACTATTTTTAATGGGCGATAACTGGATTAAATTTTTTATTCCTAAGTTACAAAAGTCTAACCTTGAGGGGAACAAGTGACTTGAACTTGAGACTTATCGACCTTGGGGGAGATATATCACTTTTGGTTCCTACCCACTTAAGATAACCATAATGGATATAAAAATTGAAGTACATTGGGTTGGGTTTTGATCCACTTGTATGTGCACTAATCAAGAGATCATTTAATATAATCCCTCTAAGTACAACCACGTTTCTCACCACTGCCTCAAGTCACTACAAGGAAAAGACCCTCTAGCGGAGGTTATAAAGGAGGTTTTTATTGTTATAAAATTGGCCAAAATTGTCAAAAAAGAATTTTCTACAACATTCGTTTATGGTTATAGAGGTTTTGGCAGAGATTTTAATGGAAATTCAACACCTAAAAAAAATGAGAGGCCGGAGGTTATTACGAATGTTTTTTCATCGGTGCGCTACGTTGGATTTAACACACCGATGCATACATGAATACGGTGCCTCGGGGCTTCCTGAGTCGAATGAACGCACCGGGACGTTTAGGTGTAAAACCACACCGGTGCGTATACCTTTATGACACATTAGTGCGCCGTACCACAGAAATGCATCAAGATTTATAATTGGTGTTCGTATTCATGCAGTGCCCATGGATCATATAAATCCACCGGTGCTTATAGATACATAAACGCCCCAGTACACAGTATCACACAAACGCACCGATATTTATAACTGGTATCGGTATTTGTGCGGTGCCCATAGATCGTACAACGGCACCGGTGCGTATAGACACATAAACGCACCAGTCGACAATTACTGACATGCACCGGTTTTCATTTTGTTTTTTTTAGAAACATCAAGCTGTGACAGTCCAATTATTGTGATTGCTTTAAATTCATTATTCATCAAAAGTAGACACATCTTTTAACAATATTCATATTAATTACATTTTTATAATGCATTTGAATGTGTTGTTTGGATTAATTTGTTATATCATATCATAATTATTGTGGTTTTTTAAAATTCATTATTCACCAAAAGTCAACACATATATATCTTATAACAATATTCATTCGAATTAAATTTTTATTAGTGCATTTGAGAATGACAACGGAGAACGCAATAGTGACAATGGAGAACATAATAGCGACAATGGAGAATGCAATAGAATAAATTAAAAAATATTTTATGATTATATATATATAAGACAGTCTTTATCATACAAAATGGGACAGTTATTCGTATCCCTTTGTCTTTCAATTGGGGAACTATGTCCATTACATTAAACAAAATGTCTGATTTCACAGACATATTTCAAAAAATAAAATGTCTTGCTTTGATATCCAAACATATTGATCGTCATTCTTTGCTTCAAAGGTTGTCACTGCTAGAGCTACTTCCATGACTTGGGTTATTTTCAGGAATATTTTGTTCACGACGTTGATTGTTTTCTTCTTCTTCACCTTCCATCTACAAATATAAAAATAAACTGAAATGAGTGTATATACATTGGTGAGAATAATGAAAATTGCAATATTAAATAATATACATCAATGTAAACTGAAAATAAAAATGATGTACTATAGCAACAATTGACTCATAAACTATACACATTCTTTCAAAACCATGTACCATGCCATCTTTGAAAATTTCATCTATTGGCGTAGCTCCATACTTTGTTTCCTGCAAGTTTTATACCCCATAACAAATCATATATTTAATATAAAATATGTTTTTGTTCTATTAATTATAGACGGATCTAAGTAAAACAAGATCGATAGATGCTTACAAATTCCACAATTAAATTCTGATATGCCAACATATACTCACAACCCATATTTAACCCAATTTCAATCAATTCATCTGATCGTTCTTCTTTGTATGTCAACACCTGTTTGAAGACATTAAATGATGATTTTTGTAAAACAACTTAAAAAATACAAAAATGAAATCTAGTTAAGTTGTTATAAGGAAGTAACAATTACTCACAAACTGAGAGATCAACCCTTTTCTTCCTTGTCATCATGTTTTATGTGCTGAATGGGTTCCATTTTCTTTTCTTTTCTGCAAGAAAATTCTTGAAAATTAATATTTAATGCTAAATTGTTTATTTATTTTACCTAATGATCAAAAAAATCAATGATTACATATTACATTTGAAGCACGTTGTTGTTGAGATGGCTCCTCCTGTGATACAATTTTTTCCATTTCTTTGACCATCTCCTTGTACACCATTTTGGACATTCCTACTGGCATATTTATGATATCAGCTCGTTCATCTTTTGATATTTTCATAATCTTCCTAAAAATGTAACATGACAATAAAATATTTAATTTTTATATTGATATATGAAAAGTAAATATAACAACAGTGATATTTATAAGTAATTCTAGACAAACATGTAAAGTAATATTACTTTTTCATTCCTTCTTTTTTATTGTTTTACATTTTTGCTATTAAAAGTCTGACATGTCTCATTGACTAATTCTCTGGAAACTCTTCCTGTAGTTTAGATAAAATTTGGTTCTTGGAATCATTGGATTGATTTTTGTATTGTAAGTGGAAAGAACATCTATACATTCGTTTCGCTAGATCACTCAAACTTTTGTAAAAATTCCCCCCCCTTTCATTAACTTCCAGCACCACTCCAGATGAAGTAAGGAGCAATTCATTTTCATTTGCATGTTATATTTTTTTTTCTTTTCTTAGAACAACATTCCTTTTATGTGTTGTTAGTCCCCGTAGAACATTAAACAAATGTGAATTAGTAGACTATTTGACACATGTTATCTAATAATTTTAAGTTAATTATTAATGATAATTAAAAAAAGAAACTCATATTGGATCGATAGTATTTTTTCATTCACCTGATTCATCCTTTTGCAATTTTTCCATTAAAATTTTACGCTCTTCTGGTCCTAGATCAGAAATAATCATATCGAGCTTCGTCATTTTATGGCTCTGCGTGATACACAGTAAACAATACATATTAGTTAAACTTACATATAGTTCAAAAATAATATTTTTTATAAAGAGTTTACAAAGAACTTGCCTTTTTTGCTTGTTGTGATGTGTTAACAGTATTTTTGTTACTTGATCTTTTGTCATTAATTTCTTTATCAATCTGAAACCTGTAACATATCATTCATTAATATATTTATAAATAAATTCTCAACTTTTCAGGTAGAAAATAAATCTCAAGGCACCAGTGCGCCTTTCATGAGGTACTCACCGCAGCCGGTGCATGGGTATATTAAAAACAGACCGAAAAATTGTATAATAGACCGTACGGTGCGTTGGGTATTATAAACGCACCGCAAAAATAGTGTAATCGACTGTACCATGCGTGGGGTTTTAAATACGCACTGCAAAAATGGTGTAATACACCGTACAGTGTTATCCTCGTTAAATGGGGCATCGGTGCCCTATTTCAGATATGGCGCATGAATTTAGAAAAAAAAAATTCAATTTTTTTACTACACAGTACTTGCGCGGTGCACTTTATAATATAGCACACCGGTGCGGTAGTGTGCACAAGGCACACCGATAAAGAAAAATCCATTTTTCCAAAAATTCATGCAATGGCCGAATGGATTGGGATCCGACAATGCAATTCGTCCCATGGGTTGGACGTCAATCTAAAATGGGAAACCCTAATTCTGAAATCACAGAAACAGGGAGAAGAAAGGGAAAAAACAAAAAAAGGAGGGTTTAGAGTAAAAATGGATAAAACTGCAGAAAAAGTAAAAAAACTACAGAAAAAAGTAAAAAAAATAATCAAATTTAATCACGAGATGGTTTTAAATTCTATGATACAGGGTTTGAATCACTAGAGTTTTAGTTTCTGATTGTCTGAATACTTTTGTTCGAACGTATTTCGCTGCTCCACAGTGCCCTCGTGCTCTCTTTCTCCAGGTCTGTCTCCTGCAAATATCTGGCTGAAAGTTTTAGCAAAAATAGTGAAATAATGAATTTTTTATTTATTTAAAGAATTATTTTATGAAATTAGATTTTTGAAAATATTTTGTCGTCCATTTTTCAAATTGCCGTTTTTTTTTTTTTTTTTCACTTAAAGAAAATAGAGTTGCGTTTTTTTTATTTGCGTTTATTCGTTACCGGTGCGGAAGAGTTGGGAAGCACCGATGCGTCTTTGTAATACGCCGCACCAGTGCGTGTTATGATGATAAGCACACCGAACTGTATAAAGTTCTTTTTTTTTTGTATGTAAGATCATAATAAAATAATGATAATTCTAAAGTACATGAATTTATTTTCATTATTTTCTAAACTTTATTATGTTACAAAAATTCGTATTATTCTAGATTTGTTATTTTACAATTATTTGTAAATTTACAAATTTAAATATTTTAATAAAATCATTTCACATTAATACAATTAAAATTTTACAAATATTTTACATACAATTACAATTAAAATTACATTTACAATTACAATTACAATTTTACATTAATTTCACATACATGAATTACGATTAGAATTAGAATTAGAATTTTAAATTAATTTCTCATACATGAATTACGATTCGAATTAGAATTAGAATTTTAATTTTACATACAATTACATTTACAATTTTACATAGAATTACTTTTACATTTACATTTACAATTTTACAAATATTTTACATACAGTTCAATTAAAGTTACAATTATAAATACAATTAAAGTTTTATAATTTTACATACAATTACATTTACAATTTTACATAGAATTACATTTACAATTACAATTACAATTTTACAAATATTTTACATACAATTCAATTAAAATTACAATTACAAATACAATTACAATTTTATAATTTTACATACAATTAGAATTACAATTACAATTTTACAATTTTTCATATATACAATTACAATCATTTCAAAATAAATTAAATATTACAATTACAATTAAAATTTTACATTAATAAATATTTTTCATACAATTACACTTAAAATTACAATTAGTACAAATACAAATACAATTTTACAATTTTACATAGAATTAAAATTTAAATTACAATTACATTCACGACATAATATTTAATAAATATCATGGTCATTTAATAATATTAAATTAAATAATAAACATCATCACGATCATGATAACCATCGTACAAACATCATATTCGACTAATAAACACATTCAATTAACATCAAATTAATATTATATATTAACATCATCACAACACAAACATCAAATATACATCTCATGTCAAATAAATCATGCTATTTACATACACATCTATCCCAATCTAAACATTAAATGAACATATCTAACATGACCTAAAAAATATACAAAACATCATGATGATCACCAAATATGTAAATTACAGAATCAAGTAACATGATACATAAACATATGGACCATATATATATATAACCGAATAATGTTAAAAATATACAACTATAATATAAATGTCATGAGAAAATTGTGGTAGGACAACAAGGTCAATAGCAAAGTGAGGCCTGCTTCTATGAGAAGCAGGCAACCTGATGCTACTTCTGCATCGAGTCTCATTTCATGACTGTGATCATTTTAGTACTAATGGATGCATCAGTTGGTGGTACTAGTACAACATCAATATAAGCAGTAGTAGTGGAGGCCTACTAAGTTAATAGTGCAGCCTCAACAATCGATGGTCCAGCCTCCTCATGATCATGACTAGTACTAACGGATGGCGCTCCAGGCTGATGATTGGATGTGGCCGATGGTCCAGTCTCATCTCTAAGATGACTAATAGATGCTACTAGTGGATCAACCTCATGCTCATCAAGCGCGTCATGAGGTGAAAGATCATGAGATGCATGTGAGTCACTGCTCGTGGACTGTCCATCACGTGTTGTGCCTCGACTAATATGCCTATAGCTACAGACAGTCCTCCTCAGTCACGTAATAGCTATCATAGCTCCTACGACATGTTGCATCAGGCTGTACATGTCACGCGACATGCCTCTCCACATCTGGAACAACCTATCATTGGCCTGTATGTCTTTGTAATGAGCAGGCCTGATGCCCGTATCAACAATAGATGCACAGAGTTGGTTGTCCAACTCCATCCTATATCTAGTCTCAGGTTGACCGCGCCTAGCAAAAGGCGGTACCGGTGCACCATGGGCAAGAGCATGTCTCTCTCCTGCACTGGCCTCATCCTAATCATGATCATCCTCGTCATCGGCCATGTCCTGATCATCATCAGGATCGACACCTGGATCATGTGGTGGATCCGACATCTCCTTGCCATCAAAAGAGCCAATGTCTGCAAAATATATACAAGTACACAATAATAATTAGACAATTTCATTACACAATTTAAAAAAACAAGTTAAAGAACATGTTGGAATAAATATAAATAAAACAGTAATATTACCTCTATCATCTGGCGAATCATCATCTGTGAAGAGGATGTTGGGACACCCTCGCCATTCTAATCCAGCATAAGGACATGGGATCAAAATGAAGGGATGCAGCCTGTCAACACTGGCTATTAAGTCCAGTGCATCATGCGATATCCTGGTTGGAAACACGGTGTCTCCCCTCTTGGGCATCATCTGCCCCCACATGTGCATCTGAGCCTCAAACATCGGCCTACGAGTATGTTGAACAAAACTAGGTCTCATCTCTGGAAACCTCTCAAAAAATAAACAAAACATCTCTTAAACAAAAGGGAAGTTGACCCTCCCTTGTGCATGAGAATGACATATATTTAAGGCCATACAAAACTACCGCAAAAAATGGCAAGCAACTTGACAAGTCGTGGTTGCTGTACTAAAGAATCAACATAATATAAAAGCGAGCAACTAATGCATTGCCCGTCACTGGTGTTGTGCGAAATGGTCGAAATGATAAGTGAGAGGCACTGCACATCCTGTCTACCAAATGCACCTATACGTAACTGACCTCTAGGTACCTGAAACTCTAAAGGAGACAGTACATGTGCTCCAATGTATCTCAGGGAGTAAAATAACTGAATCCCTGCTACACAACTAGCTGGCACGTCTGAGAATGAGGAAAAATCCACCCCTCTCCTCTGAGTTCCCTAACACCGCACTGGGATGTTTCAGTTTTGGCGCGTTGTTTTGATGGTGCACCGGGGCAGAATATTTGTAAAGCACCGGTGCGAAATAGTCATAAAGCACCGATTTTTTAGCCTTAATTTTTTTTTATATTTAATGCTATTCTGGTTCGTGCGTTTTAGAGGCAGACCAGTGCTCTTGGATAAGAACGCATCGACACGTTTCTGTTTTGGCGCGGTGTTTTATGATGCACCGGCGCGGAAGAGTAGAGAAGCACTGATGTTTTACCGTAATTGGATGCCCTAGGCGGGTGTGTATGCCGCACACTCTGTTTGGTGTGCCAATGTTTTGTGTGCACCCGTGCGTTCTATTGTAGAGCGCGCACCGGTAATTGAGAGCTCAAGAGCACTGGAAAAATGAAAAATACGGGTTTTCTGCCTTAATTTTTTTTTAAAATTTAACCCTTGATCAGGAGATCATTTCCAAGTTTTAAAAAATTCCCAAAAATGAAATTTCTCATAAATGTTTGCAACCTGAACGACCAGAAAGGTCTCGTCACTGTGATTCTGTTGCCGTAAACGGTTCTCAAAACCGAGGTCGTATGTAGAAGTTATTGAGGTTTTAAAAACCCAGTAAACTCCAAAATATGTTGACAAGTTTGACTTTATAAAAGTTGGGAAAATTAAAAAAAAAATATTCTGGGAATATTCCTCAAAATATTCCATTCGGCCAAATTAGAATTTTACAAGTGGCAATCGTTGATTCGATGTTTGTTTGACTTTGGGAAATATTGGCCTATCATAGGCTGCCATGTGGCAGACCCAGAGGCTGCCATGTGGCCCCAAGCCAGTGGAAAATCCGCGTTATAAAATTTTTGGTGCTCTACAGGATTCGAACCATGGTTGATGGGCTACTAGCCCACAGGCTCGACCTGGCAGGCTGCACATTAGTTCTTATAGATGTATGGGCAAAGATTTAATTTATGGTTTAAAAAATATTTGTGTGGAAAACAAAGGGACTCGCCATATAACCAATTCGTCGTGACCCTAGCCTAAGGCCTTCAAACTACGGGCCTCACAGTTTAACAACCCATGTGATCAAGTTATTTCTAACAATTTATGCCACAGTTTTAAAACAATGGAGTTATAAACGTCTTTCCGACATTTTTGTGGTGAGTCATGTGACCACCCGAACTGCAACAATAAATGTTACAGTTAGCTGTTTCTGCTAATTTTGGGCAGAGTCTGACAAATCTGGGAAATTTCCAATTTTAGCCCGCTAACTGGAGTTCCTCTAGATTTTGGAGGAGGTTTTTGAGGGATATTGGGAAAATTTTGTTTTTTCCATAACTCCCTCGTTATTGAACCAAATTGAGTGCAAAAATAGTCAATTTAGACTATCTCAGACCTGCTAGACTTAATGGAGTATGTCTCAAAGCCATTAGAGAGATTCTAAGAAATTGTTTGCTTCAATGAAGTTCAAGGGGCCACTAGGGCCACCAGGAGGCAGAATCAGTTTGAGGCCTAGCCAGGGGAGCTAGAGGCCTTATCCAGAGATCCAATAGTCAAAATTGGATATTTCAGATGTTATGAATCTGATGATATAGTTTTCAGATCCTTTATAGAACTTTTGAAGGCCAAAAAGCTTCAGTAAAGTTCCAGGGGCCATTAGTGCCAGCTTTTTCCAACAGCAGTGCAGGGCCTAGCCAGAGCAGTTAGAGACCATATGCAGCAATCCAATAGTCATTATTGACTGTAAAAATAATTATAAATCTAATGGCAGAGGTTTCAAAAAGTGTTGAGGACTTCTAGAGGTCGAAAACCCAGCAGAGAAGTTTTCAATGACCCGAGTGCCAAGGGGTGCCTACAGGTGTTGGAGGCGAAACCGGAGCAACCAGAGGCCATTTTTTATGAATTAACAGTATATATTGACTATTTCAGACATTTTGGAACGAATGAAAGTGATTTCATAAAATTTTCATAAATTCTAGAGCTTGAGAAGCTGATGTGAAGTTTTGGGCAGCCTTGGGCAAACCGTGGAGGATAGCCTAGTTTGGGGATGCAGTGATCGATTTGAGAAATTTACCAGTCGATATTTAATATCTGCTATGTTTTGGATATGAAATTAGTGGTTTCAGTGACAAAAATATAATTCTGAGGGAGTTTGTGCCATTTAGAAGCTCAGAGTAGCTTAGAGCACCGACAGAAGGAATCGTGTCAATGTGAGCCTAAAGCTGTTTGCAGAGTTTGGAAAACCATTAGAGGGATATAGATGGTATTTTCAGCCCTTTGGATCATTTTAGTATTCATTGAGTTAAGTGTGTAACTTTTAAAAGAAAGCTTACCATAATCCCAAAGAGCCGAGTCAAGATGACAAAGCTCAAAGGAGACATAGACCACGAGATTTGCGTGAACTCCTAGATTAATTTTGCTGTTGTGTTTGAATGTTTATTTGTTGCATTATGTTGCTGTTATACATGTTAAATTTCAGCAAGAAAAAATGAACTTAAGACACATAGACAGATAAAAAATCATACACCACTTTCAAGCATAAATTCCGCAAATTGTCAAGTACAAGTTAGATCATTTAATTGTTAAACTGAGTGGGAGGTTCTTGAAATACATAACAAGTTATCCAGACCATTTTCAAATCAACCCTTTACTGGTGCGCGTGGTTAATAGGTGCACTGGTGCTGTTTCTCACAAACAGACCAGTGGGTTTGTGTTTTGTTGCATTGTTTTATGATGCACTGTTGCAGTTTCGTTCTATCGCACCAGGCGGTTTCGGTTTTGGCATGGTGTTTTATAATGCACCGGCGCGGAAGATGTGTGAAACACCAGTGCTATAGAATAATAGAACTGATCTAGGTGGATATTGGTGGCCACCCGCCTATTCCACTTGGGGCCCCACCATTTTCTCTTTCATTTTTTCAGTTTCGGCACAACTTACTATTTTTAGCAGTTTTTCGGGTCTTAAACTTCCGGAGCCGTTTGGAGGCCCTAAATGAATTTTTTTGGCATTGTTTGTGTAGTGAATATGATTCAATTCCAAAATTGATATTTGTGACAACAGTTGTATTCCTTGGATATATCTTTCTAACGATGTATCATATGCGTCAAACGGAGATCATATGCCGAAGTTATGTCCCCGGGAAGTTGAAACACCAATTTACCCAAACGGGGCCCATAGTTTTGGCGCTTCATCTCCTAGGGTTAGGTTTTTGGACGTTTAGAGTTATCCATTGTTTCTCAATAATAAATATGCCCTCAAGCCTCATTGTAACATAGTTCAGAGGTCTGTAGCCGCCACATCTCTTCTCAGAGATTCACTACCAACACCCTAGCTAGTCTATTTTCATTTTGTCTGTAAGAAAATTTTAGTTCTTTGATATTAATGAAATGAAGTGTTATTTCCATTGCATATTTTTTTTATGGTTATATTTGTATTCTGTTGTGTTCCTGCATAAATCCAGATCAGTGGTATCATAGAGGTCTGCTTTTTCTGGATCCGTCTTTGCATGTTCACAACAAGGTCGGGGTATAAGGAGTTAGGGCTCGATCTGGTGGAACCTTTGCAAGATGAGCCTCGCAAACATCGACGGATGCCCATGGGGGATGAAAATCAAGATGAGGGAGCAGGATATCCTATCAAAATATTGCTCGAGGAGGCCCTTGAAAAACAAAGGAACGCGATGATGGATAACTTTGCCCAGATCCTTCAACAATTGCCCACCGACGGCGCTTCTGCATCCAACAACCACTCTGGAGGCACGAATCCCTTTAAGGTACAAATAAAATTTGACATTCTCATATTTGAGGGTCAAATAGATGCAGATGCCATAGATAGATGGTTGAATCTATTAGAAGGATATTTCTCGGTTCATGACTTTTCTGACCAGGAGAAGATTATTTTTGCACTCCTCAAAGCTACCCCCCATGTCAAGGATTGGTCGGAAAACTACTTTGAGAAAAAGGATGAGACAAAACCCTCTCTGTTCTCATCCATACCCACTTGGAATTATTTTCGAGATGTCAACAAGGAAAAATAGTATCCCGTGGGGAGATATGAGGACAATTACATACAATGGACCACACTGTGGCAACAAAGGGATCAAGATGTGCATGAGCTGACGAATCTGTTCCATACCCTACGCACAAAGTTGGGTATCAATGATTCAGAGAAACATTTGGTGCTAAAGTATCGCAGTTTTCTGCACAGATACATTCAGGAGGAAATGGAGTTCCTCGACATCTCCTCACTTGGTACGACATACCTGTATGCTGCCAAGAATTAGCAGAAATTCAAATAGAAGAAGCAAGACTTTGAATCTACGAATCAAAAGCAAGGGAAAGGTGCCCCCAAACCGCAAACCGAAGGACAAAGCCAAGGCATGGTGGCCCAAGACAACCTGCTAAAGCCACAAGCAAAGAACAACACCGCAAAACCAAATAAGGACATGGGAAAGTGGTGTGAGTTCCATAAGAGCTCCACTCACAACACAAGTGAGTGTCGGGCCAAGCAGTTGCTGGTGGCCGAGATGAGGGCTTCTGACTCAGATGCATGCTCTGAATCTGAATCAGAAATTGACAAGGGGAATGATAAAGGGAAGCAGATTATTGATGTAGAGCCCAACGCCACTTTTGCCACTATGAAGATTCAGAAGGAGGAACCAGAAGATCTAGAGGAGGCAAAGCGTCTCTTCCACTCCCAGATGTGGGTAAAGGGTTCCCCGCTACAATTCATTGTCAATAATGGGAGCCAAAAGAACCTCATTTATGCAGATGTCGTGAAGCATTTGGGCTTTCCGACCACAACGCACCCACAACCATACACCATCGGGTGGCTTCACCAAGGATGGGATCTCCGCATAAGCCAACAATATCGCCTTACCTATAGCATCACGCCCTTCACAAATGAGGTATTGTGTGGCATTGATCCTATTGATGTTTCTGATGTATTATTAGGCCAACCATACTTGTGGAAGTGACATTCTGTGTATGAGTCCCAGCCTCGCGCTGTTATTTTTTGGGAAATAAGTTTTACAGGATACCAGAGGTACCACCGCCTCCCACTATCTCTTTGGTTATTGCAAAACAATGCAGTAAGCTCATTTCCCAAACTAGGAATTTTTTTTTCCTGATGATCCACCCCCAGGGCAAGAAGAATATTGTGGCCACGACCTCCAGACATGGCTCCTCTACATGACAAAAAAAAATGGACAAGGTTGTGGAGAAGTACGGGGACATCTTCACCTCACCCACAGGGGTGCCTCTACACTCTCAAGTCAAGCAACCCATTGACTTGACCCTAGGTGCGCTGCTACCCAATGGACCGATCTATAGGCGCTCTGTTCTGGAGAATGATGAAATCAAGAGGCAGATTCAGGAGCTGTTGTAGAAAGTTCACAACCATCCAAGTTCATCGCCCTATGGGAGCCCGATCATGTTGGTACAAAAGAAGGATGGGACTCGGAGACTATGTATTGACTATCGGGCGTTGAACAAGATCATTGTCTAGAATAGGTACCCGATCCCACGGATTGATTACATTCTGGACCAACTCAAAGGGGAAAAATATTTCAGCAAGATCAACTTGAAGTCTGGGTATCACCAGGTACCAATCGAACCCTCTAATGTGTGGAAGACTACCTTCAAATCCAAGGAGGGCCTTTTCTAATGGCTCGTCATGCCTTTCGGGTTGACGAATTCTCCCACAACCTTCATGAGGTTGATGGATGACATCTTGCATCCATTCACCAACTCATTTTTAGTGGTGTACTTGGATGGAATTCTGATCTTCAGCCAGACTTGGGAAGAGCACCTCCACCACATCCGAGAAGTCCTCCAAACACTACGGCAACACAAGTTGTGTGCCAATTTGGGAAGTGCACTTTTGGCATGACCCAGGTTCAATATCTGGGAAACATTATTGATGAAATGGGGGTGCATGTGGATCCAACCAAGATCCAAGTCATTCAAGATTGGCCAACCCCAACCACTCTAACAGAGCTTCGCAGCTTTCTAGGTCTTGCTAACTTCTACCGCAGGTTCGTGTTGGGATTATCTCATATCACTTGGCCCTTGAGTCAAGTCAGCAATGGAGGAGCGACAGAAAAATTATTTTGGTCAGAATCTCAACATAAGGCTTTTGTAGAATTGAAACATCACCTCTGTTTTGCCCCAGTGCTCACATTACCAGACTGGCAACAACCATTTGAGATCGAGACATATGCCTCTAACTATGCTATTGGGACAGTTCTTACTCAACAGGGGAATCTAGTGGCATATCACAGTGAGACATTGTCTGACACAGTTCGCAAGTATCCCACTTATGACAAAGAAATGTATTCCATTGTGTAGGCTAGTCGACAATGGAAGAATTACATTTTGGGGAAGGAAACAATCGTCCACACAGACCACCGACCCCTGCAATTCATACAGACACAAGGGAGGTTGTAGAACGATCGCCATCAGAAGTTATCCACATATCTGCAACAATTTCATTTAAACATCAAATACAAGAAGGGTAGCACCAAGAATTTTGCTGACTGCCTCAGCCGACCACCGATCGTGGCCATAACCACAGTTCTCAACTCTTGTGGGCACGAGACTTCTGATTGGCCGCTTCTCTACAAGAGCGATCCAGAATGTAGCCACACATACAAGGCACTCTTGGGGGGTACTCAAGTTCCAAATTTTCACCTCCAAGATGCACTGTTATGTCATTTGGGACACATTTGTGTTCCTTCAAGTGAGAGTGCCAAGATGATATGGGAAGCACACTACAGTCGAGTCGCTGGGCATTTTGGGGTCGAGAAAATAATGGCAGTACTGCAGAAATATTTCTATTGGTCGAACCTTCGACAGGATGTCGGGAAGTACATCAGATCCTGCACTGCTTGCGCCATTGCCAAACTGACCATCAAGAAGAAAGGGCTCTATAATCCACTACTTGCCCCTAGTTGACCTTGGGAATCCATCGCCATGGATTAAATGCCAGGCCTTCCTTCTACTAAGCATGGAAATGACTGCATTTTCATGGTTGTTGACAGATTCTTGAAGATGGCCATTATGGCGGCCTGCAAGAAGAATACCACAACAGAAGACTCTACTAAACTCTTCTTTGAATGAGTGTGGGTTCACTTTGGTATCCCACAGTCTATCATATCAGATTGTGACAGCAGGTTCCTCAACACATTTTGGTCTAGCCTCTGGCCAATGTTGGACACTAAGCTCACGAATTCAACATCTTTCCATCTCCAAATTGATGGCCAGACAGAGGTCGTCAACAGGATGATTATACACATTCTATGGATGTACAATTCAAAGCATCCATGCACATGGGATGAGAGCCTCCCCTATGTACAAAATAGTTATAACTGGGCTCTCCACAGCTCAACCGCCTGCAGCCCCTTTCAGGTGGGCTTGGAATTCTAGCCACTATGTCCCATTGATGTAGCCATTCCATTTGCGGCTACTCCGGCCGATTCGGCTCATGTCCAGTTTGAAGCTGAAAAAGAAAACAACTTCATCGAGTGCATTCAGCACATCCGCCAACAGGTTCATGACATATTGGATAGAGCCAATGCTAAGTACAAGCAACGACATGATCAACATCGGGTGCCACACAACTTCAAGGTGGGCGACAAAGTGTGGCTACATTTGCAGAAGGAGTGCCTCACTGGACCCCACCGCAAGCTTCGCCCGCTCTGATATGGGCGGTACACCATCACTAAGGTTGTAGGGAACAATGCCTTCGAGCTTAGTATTACACCATTCATTGGTCTATACCCATTATTCAATGTAGACCTTCTTCGTCCCTACATCCCACCTCTACTGGACACCTCTGACATTGTAGAAGAACTCACACCAAAAGAGTAAACCCAGACTGCATGGAACAGGCCACCACAGATTATATGTGGACATACGAATGTGCTGCTAAACGATGGAGATCCCGACTATCTCCAGTTGCAGTGACTATCTGCCTGAACAGTGGTTCACCGGGGACCAAGTTTAGCAGAAGTTTCCTCATCTCATGGAGGAACTCAACGCAATGGGGACCATTGCTTCCTAAGGGGGGAGGAATGATCCAGGTGGATATTGGTGGCCACCTACCTATTCCACTTGGGGCCCCACCATTGTCTCTTTCATTTTTTCAATTTCGGCACAACTTACTATTTTTAGTAGTTTTTTGGGTCCTGAACTTTTAGAGCCGTTTTGAGGCCCTAAACGATGTTTTTTGGGCATCATTTGTCCGGTGAATATGATTCCATTCCAAAATCAATATTCATGGCAATAGTTGTATTCCTCAGATAGATATTTCTAACTATGTATCATTTGCGTCAAACAGAGATCATATGCCGAAGTTACGTCCTCAGGAAGTTGAAACACCAATTTAACCAAACGAGGCCCATAGTTTTGGTGCTTCATCTCATAGGGTTAGGTTTTTGGATGTTTAGAGTTATCCATTATTTCTCAATAATAAATAGGCCCGCGAGCCTCATTGTAACATAGTTCAAGGGTCTGTAGCCGCCACATATCTTCTCAGATATTCGCTACCAGCACCCTAGGTAGTTTATTTCCATTCTATCTGTAAGTAAATTTCAGTTCTTTGATATTAATGAAATGAAGTGTTATTTCTGCTGCATCTTTGTATTTGTGGTTATATGTGTATTTTGTTGTGTTCCTGCATAAATCTGGATCAAGAACGCACCGAGCGGGTGTATATGGAGTGCACGGTGTCTGGTGTTCCAATGTTTTTGTGCTGACCGGTGCTTTCAGTATTGTAGAGCACCAGGGCGACGTTTAACGATAAGTGCACTGATCGGAAAACATCCACAAAACCCTCCACCTTCCAACATCCTCTAGTAACCTCCGCTAGAAATGGATTTATGTGGTATTTTTATATTAGGTTCCTCAAAAACATCTGCTAGATGGTCTTTTCCTTGTAGTGAGTTGTCCCAATATGGCTCTAGGAAAAGCCCTCATGGGAATTAAATATTTCCCATCAAATGAAAAATTCTTGACTCCTCACCAATGGATCCAAATCCTTTGGGATTTTAATTTGAAGGACATTAGGGTGGACTTTAATCCACTTATGTGTGCATGAATCATAAATAAAAATAATAATAATATAATAATATAAATTTTATGTCGCAATATCTAGGGCTTAACATGCCCCTACCATTCAAACAAATGATATCCTCAACACTTGACTAACTATGGATGGTTATGCATGAATAACTCATTTTCCCATGTTGCATCTTATATTGGTGGGTTCTTCCACTTGATGAGGTACTCAATAATTGCTTCATTTCATAGTTTCTTTATCCATGTCTCATTGATTGTTTCATATTCTAGTATTATTTTCCATTTTTCATCAATATATACAAAACAATCTAAATAGGGATGTTATTAGCGATAACCTTTTTTAAACTAAAAACATGAAATATTGGATGAACACATGAAGATGAGGAAACTCTATTTTGTAAGCATGTTACCAACCCCCTGCAATACCTTATAAGGACCATAGTAATTGGGTGCTAAGTTATTGTATTTATTTTGTTGCTTAAAGGACATATGTTTATATGATTTCAACCTCTAAAAGACCCAATCACCCATTTCAAAGTTCATTTTACTACAATTTTGATCAACATGTTTCATCTTATTTTGTATTATAATCAAGTTGTCCTTCATTATTTGGAGAAATTCTTGTTATTTTTATATACAATCATCCAATTTTATTGAACCTTAGTTTTCCCTCTTAAGGATTATGTTACTAATGTAGGATGATACCCATGAAATTCCATAAATAGGGACATTTTGGATGAAGTATTGAAGGAAATGTTTTACTGTCATTTTGTTAAGGGTTACCCCTTAATCCATTATGTATATTTATTAGATGTAAATAAATGGGGATAACCTTAAAGACACTTAATTTCACAATATAAGTTTTTTCATCAAATTGAGGGTGATAAGATGAACTATGATCCAATTTAGTACTCAAACAAAAAAAAATGCTAGTTGAAAAAATGACATGTAAAAATGGATCTCTAGAACTTAAATTAATCTTGGGGTTTACATGTCACTTCTAAACTATTTTTGTGAATGCTGCATATATTTTACTTGCTTTAAAAGGAAGATAAATAGAGAAAGTAGGCATACTTTATGAGTTGATCCACCACCATGATCATAGCATTATTTCTTTAAAACTTTGATAGACATAGAATAAAATCCATTAGGGCCTCTTCATAATGTTGACTTGGTATGGATAGTAGTTTTAGAACACTTGGGGTATTTATTGTCTCTTTTCTTTTTTATTGGAAAACCAAACATTTTACCATTACCTTTTGAAAAACTTCCTAGAAAAAATCATTCTCGATCATATCATAAGTTTTTAGAAATCCCAATTATACCCCAACAATACATGTGTGTAGTTCCAAAAGAACCTTATGTTTAAGTTAGCAATTATTGTAAAAGTATAATCCATCCTTATACTTGAGTGAACCATTCTTCCACACAAATGTATCTAATTCATTAGGGTCTTGTTGGAGTTGTTAAATAAGCTTTGATTCCTTTTAGTTCTACTATGATTCTATCCTTTCATCTTTCTACCAGTCAAGTTATAGAATGGAAATATCACAAAGCAAGTCCCTTAGTGTTTTCTTCTTTCCTTGAAAGTGCATCCACCACCACATTTTATTTCCCTATTTTATAGATAGTTTCAAAGTAATAACCTAGCCGCTATTTGTAAATTGATGCATACGTAGATTATTTATAAAACAAAAAATTAAACAACAACAATCACACATATTACTTTAATATTTACCTTGGAAACACTTAACATAGTAAATCAACCAATGTTTAGAGTTGCACCGCTAACTCTGATTATATTTCTTCACCATTTACAATATATAAGATCATGTGTCATCCAAAACCATAATTCGTTAAGTCAAAATATATTTCTTAACCAAAATTACATTACAATGATCTGAAAAACACTAAAAATAGACCAAAAGCAATTAAAAAAAATATCCTGGGGGCTACGCCACCAAACACCCAAGTAGGGAAGATTTTCTACACCTCCCCGTGCCCCCTGTCGTGTAACCCCCTTGCTCCCTTTTGAATGTACAATAATGGGCTAATCATGCAAAAAGTATAACACATACCTAGCGTTGCCAACATTTATGCATATAATGATGCAAAGGAAAGGAAATGGTTTTAAAGACAGGTGTCTGATGATTTTTCATAGTCTTTGGCTTATATATGGAAACTTTAACATGGTAAGGAAGGATTGTTACAAGTTCAATTTTCCTAGGGAAAGGAAAATTATTAGATTATTATGAAATCTATGTTACGGTTTTATTGTCCTAATAAATTATAGGACAAAGAGAGTAATAATTAATTATTTAATTGAATAAATTTTGCAAAAATACTAAATATATCTTACAAAGGTTAGAATGAACCATGAATTCTAAGCAAAAAATATTACATTTTGATTACGCTGGAGGATGATGCACTATTATAATTTAGGGTCATAGCAACATAATCAACATCGACAAGCAATGCAATATTTGTTATGTATTTCACATTGCAAATTGGATGCATTAGGGGGGGGATCAAAACTTGGGTTGCATCGGCATCATCTTATGCCATGCTCTGTGTCACACATGCCATGCAATATGAATTGCATAATTTTTGTGCCATGACTTATGTTGTGCTTCTAACTTTAATTTGTGTCATGTTTTCATCTTTTTCATTACCATTTTCACTTTGCATGTTGAATTTTCCTCTAAATTTTCACATTTGTGTCATGTTTTGAATATTTGAAAGAACTTTTACATCAATAAACACTATTGGCATAGATGAATCCAACTCTTTTTAATGATCCAATTTGTGTCATGTGTATTAAATAATGTTGTATTTGCATCACATGTAAGCACATCGTGCCATTTCCTACATCACCATATACATTAACCAAAAAATATGTGTTCCATTAGAGTCATATTGGTGGCATGGATATGTGAATAACATCACATAATACATTTTATGTATGGTTATACCATCACATTAGAATTACTTTTAGATTAATATTTTCAAGGGCATCTTATTATTAGTTACTATTGTCATTTCTATGCCCTGTGCTCTAGCGTTATTATGCACATCATAGATAACAAGTACTATGGAAAATGTAGTATAATGAATTCAATTAATTCTATAATGTACTCTCTAAAATTTGTTAAAAGGTGCAATATAATTTGTGACTCTAATATGCATGGAATAAATTCAATTGATATTTTTTTAACTTGATCTAGTTTTAATAATTTGATCCTCCCTTATAGAAAAATTTTCTTATTTTATTAGGCCTTTGGAGACAGTCCAATTTTTTTCAAGAATAGAAAAAATAAAATTATTTGGAACTAGGATAATTATGAATGAAACTATTCATATAATAAATATATATTTCAATATTATATAATATTCATAAAGTATGGAAATATAACCAATATGGGTCCACCTTCATCGAATTCTTCTTTTTTTGTCGAGTGTTCTTCCTCTCTTCCCCTGCATTGAACATAATATTCCATTCCCATTCCACTAGAAGACATATGTTGTGTAGATGCATTAAAATTATAAGATAAAAACATCATTACATAAAATTCATGTTATAAAATGTATGCATGATTTGACATGAGAATTGAAATACACATGCGTAACATTGGTGATTTTATCGCAGATGATGATAAGAGGGGAAGATCAATGCAACTAGCATGATACTTATGGAATGAAAGCTCATAGTTGTTATGATTAACATAAATTAGCTACCACGACATGGTCAAAACCATCATGCCCTACTCTCATGCCAAATTTTTTATTGGGACATGTATAGAGTAGAATGGGTAGCACGATTCCACAAAAAATGGAGCTAAAATTGAGAATGATCCAAGTGGAAATTTTAGAGTACCACCATCTCAAACATAGTCTTGATACTTGCCAAATTTACTACAATTTTAGGGCCTCACATTACAAGCACAATTTTTGGATCATGAACTTTGAATGTATTTTATGGTCCATAAACATTATGTTTTGGAGCTTTTCAAGATTAGGAGAGACATATCATTCCCATTGTTCAAACTATCCCTTCCTACTGTTTAGCGATATCTTTCTAATTTTGTAAAGAACACCCCAAATGTTAGAAGGCTAAGATACCATCTAGACTCCTCATGACACATATTTCTTTAACCATCTCAATTCCTAGGGTGACTCAAAGATTTAGGATTTTATGATTTATATTTATTTTAATTATTGAAGTATTCAATCTGGGATAGATAATATTGCAAGAGGAATAGGAGAAGAGAAATAGAAGAATGAGAAGAGAGAAAGGAAAAGGAAGAGGGGGAACAGTTTTAGGTTAATCTCAACTCAATCAAAGAGTACCTAAATTAATATTGATTTGATTGTTACTGGGTTTCCAAAGGTAGCTTTTATGACCATGGTATTATAATTTAATGGATCCTATTTAAATACTTAGTGAACTCCATTGTAAAATTCATCAAGTGGCTAGTGTTTCCATGTCCTCGCTAGCTTGTCCAGAATGGTAAAAAATAATGAAGACATCTTTGAATATTTATTTTCTTTGTTAACAATTTCGAAGGTAAATTTTCGTTCACGTTTATCATTTGTTTTCATTTGTCTTGTAATGCACAATTTTCAACATGGTATTAGAGCTTGGTAAGCCTAGAATTTGCGATGGGACTAGCCTAGGTGTTTTATAGATAGTGTCTATGGTTCCAAAAATGGATGGAATGCATAGGATTATTTCCAATCAATTATGATGGTAAATAAAATTCTCACAAATGTTTCTTATGCTCATGAAAATTCATGGATTTATTGAATGATATGAGCTCAAGTGCAAGTCTAGTTGTATTTCATAGATTTATTCTTGGATCCTTAGATATGTTGAGATTGATTTGTCTTATTGCGATTATTCAATCTATTGTAAATAATCAAATTCCCAATGCTTGGAAAGTTTGAATAATGTTAGAGTATAAGTATATCAATGCACTAGTAATTAGTATGGAGTTTATAATTGTGTGATAAAAGACACATTTTCATCATATCTACAAGTCAATGCTCTAATTATTAATCAAAGGATTATTTTCTAAGAGAATTAGTAGTTGCATAGAAGAAAAAGGTTGATAGGATGTGAGAAGTTGAGTGTGACCTTACTATCTAAACATTTTTCTAATGATCACTGAATATTGTACAAATTTCTAAAAACTCATGGTTAGAATTGCTCCATTCATTTATTAGTTGTATGAAATAGGGATGTTGGATCTCCTACAACATTTCTATTAGAATTGGAGTGCGGTGGAAGTGGTGACTAGAAATTATGATACTCAATTTATGCATGGGATAATCCTTGCCATATAGTGTGAAAAATAATATTGTTACATTGAATAAAAAGTCATGTTAGACTTTCATGTAACAATCAAAAGTACATGACCTATGTGTTTGGTCTTGCAATTACCTGTTATTTTATTCTCTAGTTGCAATATGCTAATGGAGGTGTGTTTTTTTTTATTGTTGGCATGAAGCATTATGGTGAGCTTCAAGGAGTAAAGCAATTTTCCGTCTTAATATAAACGGAAATGTGAATATTTGTCTCCATAGGGTTGGAAAAATATTCAAGAGTGTGTTTCAAGGAGTAAAGAAATTTTCCATCTTTGAAATGGGTAATTTTCCAAATGAACAAAAATAAAACTTTGGCAATTATCCTGTATTAAACATTTGAGCTATATAGTGCTTATTGTGTGTATCGGGTTTTTTATTTTGAACATTGCATGCACAAAATGAAATGACGGTTATTCAATTTATAATCCATGGTGAATGGCTCAATAAACATGAGAGAGAGGATGAATATAAAACATTTGGTAAATATATATTATTGTTCGTGTACTTGTATTTTGAGTAGTACGAATGTAGGACATGAAATGGGTTAATGTTTATAGTATCATAATCTCAAGCATACATTAATTATAAGCAATTTTTTTGGAGATGGAATGACCACTTGTAATTGGGCATATGGATGTAATATTTTTGTTTGGCATGTGCACCCCATATTAGGTGGTTCAGAAATGTAAATTTTGGTTGTAGACTTGGGTGACAAAATTGAGAGTGGTCGACATATTTTTACCATAGATTCCCAATTAATAAACTTTGATGTTTAGGTTTTTATCCCAATTCAAGTTTAAAGAGGGGAATGTTAAGTTAATATTGAATTGGTCAAATAGTAATTAAGTTAACCTTAATTTGATTACAAATGGGTTTATTGTAGGTATTTTACAAGACCATGGTAGTAGCATTTGATGAAGCCTATTTAAAACATTAGTGCAATCTATCATAAAATTCTTCAAATAGTTGGTGTTAGTCTATCTTGGGAGGCTTGGAAAGAATGAAGATATCTTTGAGTACTAATTTTTCTAGATAGGAAATTTCATGGTAAATATTTGTGCATGTTTATTGAGTGTTGTGTTTTATCTCATAATGCTTAATTTTTAATAAAGGGCATGGAGAGGGAGAATAAAAATAGTAAGAAGAGGATGAGCGGAATGGGTTTGTGGATGAAATGGAAGAGATAAGAGGAGGAAAGGGTAGGTGAAGGAGACAAAGAGGAAGGTTGGAGAAAACAAAAGGGAAAAATGAAGGGGAGGGAAAATTGAAAGAGGAATATGAAGAGCGAGAATATGAGGGAAATGGAGAGGGATAATTAAAATAGGGGGAGGAGCAAGAGGGTGGGGGTGGAAGGGGTAAGAAGAGGGTAGAGATGGAAAGGAATAATAGGGTGGGATAAAGGGAGAGGAAGAGAGAGAATAAGAGGATAAGGGGAAGGGAAGAATAAGAATAAGGTGGAAGGAGAAATAGACAAAGATAAATAAGGTGGCAAAAAGGGAGAGGAAGAAGAGGGAAAATAAAAAATGGAGGAAGAAAAGGAATTTAAAAAGGGGAAAAAAAGAGGAGGATGGGTGGATGAAGAGGATGGTAGAAGAAAATATAAGGGAAAGAGAAAGTAATTGGGAGGGGAGAATAGGAAGAGGAAAGAGAAGGAGAAGGAGAGGGAGAGGGGGAGGGGGAAGAAAACGGGGATGGATAATAAGGAGGAGAGAATAGAGGGTGAGAAGAAGAAAAGGAAGAGGGACCAGGAGAGGAATATGAGGAAGGGGGAGAGGAATATAAACTCTAAACCATATTCTTCTTCTTCTTGTCATTTTCAATTTCATTTCTTAATCCTTTGTAATATTCCAAATTAGGAAAGACAACAATATTTAACACCAAACTGAATGTAAAGAAAATAATGATGCAAAACACATGATAAAATCATAGATCCATTAGATTATGTATGAAAACATCAAAATATACAATGTGTTGAGGAATAAATCACTCAAACTAGGAAAACAAGCCCCCAAAATCCCAAATGATGCTGCAATATAGAAATGACAGAATACATGAAAACACAGTCCCGGTGAAGGTTACTACTACAGGAAAATGGAAACAAGTGGATCTACTAATATAATACTCAAAAGGAGCTGAAAATGGAGAACTAGTTTCTCAAACACAATCCCAAGATAACCCGGCAAGGGTTTCTTGAAAAACACAAGATGCAAAAAGTGCAAACTGCAACTATGTGGATGAATCATGCTGTATCACTGAAGCTCTGCTGGAATACAGCTGAAATAACAAATATATGGTTGTAACTTCTCCTACCTATCTTTATAGGTGAAATGTTGCTCCTTTCACTAGGAAACTAGCTCATAAACAGGGTTTCTCAACCCTCGACTGCAACACCCTACAAAATAATGCAGTTCCTCAAGGAGACTGCACCATGTCTGAAGGTGACTGCTTGGCCCAATGCTAGATGGTGGAAATGAAGCTCAGAATAGCCCTCCTGGGTGGCCTCTCAAGTTCTCCAGGACAGAGTATGGGATTCCCGCCTGGAAATGCCCTTGTACTAAACAATACAACAAACTCAGCTAAACAGCTGAAGCATGCAAGAAGTCATAAGACTCAAACATAAACAATATTTTGAATGCCTCTCATGGTTGCCATCCCTTTTTTTATATCCTTGGTGAGCTTCCTCAACCTTGGCCCCACTCATTTATGATGTTACTTCCATGCAAAGACTCCTCCACCAAAACTGCGTTGTCCCCGCTAGCTCCACTCTCTTCTTTGGTAGCGATGTTGATTTGGTCAATATTGACCCAGTCTACATGTATTTCCCCATTTCACACTCGAGGTGTCTTTATTTTGACTATTTGAACTGATCAACATCCATATTGGAGGTGGTTTATTCCTACTAAAGAGATTTAAGGGTCTCCCTACCCCACTTATTCATCTAGATTATGAATAGAAGCAACGTATAATATTCCAACTAGCTAAAATCTAATTGGGAATATTATAGTCCTCCCCTCCCAAATTTTTCTTGTCCTCAAGCAACAGTAAAGAAGGATGATGAAAAATATTCTCTCCTTCCCAAGTGGCATCCTCATCAGGTAGATTCCTCCATCGAATCAAATACTCTCTAATCACCCCGTTCCTTAGTTGCCTCTCCTGAGTATCCAAGATATCCTCTGGTTGCAAAACCAAATGGACCTCATCATCAATAGGTGGGAGATCCATGGTGTAAGCCACATGTTTTCTAATGGATTTCTTGAGGCATGAGACATGGAAAATGTTATGGATCTTACTTCCAATAGGAAGCTCCAATTAATACGCTACTTCCCCAACATGACGAATCACCCTGTATGGCCCATAGAACTGAGGTTTACGCTTCTAAGCCCCATTATCCTTAAGTGTCGATTGTCTATATGGATGAAGACGAAGATTTAACAAATCATCCACCTCAAAATGCCTTTCTATCTAAGCACGGTCTGCATATAACTTATGTTGTTTTTGTGTTGTAGTAATGATGTCCTTGAGGGGCTGGAGTATATATTGACTCTCCTGAATCCACTCCTTTGCTATAGGAGCCTTGCTTGCTCCAAACATCACATCAGTAAATAATAGAGCATCATACCCATAAAGAGCTCGAAATGGGTTCATGCCAATGGACATATGAAAGGTTGTGTCGTAGCAATACTACCCCAAATAAATCCAGTGCATCCATGCTCTCTGCTGCCCCGAAACATAGTTTTTCAAGTAGCCTTACAACCACTCGTTTACTATCTTTATCTTTCCATCGGTTTGTGGGTGATAGCTGGTACTTGGTGTCAACTCAGTGCCCACTAACCGAAAAATCTCTTGCCAAAAGCCACCCATGAAGTGGCTATCTCGATCACTGACTATGTTTTTGGGAAGCCCAGGGAGTCTAAATACATCTCTAAAGAAGAACTTGGCTACTTGTGAAGCTTTATATCATGCACAAATAGCAAAGAAATGTGAATACTTTTTTAGTCAATCAACAAAAACAAAGATACAATCCTTACCCTGAACCGTAGGTAGACTGGTGATGAAGTCCATGGAAATACCCTACCACTTTCCATCTGGAATAGGGAGTGGCTGCAATAATCCCGCGGGATGGTTGTGCTCTCATTTTTTCTGCTAGAAAACTATGAACTCCTTGATGTGTTGGATCACATCCTCCTTGAGACCCTTCTATGATAATCTCTCCCGAATATCCTGGTATGTCTTGGTGAATCCTTGATGCCCAGTAAGTGATGAATCATGTGATGCCTGCAAAATATTCTTCTTGAGCTTAGAATCTCCAGCCAAAAAGACTTGATCTCAGTAATACTTGACCTCATTCATCACTATATACCTCTCATTAGTCACCTATCCATCTAGGATCTCACATGCATAGCGGTCTTTGGAATATTCCACTAGCAACTGAGCCTTCCAATCTGTATCCATGCTCATTAAGGACAACGTTGTTGGACTCCGAGATAGAGCATCTGCCACTATATTTATCTTCCCCTTGACATATTCTATGTCAAATTCATAGGCTTGGATCTTACTCACCCATTTTTGTTGCCTCTCTTGAAGTTTCTTCTTCTCAAGAAAGAATCGAAGACTATTGTGATCAGTCTTCACTCAAAATTTGTTACCCACCAAATATTGTTCGAACTTGGCTAAGGCATGCATAATATCCAACATCTCCTTATCATATATCGAATACATTTTATCATGTGGTAGCAACTTCCGGCTCTCAAAAGCTATGGGGTGTCCCCCTTGCATCAACATTGCTCCAATGCCCTCTCCCGAAGCATCACACTCCAACACAAAAGGTTCTGTAAAATCTGGTAGAACCAATATCGAGAAGCTACTCATCACCTCCTTGAGCTTATCAAAAGATCTCTACATTGTGGCTGTCCAACTGAAAGCTCCCTTCTTAGTTAGATCTGTAAGTGGTGCTACTAGTTGAGAGAACCCTTTAACAAACTTCCGGTAATAGGTACAGATGCCTATAAACCCCCGAAGTTCTGTGACAATCTCTAATAGCACGAATCTTCTCTTCATGAACTCTCACCCATATACTACAATGATGTGGCCCAAATAGAGCATCTATGTGAGCCCAAACACACACTTGGAGATCTTAACATAGTATTGATGCTCTTCAAGAATGCGTAATACTGTCTCAATATGTTGTAAATGCTCCTCCCATAAGCGGCTGTAAATAAGAATTTCATCAAAGAAGACCAATACAAAATTCCTCAAGTGACCACGAAAAATGTGGTTCATGCAAGATTGGAATGTTTCCAGAGCATTGGTTAGCCCAAAAGGCATCACCAAGAACTCAAAATTACCATAGTGGCATTCGAATGATGTCTTGGGGATGTCTTGATCCCTCACTCTAATTTGATGATATCCCGATCTCAAATCAATCTTGGAAAATACTTGGATCCTCTTAGTTCATCCATCAATTCATTGATCCTGGGAATTGGTACCTATTATTCATTGTATTTTTGTTCAGGGCCCTATAATCAATGCACATCCTCAATGTGCCATCCTTTTTGTTCACCAAAACCACTAAAGAGTCAAAAGGACTGGTGCTAGGTCGAATGTGTCCTAAGGCTAAAAGATCCTGAATGGCCTTTTCAATCTCATCCATGTAGGCTTTAGGATGCCTATAGGGTGTGGTGATCATTGCTTGGATCCCATTCTCCAACTCAATATTGTGCTCAAACCCTCGGTCATGAGGTCTCCCGGGTGGAATATCTCCAAAATATGTAAAATATCAGTCCAAAATAGATTGTACATCTGGATATACTGGTGCATCCTTACCCCCTGCTTCTAACATACGTAGTTCTACTACACACTCTATGTCCCCTCTGCACAAATAAACCTCCATCATGTGTGCTGAGACAATCTGGGGTGGATAGGTGTGTATGCATTTTATTTTCTGATGTTTACCACTCCCCTTCTCTGTCCATTCCATCTCTAACATTTCCCAGTCTTTGGTAACCTTCCCTAAGGTGATTAACCACTAGACACCCAATATCACATTGGTGTCTAGAATATCAAACACAAAGAAGTGGTCTGTAAATATGTAGGATCCCATAGTGATGGTTAATGCCGGAACATATTTGGCACACTGCATGGTTCTAGCTCTTGGAACCAAAACCGAGAAGCCCTCAAAATATTCTATGTGAATTTCGCTCTTCTGCACCAATTGGGTATAAATAAAGTTATGGGTAGCTCCATTGTCTACCTATAATGATACTCTTTGTCCCAAAATATTGCCTCTAACTCTTAATGTTAGATACTTGGGAACTCCCCGCAAAGTTGCAAGAGTCCCTCCCATTGGAGGAAATTATCCCACTACACCTCCTGTTGGTGTTGCACCTTCTCCTACTGCTACAACATTGGTCTCCTTCTCCTCATAAGAAAATGTATCAATACAATGTGCCTTCCATGCAACACATTGGTGAATTGGTACCCATGGCTCTCGAAAAGTGAAAAAAAGTTTATTTTTCCTTAGATCTCCCCAGGCATTATCATCAAGAGATTTATTTTCATGATCCTCCTTTGTTTGAGAGGAGAACTTATGCTGAAAAGGGGTTTTTGCCTTTTTTAAAGCATGTTGTAGGTCTCTAGCCCTCTCCATAGCTTCTTGGAGCATAGTTGGTCTAGTGGATTTCACTAACCCATGCAATGGTTCAACCAACCCATCAATGAACATGCACACTCTCCGGGTCACAGTGAGGTCAGATACCATGACTGAAAGATTTAGAAACTCAGATATATAAGTCTCTAGATATCATGTTTTCTTGAGCTTGGTTAGATCCACAAAATGTTCTTCTAGATTCTTGGGATCAAATATCTCTGTCAACCTCGAGGTGAAGTCTGCATAAGAAGTGACACTATCATGCCCAAGTGTAGATAGGCCATGAAACCACCATTCATGTGCTTCACCTTCTAGGTGCAGCACTACTATTTTTATAGCCTCCATTTCTGAAACTCTATTGAGTTGGAAATAAGTATCCAACTTCTCTACCCAAGCCCTAGCTATGCAATTGGGTGATCCATCATAAGAGGGAAAAAATAACCTGCCCACAGTGTGCTGTAGATCTTGGTTCTACATGTACCCCCCACTTTTATGGTGATTGGAGGATCTCCTACCATCCTTGATCCGACAAAACTCCTGAAATTTCAAATGCTCCTTGAACCTCTGAGATTGAGATCTATATTCCACAAAATAGTCACCAAGGGTTTCTTCCCTCAATGGCGCTCCCACCTCACCTTCAAATGATAGGAATGTGGGCATGGTGGAGCATTGTGAAGAATGTTTCTCACACCATGAATGTGAAGTGTCAGAGCCTTCTCCATGATGAAACCCTCTAGGGGATTCCTTCTGTCTTTCTAAACTCATATCATTGATATATTTTTCAATGTTATGCATGGTCTGAAGAAGAATTTTTGGGATCTCTTTATCCTCCATTGCTATAGATGTATTTCCCACAAGTTGAGCCAATATTAGAGCTCCGATACCACTATAATATTCCAAATTAGGAAATACAGCAATATTGAGCACCAAAATTAAATGTATAGACAATAATGAGGAATAAATCACTCAAACTAGGCTAACAAGCCTCCAAAGCCCAAATACACTAGAATCCAAAAAGATGTTGCAATAAAATAATGATGGAATACATGACAGTGCAGTCCCAGTGAGGGTTACTGCTACAAGAAAATGGAAACAAGTGGATCTACTGATAGAATACTCAAAAAGAGCTGAAAATGGAGAACTAGTCTCTCAAACACAATCCCAAGATAACCCAGCAAGGGTTTCTTGAAAAACACAAGATGGAAAAAGTGCAGACTACAACTTTGTGGTTGAATCACACTATATTATTGAAGCTCTATTAGAATATGGCTAAAATAACAAAAATATGGCTATAACTTCTCCTCCCTATCTTTCCGGGTGAAAGGCTACTTCTTTCACTAAGAAACTAGCTCATAAACAAGGTTTCTGAACCCTCCATTGCAACACCCTGCAAAATAACATAGTTCCTCAAGGAGCTGCACCATGGCTAAAGGTGACTACTTGGCCCAATGCTGGATGGTGGAAATGAAGATCAGAATATCCCTCCTAGGTGGCCTCTCAAGTCCTCCAAGGTATAGTATGGGATTCCCACCTAGAAATGCCCTTATACTAAACAGTACATCAAACTTAGCTAAACATTTGAAGCATGAAAGAAGTCATAAGACTCAAACATAAAAAATATTTTGAATGCCTCTCATGGTTTCCATCCTTTTCCTTATATCCTTGGTGAGCTTCCTCACCCTTGGCCCCACTCATTTATGATGCTACTTCCATGCAAATACTCCTCCTCCAAAACTGTGTTGTCCCCACTAGCTCCACTCTCTCCTTTGGCAGTGCTATTGATTTGGTCAATCTTGACCCAATGTACATGCATTGGCCTCTTTCACACCTGAGGTGAATTTATTTTCACTATCTAAACTGATCCACATCCATATTGGAGGTGGTTTATTCCTACTAAAGAGATTTAGGGGGTCTCCCTACCCCACTTATTCATCTAAACTATGAATAGAAGCAACATATAATATTCCAACTAGCTAAAAGCTAATTTGGAATATTACATCCTCATGGTAGATTCCATTTTACATATTGAATTCAAAATATAAACCTAAATAAATTCAAATTCTTTTCTACTCATATCAAGAATCATAAATCTCAAATAAAATATGTGAATTAAAAAATTGGGGGGAAATGAGAAACAACCTTATCTTTCCCATGATGGTCTGAATCCAATGGATCTAGTGAAGGACCTTTAAATATCCCTTGTACGTTCCTATTGAATTCCCAACAAACCTTTCCTAGTTCTAACAAGCTCCCCCCCACATGATCAAGATGAAATGGAATGAAAGTGAAGTAACGTTTTCACTCTATTTTTGAAATGGTGTGACATAATACAAAGTAAAATTCAATTTCTGCATCATTGTTTTATCACTCCAATGGTTTTTTCGATTTTATTTTTCCATTTTTTTCCATTATTTGATCATTATTCTATATGATGTGTCTAGATCCTAAGTGAGCTATCCCTCTTATATCATTAACATATATGGTTTTTTTTCATAAGAAGAGAAAGGATGAGGATGCATATGATTCACTTCATTTTGATTATATCATACCGAGAAAACCCAAGTTCTATTTTCTTGCATTAAAATCATTTGGAATTTTTTTTCTAAACCAAGGGGAGATGAAGGATGGATTCTATGGTACTAGTGTGTCATCTCCTAAATTGTGGCCTTCACATAAAGTTTTTAACACTAGTTTGTCATTATTCATCACAAGTGTTGTAAGCTCTAAAACAAGAATTGGAATATATCTTTGATTTCTTACAAGACAACCCCTATGATGAATAAAAACAAGCCTATGCAATCAAATTTTTTTATTTTGATAGTGATAAAGGTATCTTGGGCCAAAGGGCCTCGTTCAAAACCATATTGCATTAGATAAAGGAATGTGATAAATTTACAAAATGCCTTTTCAAAGACATATACATTAGATTAGGAGCAAAAAAAAAAACTTGGCAATCAAAAATATGATTGGCCAATTGAATGGTCAAGAAGAAATTGAAAATGGGTTTGTTAACTACTACAAAATAATATTTAGATCTCATGATCTTACAAAATAACATGATAGTTGTGAAAAGAATCTTGGAAATTACCTTGTGTCACCTTTTTGAGGAAAATGTGAGGGAAAATGAATAGGCGATGAGTTCTAAATGTAACGTAGTACTTTGTATAGTTTTCCCTCCTATAAGTGTATAAAAAAACTATTTTGAAACCATATATATGGGGCATAATCAATGAGTTCTCATTAGGTTTAATCTTGGGATTGTATATCATGAGCTCATAACAAACTATGGGTCAATCTCTCATTTTTTTCTAATAAAAAAATGAATTTTATATTCAAAGTAAGAATAAAAATTACGTCTTTAATCCCATAAGATGGTGAAGGCATCTCCAATTGGAGCTATTATTCGAGTATGATTCCACTCTCGCCCATCTACAATTATTGTGTTAAGTGAAGTATGATTGATCCACCTTCACACACATCCATGATTTCATTTGGTTTTTATGAGTATTGGGAGCTCCACTCAATAATGCATTTGTTTTTAGATTGGCTGGAATCTATAGAGAAACCTATGGGTTCCTCTATACTTTTTTGGTCTCATTCAATTGATTCCTTTCTTAGTCACATAGTTGCATCTGTTTTTTTGGTAGTTTTTTCTTTTACCAATTTTCGAGTGCATGGAGATTTTTTCCTATGGTTTTGTATATCTGGTCAAAAGAAATACAATTGTATTCTAATCCATCGTTAATGTATTTTGGGTTAATGGATGTTACAACATATGCATATTGTATTGTAACATTGTAAAGAGATATATTATAAAAATATTATTGGTTTTCCTAGTTTTGTTTCTAGGATAAATTATTGTTCTAATGTGTGTTTTCAATTAAATATTTTATGTTTCCTTTAAAATCTATTTGCATGAATTATTTTTGCATGGTTAAAACATACATTTTGTATCCAAGTATTTTTGGCTTCAAGGGGATGTCTTTGGTGTTAATGGGTTTGGATTGGGCATGTGGTAGGCTCTATTATAGTGGGAATATGCAAACATGATTCTTGTGGTGAAAATGAAATGGAAAGTAGTTTGAATATAGATATTGATAATTTCAATGGGAAAAGTTTCAAGGTCTGTAAGCTCAAAATGGAATATATATTTTTGGATAAATATATTTGGATATCCATGGTTTGGGATATTGCACCAACAAGTATGTAAATAGAAGATTGGACCAAGCTAGACCAAAAGGAAAAGAGCACAATATGATTGTGTCTCTCAAATTTAATATTACTGAATGTTTCAAGGGAAGATAAAATGAAGGATTTGTGGTTGTTTTCATTGGTAGTAATGCAACTACTTTAAATTTCAATGAAATAGTATCATCCTTGTTATCAGAGGAGATTATACAGAAAAACATGGTAATCCATAACAAATATTCCTTTACTATAAGAGGATTATCCCATAATAGAAATAAAAATAATTCCTTGAGTAGGAGATCTAAATCTCTAGGAAATTTTGTAAAGGTATGTTGGAGATGTGGAAAAGGGAATTACAAGAAAGATTGATAATATAAAATTTCTAAGAAAGGGAAGGGATTTGAAAATAATCCTTCTCTAGAAGAAAAAAATCACCTTAGATGATGGAGAGGATATGTATTTTTCTTCTTCAAGTACACATGTAGATCATGAGGCATAATTGGTCGACTCAGGTGCATCATTTCATATGATTCCACATAACGAGTGGCTTTGTGAGTATGAAAGATATGATGGCGGTGTCGTTTTATTAGAAGATAACCTGACAACCAAAATCACAAGACAAGGAAAATTCATTTTGAAGCACATGGACGGAAGGATTAGAACACTCCCTAATGTTATTATTCTTGGATTAGCTATAAATTTTATTTATGTAAGAAATATGAGTGATGCACGTGTAAGAACGAAATCTGAAATGGATACTTATAAGGATGGTTACATGAGAAATGGTATTACTAAGAGGATTTCACATTGGAACTTCATATAAGATGCTAGGAAGTACTATTAGTGATGGGTGCAATAGTTCTGTTGTACCAAAGAGAGGAGTAGAAGAAGGTAAAATGCTTGCATTTTCTAGTGAAAAGACTACGATGTGGCATTAAAGACTGGGACATATTGGAGAGAAGGGCCTTCGATTACTACATAGTAATGGTACAGTAGAAGGTATGTCTAATTTCGCTCTGTATTTTGATTTATGCATGCATTATTTATATGGGAAGAAGAATCAAGTATGATTCTCTTCTAGTTCTATGAGGTTAGAGGGAATATTATAGTTGGTGCATAGTGATGTGTTTGGAGCTATGATAGTTCCATGATTGGGTAAATATGTGTAATATGTCTTATTTATAGATGACTTCGCAAGGAATACATAGATTTATTTTCTCAGGAAGAAATTTGAAGTCTTTGACAAATTTAAAGAGTTTAAGGCTCTATTATAAAATCAAACAAAGAAGAAAATAAATGTGTTGAGGATAGATAATGGTGGAGAATTTTGCAAGAAGGAGTTTGAAGAGTTTTGTAAGAAGTGTGGTATAGGATGAAAAAATACTACTCCATACACACCTCAGCAAAACGGAGTCGTAGAAAGGATGAAAAAAATGTTGATGGAAAAAGCAAGGGGCATGCTTAGTGGAGTCAGGTTAGGGTAGGAATTCTAGGAAAAGGTAGTGGATACCACATATTAACTAGTAAATATATCACCCCCATTAGCATTGGATGATAATATTCCACACAATGTGTGGACTGGTAAGAAACCCTCTCTCACAAATCTTGGGGTATTTGGTTGTGATGCATATGTACATTTTCTAAAGGAAAACATAACTAAGTTGGATAGTAAAGATGAAATGTGCATCTTTATTTTATATAAATATGGTTTAAAAGGTTACAAGATTTGGAAACCAGAAACAAAAAAGGTTGTGTAAAATTAAGATGTGATATCTAGAGAAGTGAAAGATGTTATCAAATAATAAGTCATGCCTAGGGAGTAATAACCAGAGAAGATAGAGTTTGAACTAAAAGATGATGAATCAGACCCTACATAAGAACGAGATCATAAGAATAGGAACCATGTACTCCAGTTTTGAGGAGATCGATTGAGGAAATAAGGAATCAAGAAATGTATTCTCCACCTTATTTATGTTCAAATTTTTCTTTTTTTATTATTGATGATGATCTTAGAACTGTTATAGAGGTAGTGGATTTAGAGGTTGGAAAACTCTAGAAAATGGCCATGGTTGAAGAAATCGTAGCCTTGTACAAGAATGACACTTGGGATATAGTTGAGTTTCCATATTCAAGACAACCCATTAACAAAAAATGGGTGTTTAAGAAGAAGTTGAATGCAGAAGGGAAAGTGGAGAAATACGAAATTAAGTTAGCATCAAAAGGGTACTACCAGGTGCAAGAAATTGACTTTGGTGATATTTTTTCTCATTTAACAAAGTTAGCTTCTATCAAATTTGTTTTAAATGTTATTATTTCTTTTGATTTTGAGGTAGAACATATGGATGTGAAGATATAATTCCTACATGAGTATCTGGAAGAAGAGATCTACATGAAGTAGCTAGAAGGATTTACAGTGAAGGGTAAGAAAGAGTTGGTATGCAAGTTGAAAAATTCCTTGTGTGGGTTGAAGAAATCACCAAGGATGTGGTATAAAAGAATTGATACATATATATAGGTACTTGGCTTCACAAGGATCAAAGTGTATCATTATGTGTATTTTAAATTAGTTGGTGATTATCTTATTTATTTGGTCTTGTATGTATATGATATGTCACTAATTGGAAATGATAAGGAAATCATCCAGGATGTGAAGACTAAATTTTCCTTTAAATTTAACATGAAGGATAATAGTGCTACAAATTTCATTTTGGGCATGGAAATTCAAAGAAACCAGGAAAAGAAGAAACTATAGTTAAATTAGAGGACATATGTCAAGATAATATTACAGAAATTTAATATGCAGAAAAATCAAATAGTGAAGGTCCATATTCTTGTAGGTGTAAATTTATCGGCATATTAGTGTCCCAAGACACAAGGAGAGGAAGAGGACATCTCCCATGTTCCATATGCCAATGTTGTTTGGAGTTTGATGTATGTAATGGATAATACCAAACCAAGCATTTCACATGCAGAAAAATCAAATAGTGAAGGTCCATATTCTTGTAGGTGTAAATTTATCGGCATATTAGTGTCCCAAGACACAAGGAGAGGAAGAGGACATCTCCCATGTTCCATATGCCAATGTTGTTTGGAGTTTGATGTATGTAATGGATAATACCAAACCAAGCATTTCACATGCAGTGGGGGTATTAATCAGGGATATGTCAAAATCGAGGAAGGGGCATTGGACAGTAGTGAAAAGAGATTTTAGGTATTTGTGTAGCACTATTGGATATGGATTGTGCTACCAAGGTAGACTAGGATTGGATATATTTTTATACATACATGTCTTTATTGATGTAGTTTGGGTTGGAGATTTGGATCGTAAAATTAATATGTGGACATGTGTTTAACCTATTGGGAGGAATAATTAGTTGGATGAGAAAAATACAATCGACAGTGGCACCCTCAAACATAGAAGTTGAATATGTGGCAACCGTTCATGAAAGTATGGAAGAAGTATGCTTACATAGATTGTGTTCAAGTATTGTGTTTTTATAGCAAGCTATAAGGATAGATTATCATAGCCAAAGTGTAGTTTTCTTGGAAAAGAACATATCTTGTCATTCGAACACAAAGAATATTGATGTTCAATATCACTTTGTGAGGGGTATGATTGAAGATAAGAAGGTTTTTTTAGTAAAGGTGGAAATTTTAAAGAAGGTTTCATATGTATTAAAAAAATATATGACCATTAACCAGTTCTCTTGGGGTAGTGAAACAATGGGAATCACTGCCCTAGATTGTTCACTATCTACTCTTGCAACCCCCTGTATGAAAAGAAAACAAGAAGTGGGATAATGTTTGGTATGTGTTATATCTTGTGCTTGACTAACCCCATGTGCAATTCATATGCACGACGCGCATAAGGGGGTTGTTAACCCCCCTATTAAGGGAGAATGCATGAGGTTCCAGACAATGCTAAGAAATATTATAAATAAAAAAATAAAAATTGTACAACTTTTTGCGTCCATTTTTTGGTGGTTTTCGACAAACGGTTTTCACTTTTAGAAATTTTAGGGCACATGGTATTTTTTTCCATGGTTTTGTAGATCTAATCAAAAGAACTATGGTTGTATTCTAAGTCAAGGCTAATGGATTGGGGGTTCATGAATGCTACAACATATACATATTAAATTGTAAGATTATAAAGAGATATATTAGAAAAATATTTGGTTTTCCTTATTTGGGTTTCCAAGATGAAATCTTTGTGTTAATATGTGTGTTTTCCATTGAATATTTTTCTATTTTTTTGAGATTTGTTTTGCAGGAATTATCTTTGGAAGGTTCAAACCTAAAAAATGCCTCTAGAAATCTAACCAAAGATAACAAAAGGATGAGAGGGATATTGTGGAGGAACATGGTTATTTATCTAACATGGACATAGTGGAGAAGTTTCTACTTGGTCCCCGACATTTGTCAAACTCAAGGAAGAAAAATTAATACATGCATACAATGGATTTTTATTGACATATAAAGATATTGTTAGGTAAATTTTTATTGGATATAAATGAAGCAAGTGAAGAAATTATCCTCATGCTTGATGAGATGCACCTATCTATGAAGTCCTTGGATCGACACATGAAAAATCTCAAGAAAAAACGTGGCCTCCCTCTTAACCCAAGAAACTCTCCTCATGGTGAAAGAGCACCATAGAGGTGGCTCCCTTTGACTCATCTATTTCAGAAAGGATTGGTTCTCTCTCGAGTTTTTTTATGTCTATTTTCTATTTATCAGGATATTCTTGTCACTTGGTTATATAATAAAGTTAGTAGTACCAAATATTCAACTCTTTTTTAGCATCATGGATGGACGTTGAAGAACTTATGGTTTCTCCATTAGTATGGTTTCCCTAGTGGTAGACAAGGAAATCTAGTACCACATTTTTTATTTTGTTTCGATAAATCAGAAGAAAACTCAACTTTACAATATATATTAATATAGCTAAACTTAGCATTCATATAGCCCCAAATATCTATATGTGTCTTCAAAATATCAAAAAAAAAATTGAATAATTCCAACGTCACTACTTGGAGCTTGTCATAATTGTGATTATTTTAAAGAAAATCATAAATGTTATATATTTTATAAAGAAAAATATCAAAAGGTTTTACATCTAGGTCACTGAACTCAAAACCTACATCAAAGGATGATTATGGACTAGTGGTTCAACAATTTTCTCTCATGTTTAATAGAATCACAATATGACTTCTAGCCTTATTGATCCATCTATTGATTTAATCTTTACCAAGTAACCATATACTAACTACAAAACTTTCTTGGATATACAAACCTCCCTTGGATAATTTATTGGCAATTGGGATAAGATCCTTGCATACATGCATATATGAAACAAATTTTCTAGCTCCTTTAGTTGGTATGAGATGGATCCAAACAAGAAATGGTTTTGAGGCCCAAGTTTAATTTGGAGATTCATGAAGATTAGATAAACCATAAAGGATAATGAAAATTTTAAAGAGTATTGGAACAATGAAGAGGAAATTAATTACATAAAACAAAAAAATTAAAGTAGGAGAGGAAAAGATAAATAGAAATGGGAATTAAAACATTAGTGTCTTCGCCTTCCCATCACCCTTATCTCTCCTATACCTTCTTGTACTTTGACTCTTAAAGGGATTTCTCCTTTTATATCCAAAAATGAAGATGGATATAAATCCATGAAACTATTTTTAAAATGAAAACTAAGAAATCATTGAATTTTGGTCTTCCCATTTGGATTTCTAAGGTAAAATTTGTGTCTTTGTCTATGGTTTTCTCTATGTTGTAGAATTATTCCCATATGTGAAATGGCCTCTTGTTTTATTCAATGTTCTACATTGAGTTTGATAATGGTGGAAATTAAGAACAAAAAGAAGAAAATAATATGTATAATTTATTAGTGTTCTTGGATATGCTTAATTTGTCCCCTATTATCACAAAATATAGCACTTCAGTGAAAATCCCTCACATGGTTCATAGACTAATGGAACATTATAAGTGTTGCCACACCTAAGAAAAACCTTACCCTATTTTAGTGAAGAACAAGTCCAACATAAGGGAGGATTCCTTAGTAGGACATAGGGTTCCTTAGACAAGACACAATCACATTTAAGGTCTCCTAAGTAGCCACCTAATTCACAACCAATAAAATATAGAAATCAAGTTATGGATTAGGTGGTTACTCAAAGTAATCTCTAGATTTGGTTTAATATGCCTTTAGGGTTGTTTAGAGGATTTATAGAGTTAATATCAAATGTAAAAATATCCTTAATTAGTGCAAATATGGAAAATTATTAATAGTGGTTTTAAAACTTGAAATTTAGATGAAAAAATACATAATCAAACAAGTTAAAATAGTAAACAAGCATAAATTATGACCAAAAAAATAGATGGATATAAGTTTTATATAGCTTATAAAATCTTAGACTTTAAATGCATGTAACAACAAAAAAGGATCAAGAATCCATCCTTAAAAGGCTACAATAAAAACTAGTTAGGAGGATTTCCCAAATAAAATATTTTTATATAAAAAATGTACAAGAAAACCTTAGACATATAGGATTTTGTTAATTGAAAATTAAATGGAATATATTAAAACCTTAAATTTACCCTAAAACATAAATAAATTTTGAAAATTTCAAAATATCATTAACTATATGGAAGAAGGCTAGTGCTTACTAATTTTTTAAGCATATGGGTCAAACAAGGACTCCCTTTAGAGGATGTAAGTAGATATAGGGTAATATCTAGGGTTGTCTACTACAATCCCTAGAAGATCCACCTAGTGCCTTACAAAAATCAAGATAGTTCAAGGGAAAATATTCCATTAGTAATCTTTCAAGTGCTTTGAAGAAGAATTAGAGAAATTTTGAGGTAAAAAATGGGCCTCAAAACAAAAATGTACAACCAAAACCAACTTTATAAGAACCAATAGGATTCAAGATGGTGATCTCAACCATGGGGAATGATTCACCATTCTTGGAGTAAAAAAGTAAAAATATTTAAAAAATAAAAAATAAATAAAAAAACCTACTTTTTCAGTTGATATTTTCAACTTATCTCCCTGCAGTTTTACTCAAATGTTGCATAGCAGCACTTGTTGGATGCAAAATTTAATTTCTTATCCAAGGATTACACATGTTGCATAATTTTGATGGACCCTTCTACACGAAAATTCATAAAATCATGAAAAACATTATTGCAATCACATTTTTAATGTATTTTTCTTTTTTCATGTAGCAAGTTCAATAGAAAATAAGTAATTTGGGTACTCCTTGGATGAGGAAGTAAATTATGCATCCAAAGAGTGCTCCTACTCAAAATTTGAGTAAAATTGTAGGGCGATAAGTTGAAAATACGAGTTGAATTTTTTTTTTCCCTCTAAAATTTGATGATGTAATCTAATCATATTTTATTATTTCTACTATTCTTCTATAATATTCTTTAGGAGAGCCATTTTAGACCTCATAATTTATCTAATGGAATTGTTCAAGAAATATATAAAGAGAGTGCATCACCACCGCTAGGAAAAAGACAACTACACTTGTAATATATATTTTTAAACATAATGGGTACTCATTTGATTTAAAATGGTTGGTTTTCAAGGCCAGTAGCATTTACATTCCATTGTGACACGAGATGCCTCAAAGTTCCAATACAACCACAAAATTTATTTTTTAGTACCTCATACCTTTTGAACTATTACATTGAAATCGCTCATATATTCTATAAAATTTACCCAAAAATAGCTCATACTTGCAACACATAAAACAAAAATCAGTTAATTCACCCCAAAGGGGGTTGTGTCTAGATTATCACCATACATATCCTTCTTGCTGCAACCTAGACCATTGTTTTCTAGTGTATTTTGTATGGCATCTTCCTATGAGCTCAGAACTGGAACCATGAGGCCCTGGTTCTCTGCTTCGTCGTCTTCTTCCCCAAATCCGTGAACCAAAATATTCAACAACAATATTTCTATTTCCATGCCAATTAGTCTCCTTTCCATGCGCGTGTGCATCCAGTCTAATTTGTGGTCCACAATTTTCACTCTATCATCCCATTCCTTTTCCATGAATTCCAATCATAGATGCACCAACTCATAAATTCCCATCAGTATTTTAAAGAGTTTATCTACCAAATTATTCCATCGAGCCAATTCTTTTGTCGATTCTGAGTCTTCCATGCAAGAAGAATTCACAATTCTTCCTTGTTCACTCAAGCCCACTGAAATTATGGAAAGCCTAACATCGATGCATCCAATATTATATAGAAAATACATAGCATGCTCATGTAATCACCCCCTGAATATGAGCATTAATGATAGACTCAAGATTTTCCTTGAGATAAAATTCGCCTACCATCTTATTAGTCCTCGCACAGTGAATTCGCATCAGGAATTGAATGCACCCATACAAAACATTCTTCAGCGAGTCTCTCATCCTTGTGTGAAGGGTCTGCTTCAACTTTAAATCTCATCGCCTTTCGAGATGGAGCCTCAGGATGTGCATAGTCACCTATATGCAGTGTCGAACAATTTTTTTATGCCCAAGACGTAAGTGTCCTTTTTCATCCTTCCACTAGCCCAAATGAAGATCCACTTGGATTTTCTCATTAAATTCTCTTGAAATTGAAACCCATCGATTCAATATGATTGAGCTTGTAGATATTATTGTTTATTATTCATGTGTTCATAGGAGGGGCTCATATCCTCCCCCATATGCAAATTTAAGTATACCTTTCTTCAACTGGGATCCCATGTTAGCAAGTTTATCTGCATCAACATTCAAATGACGGAGAATATGGAGATAGGATATTCATCAAATTCTAAGGATAGAAGAGTTATCTGAGATGCAATTGGAGGAAGCCTTGAACATTATTCAACAAGATCCAACCAAATTTTTCTTATCACCAACATGGAATCTCCCAGTACTAGTAATTTTTTGATGTTGTTACCCCTGGCTCCAAACCTTTCCACAAGGCCCAGTATCATGCTTTGTTATTTGTTTTGGTTCCTAGTCCCCAAGCATAAATATATCTCTTTTGTTCATTTGGGTTATAAATCACCCCTCTCACTCCAGTCGCCCCTAAGTTTCTTTTAAAAGCTCCATCAAAACATAGAAAGGCTATAGATTGTTTCTTTTTCCACTCTCAAAACTCTTCCACCTCCATTTTGAGAAAATTAAAGCAGTGAGTTTTGGGTCGCATAGTAAAGCTAAAAACATGATTAGATGAATCTATAAGGTTAACCCAACTCTTCTCATCAAGATTTAATGCTTCACTATTTTATTCTTTGATACATTTGACTAATATTGCTTCCATGAGGAGATAGTGCAATTTGATTATTGCTCATAGATATGAAGGGGTCTTATCTTTGAACATAACTCAAATTCTCTCTCTCCAGATTGACCAATGGAGGTATTTTTGTAGTGTGTTCCATACTCGCTTCACTGATGTCGATTGAACTTTATCAAGAGGAATTTTAAACTTCCATGATTCAAACATTTCAGAACATGAGGTTGGGATGGAGTTAATTTGACTAACCTTTTCAAAGGTTTTTCCCCACACTACAAGAGAGAAAGGGAAGGAATGGAATATGTGAGGAATCGACTCTTCACTAGGTTTGCATAGCACACACCTAGATAAGCTCTGTATGTTTCTATTCCTAAGGTTCTCCATTGTTAGTATCTTCCCATAGGAGAGAGTCCAGCAGAAGGAATTTACCTTTGGAATAGTGTCATGTTTCCAAATCTTTTTCCACATCCTAGACGAAGGAGGATGAGGGGTTTTTTCAAAAAAAATATAGTAACCTTATATAACTGTTTGTTTCTTACTCCTTCTAGGAATCCATTATTGGGAGTTAGAAAATTCTAAATATATGGGAGCTAATCCTTTTAGAAGAGGAGCAAAGGAATCCTAGTGAGGGGTTAGATGGGGCGGAAGACCCAGACCTACCCAGCTAGTCCCAACACTCGCAGGATCCTAGGTTGATATGTATTTCAATATTTCAAGGCCATTGAATTTCAACCACTCCACAAGTACTTTATCTCCATTATGATATGAATCAAGAGTTTTTGTTGGAATTTTATCCTTCCATAGACTGATTTTGTCACCATTCCCTATGCACCATCCTAAATTTTTTATAATTAGGGGGACTGTCGCTTGGCAGAGCTTCCAAAATTTTGAACCCTCTCCTTCCCATTGCACGTTTTTGGATCTTAAAAACTTAAGGTGGAAGTATTTCTTAAGGAATTCTAGCTTCCACCATTCCTCATAATTTGTTATCAACTTCCATATTAATTTGACACCCAACGATAAATTCATGTGCAGTGGATCCTTGATTCCTAGTCCTCCAAATTCCTTTGGGAGTTAGAAAACATTACAATTTAAAAGATGGAAATTCTTATCAGTTTTCTTTCCTCCCTGCCAGAGAAAATTTCTGAGTGTTACCCTTATTTTTGTGAGAATGCTTTTGGGAGCCAGGAGCCCTAGGCATAGATATATTGTGATTGTAGATAGAATATATTTTATAAGATTATCTTTCCCAACAAGATTTAGGCAGAATACTCCCCATCCTTCAATTTTCCTCTGAATTTTTTGAATAATTTCTTCCTAATCCTCCTTGGAGGAATACCCTAATGAGATTTGGATTCCAAAGTATTTGAAGGATTTTCATTCTATTGAGACCGAGAAATCTAGAGCAACGATGATCTCTTGCGATACCATCTTCGAGAAATTCCATGCATAAAGTTGATTCTTTCGTTAATTTACTAGACCTCCTGAAATACAAAGATACTCATCTAGTATTAATTTGAACCTTTTAGCTATGATTTTAGAGGCCCCTCCTAGGAGGAGAGTGTCATTTTCAAATTGAGAGTGATTGATTTCCTTGATGTTTATAGCTATACTTATGCATGGAAAAGAGCCATTGACCTTGTCCTTCTCAAGATTCCTGCTAAGAAATTTTGTGACAATAATGTATAGCAAAGGAGAGAGAGGAAAGCCTTGACAGATACCTATTGAAGCTTTGAAGAAAGGACTTAGTTTTCCGTTTATTAGGGGAGTGATCCAATGGGATTCAATGCAAGCTTTGATCCAAGAAATAAAATGGCTACTAAACCCAAGTTTTTCCATAATAAGAAGGATAAAGGAATGAATCACTCGGTCAAAGGTGTTTTCCATTTCCATATTTATTACAAATCTTGGTTCTCCTCGCTCCTTGCTTGAGTGTATGGCCTCTTGAACAAAGATGATGTTGTCTAGAATGTCCCTCTATTTAGGGAAACCTCCCTAATTTTCTGAAATTAATATTTGAAAATCCCTTTTCATTCTATTGGCGATTATATTAGTTGAGATTTTTTCAGAGCCGTAATAGATAGAAATATGCCTAAAATGAGAGAATTTAAATGGATTTGTTTCTTTTGGAATGAGATAAAGGAAGTATGAGTCCCTCCCACCCACCTTTCACTTATTCTTGGACTAATTCAACATTTTGATAAGGTCCTTTTTAATCACACGCCAGATGTCTCAATAGAACCTAATTGGGAAGCCATCTAGATCTGGAGCCTTGTCTAGATCCATAATCCATATTTCCTCCTCTACTTCTTTCTCTTTTATTTCTTTCACCAACATCTTATTTTCTATTTCCTATATCTCAAGGTTAAAATGAGAAAGAAAATATTCATCCTTGCCTAGGTCCACACCACCAAGAGAATAGTAAAGAGATTGGAAATGAGTGAATGCCTCCTGGTTAATTTCAGAGAATGAGGATATTTTTTATTTACCTTCCGACTTGATCTCTCTCACCCTATTTCCTAGCTCTCTTACATTTTCTTGCTTACGGAATAAGTTTGTGTTCATGTCTCCTACTTTGAGAAAAATACTCCTAGATTTAATCCTCTAGTACTCCTACTCCTTTCTACATTCTTGATAATGGAGAGAGTTGAGCTCCTTTCTTTATCCACTTGTCATTCCTCTATTGGATTTTCTCCATTTTTAGAGCATGTTGATCCATTTATTTAATCAGATTCTCTTTCCTTTTACCTAGCAGATTATAATGCTCATTTTCCCATTAATGAAGTGTATATTTAACGAATTTCAACTTCGACTCCCACACAAAGGTCAGGAAGCCCTCTACCTGAATGAGCCATGTCTTTTTTTATTAAATCCAATGCACCTTCTTTTATCTCGCCTGGGTTAAACCTGAAAGGAATTTGTCCCGAGTTTTCTTTTTCTCCAAATTCTAAAATAATAGGGTGATGGTCCAACTCTCTAAGAGGTAATATTGAAGAAAACACTTCTTAGCCTTTAAGGATCCATGAGTTGTGAATTAGGAATTGATCCAGTTTATTTGATAAATAGGCTACTATGCACCTTCTATTTGACCAGGTGAACTTACTTTTGATGGGTTTAACATCCAACAAGTCCCAGTATGTCATCATATCTTCCATTATTTCTCATAAAGGGTATCTGGACAACGCTCCTCCCTTTTTATCAGTTGCAAACACTTTTTTATTGAAGTCACGCTCGATAATAGAATCGTGATTCCAATCACTATCTTTGGGCGTGATTAACTTATTCCAAAATTCCATTTTTTCACTATAAGTGACCAACCCGTATATGTTTATAATTTTGACTCTTTCTTTGGAGCTTTTGGACTCTAGCACCACTTTGATCCAGTGAAGATATTTTTGGCTATCTACTATTGAGAAAGTTGTGTTATCCCAAAAAATACCAATGCCCCCAAAGGCTCCCCTCAAGCTTTGTGTGATTTCGCTATTATATTTCCAGGATACCTTTGATGTATTCATTAACTTTGAATCTTCTAAATTTTTCTCTTGCAAGAGAAATATTGAGGGTCTTTCCAATTTCATCAAATATTTGATGGAGAGGGATTTTTTGGGTTTGCACATGCCTCTTATATTCCATGATATTAGCTTATTTATTTTTTCGGAGGGTATTTTGGTTTATTTCCTCCATCCTCCTATCCATGCTTCCCTTTGGACCCCAAAGAAATTAGAGTGTTTATAATCTTAGGTTGACTTCCAAACTTCTTATTAAGCTCTGCTTCATTTTCTCGCAACTCATTTTTTGAGTATCTACCTCATCTCTGGTCAGTGTTTTCTGTTTCATGACTACTTGCCTCTTTTATCCCACTTATTGACTATGACATCTTCCTGGTGATAATATTATTGGGACCTTGAAAAAAGCTTGATGAAATTGAGTTCTTTAAGCGAATTTGGCACAATACGAGGCCAAGATCATCCAATTTAAACCACATGGATTCTGATGACTTGGGGTTTGTCCATTTTCTCTCATCTCTCGGAGTAGATGCATTCTCTTCTCCCACCTTTGGATACTCTGAAATTTCTCCTTCTTCCTATGCATCTAATTCAACATCCTCCTCATATGACGAGACCTATGAGTCCTCAGAATGTTCTTCCTTGATATCCTTGGTGAGATGAAGTGCACCAAAGGGATTTGAGGGTGAATTTGGTGTGTGTAGTCTATCTTCTCTCTATTGAGTCTTCCATTGCTTGTAAGGGGGGTTCTGGAAGGAATCCCCTTAAGGAGGCTTTTCCTTCTTGTAGTCATGAAAAAGTGACCATAGTCATGGTAGACCTAAAATTTAAATAGGAGTTTCTCATAATCAAAAACTTGGAAATTTTTTCATTCCCCCATTATGCGAAAGATTATTGCAGGAAGCCCTTATTCTAAGTTAACTTTAAAGAAAATCCTAAAACAGGAAAATTGGACCCCTTTGAGTTATGCTCTGTCAATGTATCTACCAAATTCATTCCCAATTTCTCTCAGGTAGTCATCTCCCCTATGAAAATTTCTAACTTGAAATTCTACTGCAGTAACTGATTTATTTATCCTACTTATATTCCACAATAAGTTGTTTACAAAACCCTTTAGTAAACAACGAAATAAATTCTACTAAAATTATCACATAATTACATAGAGAAAAGAACAGTGAATAAAATCACAAGAATAAATCACATCAACACATTTTTTTTGGACAATTGTCCCCGGAAAAACCCAATGCAGGAAAACCGGTGCAGTAGATGAGCGCTTATTTATTATTCTTCAGCAAAAATATCTTTACAAGGAGTTATTTGCATAATCATGGAGAAACATTTATGAAAACACTTGAGATAGTTTTCCTCCAGTAACTAGAGAAATTCTGACACCCTAGAGACCCTCCAATATCCACTACATCACCTTTGTGTCCTATTATGTGCGAGGAATGTGTCCTCTGCTATGTTGCCTCTTTGTGTTGTCCCTCTATGTTGTCTCTATGTTGCTCTGTGCCCTCCTCCTTTGTGTGTGAATTCTACTGATACCCTCCTCTTCCTTCACCCTACAAATCTATCTCTGAAATTGAACTCTTCTCCTAGAGTATCGACTTCCCTCAGGTTACTAAGTATTTCCCCATATATCTCCAATTGCCCCTCAAGTCTTCATTTATAATTTTCATGTTGAGATATAAATGGTCGTGATCAAATCTCTAATCAATGGCTAAGATTAAAATAGACTTGATGCTCCTCTCTAAGAAGCTTCTCACCCATATTTATATTAATTCACTTTAATTATTTTAATTTCCTACGTTTTAACTTAGGAATCATTAAAAATAATTAATTATTTTCATGTAAAGTAATCTGGGTGGCATTTCTCCAAACGATTTCTGGGTCTTGGATATCTTATGTATTCTAGTCCCTCCAAAATTTTTTGGAGCTATAGCACATTCAATGCTACCTAAAAATCAACGCAAGACAAAGGGATCCTTCGTAGTTTAAGCCACACTAGTACTGCAGTTGGATATCTTCTGTTGGATTGAAGTCTAAAAACCATTTATTCAGGTACATCCCTATTGCTCCAAAGAAGTAGGGGAAATTTCATAATACTATTTCCTTTCCTTCCCTCGATTCAAATAAAAAATCAAGTGGCCATTTCCAACTACATATATACTCAATCCGCCCTTCATTTTCGATTTCTAGTTTTTATCCACCCATTGTTCACCAATCTGGGGGATGGCCACATTCCGGTAAATTTAATGATCAATGCCCTATTAATGAATGCAAAGGTTTATTTGAAAATTTTGGATGGCAGTGAGACAAAGGGAACATTTTATGCTTTCCTACCAAATTTGGAACCAGATTCTTTAGTCTTCTGCTTTTTAGGGAGTGAAGAAATCAATGCCTAAAAGGTCGATGTGGCAGTGCCAGGGGGTGGAGGTGGATCCAAACGAGGAGGACGAGCCCCCTCCTAGCTAGGCATGGTGAATGATGGCGTTAGAAGCTAAGGTTTCAGCAAGATAGGTGTTGAACCCAAAAATTGTCTCTTTTTGAAAACCCTTTTTCATTCCATTTTCCTCTTTTTAACCTTCATAACTAAAATTTGGGGATCAGTTCACAAGTATTATAGCTTATCAGGTACTTCATCATCTTCTATTTCATAAATGAAAATTTTCTTTATTGTTTAGCTTAATATTTACATTGGCTACAAAATTACAATCATTCCACAACTAACATATGATTCTGCAGCTAAGTCCAAGGTTTGGTAGGTTTTGAAGGTCCATCCGAGAAAATGGGCATATGGGAAGGTGGAAATTAGTTGGTACAATGAATTGTACCTATATTCATATCCTAGATCAATGAAGAAGACACCCTACTGTTGTGTCACAAAGGTGATTCTTACAAGAAACTTTGATGCTTCTCATTCAATTGTCAACCCAGGGCAAGTCATCTTATTTCAAGAGTGTGAGCACAATATATGAAAGTGATATCAAGAATAGCTACTCTATATTATCATGAAGTGGAATATCTAATTCTTGAAGTTCAATCAATTCCAAGAGAATGGAATTGTAAAATGTCGTTTAACTATTCTATCTAAGTAAGCATGAAAAAGAGAAACCTACAATTGAACAACATACTGATGAATTGAATAGCAGTCCCGCTGAATTTAACAACAACTTTAATAAATTAAACATCAATTGCTTATCTAATTTTGTAATGGAAACTAAATAGTTGACATCTTTCTGAATCAATTAACAACTAGACGCTTTACAACAATGATGGATGGAAAGATCCAATTCTTAGCTATATAAAGAATTGAACGGTAGTCATGCTAAAGCTTAATGAAATGAATATAAAATTATTGGGAAATGATGGAAGCATCTAACAACTATGAAAATATGGAATGTAAGATATGAACCATCAACGATAAACTATTCTAATGAAAGAGAAAGTTGTAGTGTTCTATTTTCGATATCTCACGAAACACATTCGATGACTGAAACGTAAATTTTTTAATTTAACGTATAGCATAGACATTAGTGCAGTAACTCCCATGGTTGGGCCCAAACCACCAGAATTCTACCGCTAAGAAAAACTCAGAGAATGACTATTCAAAACACAAAAATTCTTTATTAATTTGAAGGTTAACACATGAATACAACTGGACAGTTTTGTCCCAATACGTCTATTACAGAAGAAAATCCTTATTCAGTTCTATCTATATCATTCATCTTTGGCCTCTTAAAGGTGATTTCAATCAGTGGTAACGGTCTTTTCCAAACGACAGCCTGCCGCTCGTGGCTGTCGTTTGAGTTCTTCGGATGTGGATATGCCTTACTGCCTTCCACTGGCCCATGGGAGTCATTATGATTCTGTTAGTCTCTGCCTATCAGTTGTCTTCTAGTTATCATCGATTCAACTACTTTGTTTTCCTATGAATAAAGATACAATAAGTCAAATTCTCGTTGCTAAACATCTATTTTACCGTTAGTTCATTTGTCTTGATTTTACATTAATATTCCTTTCCTTTACTGTTAATATGAGGAAAAAATCATAAAGGTGCATAAAAATTCGTGGTAAAAGTAGGGTGAAAACGTACCTCATTCTTGGCCCAACACCTACTAGCTTGGTCAAAGGAAATTTCAAAAACCATAAGAGGTGAACCAAGCAAGCGAGATGCATATTTTTAGCCTCATGATTTGTTGTGTTGATAGAAAATAATGAGAGGATCACGATATCTTATATTTCAAATATAATTTTAGTTAATTTTGATTAGCATAAGGCGTAATGCTATATGCGTAAGAGTTTTTTAAATATGCCTCACCGCATAGCAAACACAGAGTTGGAGTTTACATTGTAAACACTCTGTTTCTATATAAGTTCTACTTTGATCCTTATTTCTTTGTTGTGTGATTTCAATGTGTGCTTGATCATCTTGTGAAGCATTATGTTGATACCTGCTTCTCATAGGGGGTCCCCCTCGAGATAGTAAGGTTTTCCTTTTTAATTGTAATTAATATTTCGTTTTATATTTTTCATAGGATTTTTTTAGTTTAATTATTGATTTTAATTGTAATCCTTAACACTGTTTTCATAACAGAATTTGTCTAATCCTTTTTATTGTTGATTATAGTGGGATTTATTATGCACATGGGCAGAGCATAGCTTTACATTTCAGTTATATATATAGCATTTTAATTTGTAGAGATAATCTTCTTTCTGTCAAGGATAAGTTCATTTGCAGTGTGAATTCAATTCAAGCATAGTGTGATTTCCTTTTCAAGCAAAGAGTGGTGTGATTTCATTTTCAAGCTAAGAGTGGTGTGATTTCATTTTCAAGCAAAAAGTGGTGTGATTTTATTTTCAAGCAAAGAGTGGTGTGATTTTATTTTAAATCAAAGAGCGATGTGATTTCATTTTCAAGCAAGGGTGGTGTGATTTCAATTAAAGAAAAAGAGTGTGTTTGATATAATTTTGAGTGAGCATGAACATTGTGTTTTTTTTCATTTCAAGAAGAGTTTTATATTTTAATCTAGAGTGATAGAATTAATTTCATTACTTATTGTTAAATAAACATGTACATTTCGATATCTCAAATTAACTTAGGAATTGTTTGACTAACAAAGACTCCTAGCACATATAGTGCACATACATTTCATCAATATACTAGCTCTGGTTGATAATTTATGTAAGTAATTTAACATTAATTAAATTACCAAACATTTTGGCATCGTTGTCGGGGAAGTGTATATAGGAGTTGTTTTCTTTTTCTTTTCACAAGAAAAAAAAAATTAATTAAAAATGATATGCATAGGAAAATAGATTTTAGAGGTAGAATTGTTAGAGGTAGGAGTTTGATTCCAACATCACTAATCGCCCCACCAAGACCTCATACTACCACACCATCCACCCAAACTTGTATTCCATCAATTGCAGGCAGACATAGACTTCCTGAGGTACTTAGATCTGAAATTCAACCTATAGATTCACGAACTTCCTCTACTGAAGTTGTAGTAGAAGAGTAATATCCTACATCCCGAACCGAAGAAGGAGTAATCTTTTTATCTTCAACTGGAGAAAAAATTCTAGGAAAAGAACTAGAAATGTAGCGTTTAACCCTGTGCATAAATTATCTTCAAACGAATTATTAAAAATAGAAAATAAACAATAGCAAGGGCATAAAACATGAAACATATATACACATAGATTTTTCCCCTGGATACCTAATCGGGACTACCAGCTTGATTTTTCCTTATATTATTTTTAGTGTTACAACACATATACATACATGTTGAAGCATTCATAAACCCCAATCCATTAACCCTGGATTAGAATATAATTGTAGTTCCCTTGACCAGATATACAAAATACCAGGGTTTGAAAACCATCATGCCCCAAAACCATGTGCAAACCCATTCAAAAAACCATACGTGGGTTCGCGCACCTAAAAATGGGTCCAAAAAAAAAAATTCTTGGGGCGCTGGCTCAGACCCCGTGCAGGGGACTACCCTCCCCCTAAAAACCCTGGATAGGGGGGGCTGTCACCCATGTTGTTTCTGACACAACAATCAGGGTGGGCTATCACCCTCCTTGTGTCCTCGCCGCGCGTGCGAATATTTGTGGAAATAATATAAGACATACCCAACAATAAATACCTAGTGAGGAAGAATAAGATGAAACCTATTTTACATTGATAGAAGAACCAGAGGATGAATAAAAAAACTCAACCTTTGAACCTTATATTAGCTCTAAGGAATATACAATGGCAGGAGAAGTACAAAATGTGAATGGTGAACATCTTATGATTGGAGGTGGAAGAAGAGGTGGAAGAGGTGGAGGAAGAGGAAGAGGAGGTGGTAGAGGAGATCCAAAACCTTTTGGGTTTCCCATATTTGATGAATATACCATAGCCACAATGAAAAATATCTCACTCTATATCCTCCCTAATTTCCATGGATTAAGGAGTGATGATCTTGAAACATTTCTCTTTGAGTTTGAAGATGGGTGTAGATCCTATGACTACTTGCTTGACGCTCAAAAGTTGAAATTGTTTCCATCCACCCTTAAAGATGCAGCATTAAAATGGTTTATGGGAATAGGAACACATACCATACGAACATGGGAAGAAATGAAAAATGCATCCTTAGATAAATACAAAGATTATTGTACACCCCATAACCTTATAGATGAAGTCTTCAAAATGATGCAAAAAGAGGATGAAAATCCTAAGGATTTTATTGAAAGATTTGCTTACAATATTAAAAGGGCTAAAACGAATAATTTATATGAAGAAACTTTGAAAGCTCTCTTGTTGAAATCTATCAGAGATGAGTGGATAGATCTTATCAATTTGATGGGTAAAGGGGATATTTCTCAGTTATCATTTGGATATATTTGTGAATTATACATACACATTTTAAGAGGAAAGGCAAGAACTAGAAAAAGTCCACAAGATCATGTTATGTCTAGGATTAATAAATTTGCAGTTGGGACAGTAAGTAGGGCTGAAATAGGAAATTTGCTTGATAATTTAAGAATAGATATTATAGGGAGTCTTATTGAAAAAATAGACACCCTTAAGGTACAAAACAAAAAAAAAGTTGAAAATGTTGTATTATCTATTTTTTTTACAAAATGTAGAAATAAGCATGCCTTGAGAGAATGCCCTCTTGACTTAAAAATTGTATAAAAATGTGTTATATGTGTGTAAAATCAAGATACAAAGGAATGCCATTCAATTCCAATTCTTAAAGTTTCTTATCAAGAGGAATTAATACCAAATCCAGTAGATCCTCTTTGTTTTATTGCTAAGAGCCCATGGAAAAATCCATAAAAAAAATATGACTCAAGGTTTCAATACTCAAACATATGCACAACCACCAAAAGGTAATTATATTGCACCCATTCCTTGGTAGCCTTGGCATCAACCTTGAGCACAAGGTTGGAAAAATCCTTATGGAAGATATCCTCAATATCCATAACCTTACCCTGTTTTTCCACCACAATATTTTCCTCAGCCTGTACAACCCTTTCAACCTCAAAATTCAAACCCACAACTTCCATTACCATTTCCACAAAAGCTAAATCAACTGCCTTCCTAGCCACTTCCAAATCCAAATAATAAAATATCATAACCTGCTTACAACATAGAAGGGCATAATTTCCAAACTTATATGATAACTCCATTAGATCTAAACAATGTTCAACTTAGATTTAGTAGGGTACTGGAAAAGAATTTACCATATGTTGTTATTTAGGAATCTGAGAAGGATGACCTCTCTGAGAAAGAGACATCTCTTCATCAAGAGGAAGATCCTAAAAAACAAACCACCCATGTACATTCTAATGATAATCCAATCAACTCAACTCCCATTATAGAACAACCTTCAGGTTTTGTTCAAGAACCACCTTTTCCTGAAATATTGAAGATTGACAAAGGGGTAGAAAAAGAGATTGAGTTGCCTAATTATGATATGTTAGATGAACTAAAGAATGTTTGTATAAATATTCCTTTGTTACAAGCTATCCAAGAAATACCCATATTTGCAAATACAATCAGGGATTTAAGTATTAATAAACCAAGAAGAAGAAGAAAATAAGTTTATAAGAATTCAGTTAGTTGGAAAAATTGCAGATATCATGATGGGAAAGACAACAATTCATAAATATTTGGATCCCGGTAGTCCCATTGTGAAAACACACATTAATGGTGTTAAAATTCTAAACACATTGATTGATTCACAGGTAGCTATCAATATCATGAGTAAAAAAACTATGGATCAATTGAAACTCCCTAATCTTCAATACACATGAACATTGTTGCAACTAGCAGTTAGATATGTTATCAAACCTGATAATGTGTTAGAAGATGTGTTTGTATCCTTATATTCTTGGGAATATCATGTTGACTTTATGATCTTAACACCCAAGAATAATCTAGTAGGAGATCCATTTATCCTAGGTAGACCATGGTTAGCTACAATTGATGCCTTTATTAGTTGTAGATATGGTGATATGTTTATCTCTGATGGAAATTCGACAAATAAATTTACATTATATCCTCCAGAAAAAACAACAATATAAGTAGAAAGTGAAGAATGGATAGATGATGATACTGAAAACTGTGATATATTACCAATATTTTCTACTTCACAAATAGATGAAGAAGATCAAATTTTGAATCTAATGGAAAATATTGAATCTTCCTCATATTATGAAAACAATCAATGTTTTCAAGAACAATGTAATATTGAATATTTATCATCTTGACAAATGGGTTTGCTAATTCTATGGAGAAATTTGGAAATTGTTTAATAGAATTTTTTCTAGGGAAAACTTTGAATATCAATAATAATATGGAAGAATCTCAAAAGAAGGAATTAGTGAAGATGCTACAGGAACATTCCTCTGGTTATGCATGGGAATACACTGATATGAAAGGGATTGATCCAAACGCTTGTATGCATCACATCTATATTGAAGAAAATTCCAGACCAATCTGACAACTCCAGAGGAGGATGAATAAAAAATTAAGGGAAATTGTTAATGAGGAACTAAAAAAATTGTTAAAAGTGAATTTCATTTATCCCATATCAGATATTCAATGGGTTTCACCATTGATAATTGTTTGGAAAAAGAATGGAAAATGGAGAGTATGTATTGATTATAGGGAAATAAACAAAGCCACTTTAAAATATCATTTTACACTTCCTTTTGTAGATTAGGCTCTTGACACATTGGCAGGAAAGAATTACTTGACACATTTTAGCTCTAGAAGATCAAGATAAAACAACCTTTACCTGTCCATGGGGAACTTATGCTTATCGAGTACTTCTTTTTGGGTTATGTAATGCACCTACAACATTCCAAAGGACGATTCTAGGAATATTTTCTGATCTAATTCATGATTGTGTGGAAGTATACATGGATGATTTTTCTGTCTATGGAAACTCTTTTGAAGAAGCTCTTAAAAAATTGAAAAAATTTCTCATTAGGTGCAAAGAATCAAATCTCTCATTAAGTCATGAAAAGTGTTTTATGATGTTTACAGAGGGAATTTTTTTAGGCCACCATATTTCACGATATGGAATTAAAGTGGATGCATCTAAGGTAGAATTTATTTCTAAAATATCATTTCCTATTTTTCAAAAGGATGTTATAATTTTTCTTGGTTTACAAGTTATTGCAGAAGATTCATAGAAAAACTTACAAAGATTACCTCTCCAGTTTTCAAATTGCTCACAAAATATTGTGAATTCATCTGGAATTATGACTTTCATAAAGCTTTTGAAGCATTGAAAGAAAATATTTCCCAAGCACCCATTGTAAGAGGACCAAATTGGAAATTACCTTTTCACATTTCAAGCGATGCCTCAAACACTACCTTAGGAGTTGTCCTAGGATAGAAAGATTTGACTCCTTATGCCTTTTACTATACAAGTAAGAACTTGACTCCTGCATATTTGAATTACACTGTAATAGAAAAGGATTTTTAGCTATTGTACATGCCATCAATAAATTTAGACATTATATCACTAGTTATGAAACCTTCATTCACACAGATCATTCTGTTAGCAACCTATAATATAGGGGTCAAAATTTTGACTTGACTGTTGATAATCTTGTAAATCTGTACATACTTTTCCTTCTGCAAGTTGTATTCACATATTTTGTAAAAAATAAAAAAAATAAAAAAATCAAAAAGAGGGTAAAAAGTCCTAAAAGAATAATCAAAGGACTTAGAAAAAATAAAAGACCCCAAAATAAAAATGAATAAAACATGAAAGTGTGCAAGCATAAATGCCACTACTTTTTACTTTTTGACTATGGTAGAGTGTCAATAAATGCCATAGTTCATGATGAGTTAAACAGTTTAATCTTAACTTGTCATTTTTTCAATTTCACTTGTTGTAGATAGAGAATAATGAGTTGGCATACTATTTAATCATGACAATTCAGTAGTTAGGTAGAGAAATAAAATGAATCTAATTGTTTAATCTAGATTCATGGATGAAATAAGTGTATAATTAGATAGTTTTACTTGCTTTCAAAAAGAATAAATGCTGTGAAGGTTGCTAGCTTAAATGCACCTTACTACAAAGGAATAAAAAATGTTAGCATAGTAAGCTGGGTAGGTAGAAGAAGGTGAAAATTCTAAATGTAAATATCATTCATCATGGGCTATAAAACAACTAACTTCCCCTTCCCATAGTCATGAAACATTCTAAACTATCAGTTAGAAAGGTTCAAGGCATTTCCTTGACTTTTGTTGGGACCGGACCAAGGCCCTATGACTGATCAGTTGAAAGTGTAAAATGTCTATATTAATACCTAAAATCACCATTTACCATTCATGCATTCATTCCCTTGAAATAATCCTAAGTAAAACTCCATTTTTACTTAAAGGCATTATAATTTCCATTTGACTAATTCCCTTCATCATTTGAAAGCTTTAAACCCTCAAAATTACATTATATCATAAGATGAGTGTTAATATTAATGCAAAATTGTCTTTTAAACTCCACTTTGCTTATTATGTTTATGTGTTTTGAGTATGCCTTATCCTATTTTCATATTAACTTTAATTTATGTATTAATTCCTTATAGAAATGACCTTATCCTATTATATATAACTCCTTTTTATATAATAAACCTAAAAACCACTTATTATAATTTTAGCCGAAGTTTATAATTCCCACATGTTTAATAAAAACCCATATTATAACCCCTTTGGCTAAAATATATCTTTATATAATGTCCCGCCCCTATGGTAAATAAATCACCTTGGTTTAGTCAACCATATAATAAAAATATTCGAAAATCTTTTAAACATATTGTATCTGTGTTTAAAACAAAAAGAATCTTGAAGTTTCATTTAAACTAAACTTCAAAAGAAAAACCCATTTCCCTGTTTATTATCCCTCCCCCGACTCCCTTAACCTAAGGTTAAATCTATAACCTAACCATTTCCCCGCAATATATATTCCATTACCACAGTCCCTAACCTGGGTTAAAGCCCTTTATACCCCTCCCGACCATGTTTCCTATATACAAAGTCTGTTTGTATATAAAACTTAACCATATCCCTTTCTCCATCGGACTGAATTTTAACCCTTCGATCTCCAAATCCCATTTAATCCAACGGTTGAAAATCAACGTGACAGTCTAATACATCTCCATCCCTCCCCCATCGCGCAAAATAACAACCGTCCGATCTTCTTTTATTTCCAAGATCCTATGGCCCAAAATGAACCCGATGACTTACCTTTCCACGCACCTTTCCTTTTGATCGTGACCGTTCGCTTGTTGAAGCCAGATCAGACGACGCTAGTTCATTTTCGTGCCCATAAAGTAATCGACTGATGTTTTGTAAAAGTCGCGCGCGCGTTAACATGTCATCAAATAATTGGATCGCGTTCAAAAAGCAATTTACCGCTTACCGCTCTAGAGCCGCGCGAATACTGCCCAGTGGTATTACGAAACCACTCCCGCCCAACCTATGATTAAATATGATTTAACTATGGTTTGAACTATGGTTTATTCATAAAAATCATAATTTTCATTGAATTTTTTACCTATTCGTGCTTTAAGCCTGTGAAACCTCCGCTAAGCCTATTTTCATCGAATTTTCACCATTTTGCACCAATAAACCTTTGAGAGCCTGTGAAGAGCCCTTTTCACCATTTTCGAACTTGCTAGTGAACCAGTGACCAATTAATAAGCCATTTTCCCCTGCAATTCAACCACGGAGAGCCAAAGTATGCTCTGATAGCCCAATTCAGCAGAATTGAAGACTGCGCGCAGCCGTGAAACGTCTTCGACCACAATTATACCTTTTAAAGGTATTTTTCGTCGAACTTAACCAGAAAAGCTTCAATTGTCAAAAGGAAAAGCATCAATTTTTCTATGATTACCTATAATTATCTGAATTACCTATATGAAAATTGAAAAAAACATCCATAATACAGGGGAAACTCTGTCAAATTTTCCCCAGAATCTCTCATTTTCATTTTTGCAAGTTTTATCCATACCCTGGTCATTTTCACTGCTGGAATTAATCATAAACCTTTCTTCTGAGCATTAAAACCCTCTTTTCATCTAAAAATTTTCTCAGAACCCTATTTTACCAGAGATATTCTCCAAAAATCCCTTGTTTCCAATAGAATAACTCAGCAAACAGTCTAAGCTTGCTCTGTTCAATTAAAAAATGACAAAGAAACAAGTAACACCCAAATCAGGAGGTCCAAAGCCTCAAAAGAAAGCCTCTTCTAAAACCCCTCAGCCTGAATCTTCCAAACTTGATAAACCAACCCCTACACTCACTGTTGATTCTACAGAAGTTGTCAGGCCTGCCCAACCTCCAGTTACTTCACAAGAAAATATTCCTCTAGTTGACCTTTATTACAGAATATTGGACCCTTCAGTAGAGTTCAATTTACTTGATGTATATAACTGGTGTTTTGGAAAATCCGTAGAGAAAGGTGATAAAGATATACCGGTCTGGGATTATAATCTGCCAAAGTACATTGTCCCTTTTACTTATTCAGCCCTAGATTTTGTCAGATTGTGTCAGTCCTATTATCTTCTAGATCAGAGGTGCATTGTTAATAAATACAGAGAGGTCATATTTTACATCAATGAAGAATCCATAAACTCTATGCTGCAACTAAACCCTGACCCCAATGCTGCTTCATTTTCAATTGAGGATTTAACTCAACTTTACTTAGACCTTGATTTTGCTTCTAAGTTCAAATTCTTCCAGACTTTTTGTCCCAAAGAGGTTGATATCCCAAAGCTTAATCCTCCATTTGATACTTTTGATTTTCCAAATGAAACTAGACAGATTGTCTCCATGCTATCATTCATACTGGGATACACCAGTGATGAATTCAATGATGTGGCTATCTTAGGTTTTCTATCTACTCTGGGTCCTAGCCAGTCTCCATCCATTGTGTATAATTTTTCCAAGTTCATTGCAGAAAACATGCACTATCAATTGTCTAGATTGTCAGAAGAAGGAGTCTTTAGATATACCTCATATCTACTTTATCTCTTTTTGTACTATCAAGCAGACAAGTTTCCTATTGAGTTTTAGAAGATAGATCCAAAAGGAAATGTACTTTCAGTTGTGTTTTGGTCATCAATTTTGAGAAAATGGAACAGGGAATACAACTATGCAGACTTTAATGACTTGTTTCTAGTACCTTCTATGAATCTACTGAATAAAGAACAGACCCCTGGAATTAATGAAGAAACAAAGAGGATATTACAACTATCTGAGAGCTGTAAAACAGGGGATTGGTACTTATACAAGAATTATACAGAGATTAGAGTATATGGTGCACTCTTAGCCCCATATAAATTTCCAAGATTTTTGACAACAAGGATATTTGCTTTAGAATATTTAAGGCAGCTGTTGAATGCATATGAAGTCAATTTCATAGCTTCTATAAAAAAGACTCAGTTCAAACTGCAAAATCAAATTGGGCCATTTATTGTGAATAACAGGGAAGCAGCAAATGAAATTAATTTCAAGTTGAAAGAATATAAATTCCCATATAGCTTTATGTGGAATTATGATCCTCAGGGTACTTTAAATCAAATCAGATTGAAATGAAAATTGTTTGCTTTCTTGCATGATCCCAAGCCCCAAATTGAAAAGTATGCCAATAAGCTTGAATGGGAGCCAAATACTTTATTTGATGATTACTCACAAGGCATGCAGGGAAAAAGTGGAAAAGTTAAACAGGTTGATCAAACATAGGTGGTTACAGTGAACAAAGAATTTGAAATTATGCATAAAAGAAGAAGAAAGGAAGATAGTTTCATTTCTGAAACTATTCAAGATAAAAGATTCATAATTCCCTACAATAAGAAAAGTAAATTGACTTATGAAGAAAGGGATAAAGCTATCAATGTTGAAGATAACAATGGTCATGAAACTGATGATGAAGCAACAAGGATAGTAACTGAAACACTCAAAGAGCTTCAAAATGTCCATCTTGGAGCACAACAGAAAGACACAGTCATGGTGGATAAACAAACAAAGGTTGATATGTCCTCTTCTTCTAAAGAACCTGGAAACATAGAGTCAGATATTCAAATCAGGTTCAGAAAAATCAAAGAAAAGAATGAAGAAATCAAAAGTGAAGCATATTCCAAGTTCCTTAAAGAAAAACCTGGGAATAAAGATAGAATCCTCTCAGCTTTTGATTATTCTTCAAACAAATTGGTTATGTCATTTCTCAAGCCCACGGTGGCTGATCCAAAAAAAATTGCAGATTATTCAAAGACAGACCTTGAAGTTGATGCAGATGCTGTCCATGAATTGGACCAAATAGAATTCCATAGGAGCAATACAGAGATGCTATATTCTAAAATAGTCAATAAGACTATGAATTCTATCAGGCTTGAGAAAACATTGATAAACCTCCAAACTCAAATGAAATTGGATAAAGCCTCATTATATGTCAATAAATTGAAGATCAAGGCATTAGAAGACTCAGTGATTGAAGCAGGAGCCGATCCAACTAATATTAAAGTTGCAAAGGCTTTAATCAAACAGAAAAATGAAGATATCGCTGCCCTCAGAAAACAGCTAAAATTGCCTCAAAGTGAAAATCCTCAGGCAAAAGAAATCCTTCAGCAGAAGACATAAAATGATGAACTAAAACAACTTCTTCTAAAAATGACAACCCAGATAAAGGAAATGGAAAGCCAAATAGAAGATTTCATGCAAGAAAATGAAAATTTGAAGAAAGCCCAACAGGTTTTCATTCCTACAATGATCCCAATTGTAAGTACAGTTGTTCCATGTACATTGGCAGAACACTTGGCACCATAAGGAGCATTTGCAACTGCAGTGCCAATCACTTCTCATGAATTCTTTGTCTCTTCGTCATCAACCTCACAGATAAACACAATAGAGGACAAAGCTGCAATAATCAGAGCCATAGAAGATATGTCTTTGAAAGATAAAGAAATACTCAGTTTGAAAGGCATCGTTAAAAATCTGGAAACTTTTAAAATAGATACCTTAATTACTTGCAAAGGGCATGAACAAAGGGCTGATAGATTACAAGAACGAGTAAAAATTCTTCAACAACAAGTGAATCTTACAAATCAAGTTGCATACATAAAAAATCATTTATGGAAAAAAATCATTGAATGCATTCACTCACAATGGCCTTCCATTCAGATAATATATGAGCAGAAAGAGTTGCTACAGGATGCAAATGCAAAAATTGATAAAACCAAGAAAGAAATTGAAAATAAGCCACCACAAGCAGTTCAACTCATAGCATTTTTGAACAGCAAAAACAGGGAAGAATTAGAAGAGTTGAAAATTGCTGACAGAACAGAGGCCATCCTTCAAATTAAGAAAGTCCTGAATAAGAGAAACATGATGAATAATTTGGAAGACAGGTGTAAAGATATGAACTTGGCCATCACAAGATTTTGGGCCAAATATAAAGTATTATCAGAAGCAGGTTTACCAGACATTCATGCATTGAATGACAAATTAATGCCACAGAAGGATTATGATCAGAGAATCAGAGCTCATGCTAAGGAGCAAACTAAACAGCCTTTGCCACAAGGATATCCAAGTGGCAAAGTATTACTTCAATATTTTGAAAATTTATTCTTTTTGGAAAATGAAATCAAGCATATGTTCACAGTAAAACCAAACTTTGCTAAATATATAGAGGCTGATGAAAGTTACAGTAAATTGAAGAATATGAAGATCCCCACTACTGAACAGTGGCAAGAATTCATAGATCTGATGTGAATTTGACAGGTAAAGGACAAGGAAATCACACGAAAAATCATATTTTATTTTTACCTTATGGTGAAAAAATCAGTGCCAAAGTGTATCAGGGTCAAAGTGTATCGGTAAAATCAAATTGTTACTGTTGGTCATTTTCCAATTGCAGCAGTGAAACAGTGAAAAGAAAAGATAAAGAGTATCAGAACAAAAGGTGAAAAGGAAGAGTATTCTATAAGTCATCTTCCATGAGATAAAGTTTCACTTGCCAGCAATGCTTACAGCACATCATAAAGAATTTTTTAATTAGAATAATCAGTTCTATTTTTTCTTGTAAAAGATGATAGCTTGCAAACTTTTTTTCTTCTGTCCCTCTTCTTATGTTACATTTCCTATTTTTCTTTAAAACATTATCTCAAACTCTGAGATATTTTTTAAACAATTTATGTGTATAAATACTTCATAATTCGAAGTATTCAGGGTGGAATAAAATTTCTCAAGACAACTATAGTCATTTTTCTGGACATATTGAAGTTGGTGTGAGTCAATTAGCGAAGCAACAAACTAGAAACAAGATTAGAGACATCATAACTAAGGATTCTCGTGGTGAAAATATAAGTCTTGTATTTTTTCCTGTTTTTAGTGTTATTCTTTAAAAGTTTACATACATTCATTTGATGTGTTTCTATTCTGTAATGATCAACTAAGGAGAAATTAAACAGGATTAGTGATAATAAGCTCCCTATTTTAAACTAGTTGGCATTTTTATGTTTTCTGCTTGATAATTGGACTATAGAATTCTTAATTGCTCTAGGTCCTAGTTTGATCCCCTCCTTCAATCATCTTTTCTGTAACTTAAGGATTCTTAAGTGCCCTTTTGTTTAGATTTCACCCATTCCATCAACAAAACCTATTCAAAGCCTTAGAAGGTCATCTATCCTGCCCTTAGTACATTTGCATCTTTAAGTCTTATTTCTTAGCTCTGCTTGCCTAGAAAGTTGACTCCATAGCCCAATGTTCTGGTAGATCCTTCTGGTTTACCTTGAAACACCTTTTATTCCCACCACTCTGAAAAAAAAAGTCCCACTGTTCACTCATAGCTAGCCTAAAACCCTTTACCAAAACAAAGCTAAATATTTAGGAGAGATCCCTCTTCGGAGTTCAGGAAGGCTAGATCCTGAATTCCCAAAGCGGTTCTTGGTTACCCCTGGTGTTCTTAACTACAAAAATCCCCATCCCACAACCCGAGAATTACTAGGGTGATAACACATTCTGCAATTAGATATTTGATGAATAAGTCAATTACTAATGGTAGAATTATAAGATGGTTATTGTTATTACAAGAATTCAATATTAATATTTAGGATAGTCATGGAAAAAAAAACATAGTTGTTGATTTCTTATCCAGAATCCAAAATAATAATAATAATGACACTCTTGTAGAAAATAATTTTCTTGATGAATATATTTTTGCGGTATCTATTAAATCTCCTCGGTTTTCAGATATTGTTAATTATTTGGATACATTGAAATTACCACCATACTTATCTCCTTTAGAGAAAACAAATGTAATTTAAACTAGTGAATCTTATTCATGGAAAAATGAAGAATTGTACAAGACATGGCTTGACTTAATCATTCGAAGATATGTTAGAGAAGATGAAGTACTAGAGATACTGAAAGCTTGTCATGATAAACCATGAGGAGGACATTTTGCTGATAAAATAACTGCAATAGAGTCATTCTCTTAGGATATTATTGGCCTTATCTTTTTAAGGATGCTAAAGTATATGTTAAGAGATGTGATAGTTGTTAAAGAATGGGAAATCATGTTACTTAAGATGAAATTCCTTTACAACCTTAGGTAATTATTGAACCTTTTGAAAAATGGTCTCTAGATTTTGTTGTCCCAATCAATCCACCATCAAGAGAAAAAAGGTACATTATTTAATGTACAGATTATGTCACAAAATGGGTAGAAGCTAAATCACTTCCTTTTTCTACTGAAAATGTTGTACTTTCATTTCTTTTTTAGGATATTTTCACTCGTTTTGGTATCCGAAGGGAAATTGTGACAGATCAAGGGACTCAATTTACATCCAAGTTGATACAGAAGATAATGGAGGAATACAAAATTAAGCATCGAAAGTCTACTCCCTATCATCCATAAGAAAATGGACAAGTTGAATCTACTAATAAAGTAACAGAAGCAATTCTCACCAAGATTATGCATCTGCATAGAAGAGATTGGGCAGAAAAGCTTCCAGAAACTTTATGGGAATAATGTACCACATGGAGAAATAAAATAGGGCACACTCCCTATGAAGTTGTTTATGTGAATAAAGTCTTATTTCCCATTGAGTCTAGATAAATACCTTTAAAAAAACAGTCAAATTGGGTCTTGATCTATCAGAAGCACAAAGACAAAGAATGGAGCAATTGAATGAACTCGATTAGATAAGACAAGATGTTATCCATAGGAACAATATAGTTCAGCAAAAAACATCTAGGTAGCATGACAATTTCATCAAAGAAAGAAAATTCCATCCTGGAGATTGGGCATTTCTTTTTTATTCAAAGTTTAAAGATTTTCAAGGAAAATTTCAAACTCATTGGCTTGGGCCTTATAATATTGAAACAATCTTTGATAATGGAGCAATCATAATTATACCTATCGATGAAGACAAAGTCACCTTCCTTGTAAATGGTCATAGACTACAAATATATCACAAGCCATTTTCAGGAGAAGAATTCATCAAAAAGCTGCAAGAAAATTTGAATTTGAAGTTGGTCAAGGAAGATTCTTCTTCCTCTCCAGCTTAACCTTCTACTTTCTTTTTCAAATTAATATATATATATATATATATATATATATATATATATATATATATATATATATATATATATATGAAAATATTTTTTTGTATAAATATGAAAAACAACATTGTCGGCATGTTTATACAGAAAATCTATGTTGAAAACCAAGAATTTTTGGTAGTATAGATTTCTTTCTAATTCCCTACTATAGTCCCATTTTCCTTTTACCCCTCTTTTATTTTATTTTTCAAAATAAAGCAGTTACAGAATTGTCAATAATCTGCAGCTCTAATAGAATTCTACAACTAACTTGGGAGATTGCAATCAGAACAAATGAAGATCATGGCACAAGAAGAAAAAAACAAATCGTAGATTGGAGGTTTCTGTAGTGTAGTTTTTCAGGTGTAAGAATCAGAATAACCACAGTTGTCATTTTTTGTCAAATCATTGAAATTGCAACCTGAGGAAAACCTACAAAATACAAGCCATAAATAAGTAATACAAGAATCTAAGTTATGTACATATTAAGTTGAATAATAAAGGTTAACATTTTAATTATGAAATAAATGATAATTAATCATTGCTATCACTACTCTAAGTAATTATTACCCTCATTACTCCCACACGACTTTGGTCTTCATGAAAAAATCATTGTCTTGTCAACCAAGTCAATCATGAACCTTGTCATGATCTGAAATTTACCTCTCCTCTCCAATTATCATTTCACTTCATGTGTAGCCCATTCCATTTCCACTTAGCCCTGTTTCATTGCCAACACCACCTTCACCTAAGATTTTTCCTCTAACTTGCTCGTACCTTAATCCTTTCATTCCATAACCTTGTCAAAAGAGAAATTATGGGCTAGGATTCTCTAAAATGTGAGTAATTGTAAGGTCAGAGCATAATGGAGTAAATTTCCTTAAGGGTTACCCACAGGACAAATAATTATTACAGCAGGCACAGTGGCTGGAATTTATAGATAAAATTGATGGGCATGAAAAGGAGGTAACAAAGTCTTTTGCACGACTATACGATGGAATTTAAGTAGAAATTGGGTAAATAAAGTTAATTTTGACAAATAATTTTGTAGTAGAGGCTATCAGATTTCCCAGAATATGTGAAAGTTGGTTAAAGAACAAAAAAATTGAAGACAAGGAGCGAAAAACTTTCCCCAAGAATCTAGGTATGGATACTTCTGTGTTCAAAAAGCAGATACCAGACACATATTTGAAAAATAAGTGGAGAAATTTTTTATTGATAATTTAGAAGTTTATAACTTGTGAAGGGAGATTTAGTAACATGTTTTTCTACCATGCATGATAAATGATGAATTTTTTGGAAGGGAATGAAATTAATTTACCATACTTTCTACTTCATAATTTAAGAAATATGTCTCAAAATATATAGAAAAGATACAATTTATAGACAATGCCCTATACCATCATGGCATGGTGAAAATTCTGATTGAGACCCATCTAAGAAATATAGGAGACAATTGCGAATATTTCTTACTTAGGAATAATTTTAAGGAACCAGAACAAGAAGATCCTAGTGGTAAGAAAAGGAAAAGTATAAGGAAGTCCCCTATATATCCTAAATATAACTCACCTACACAACAGGAGAAACAGTCAGAGGATGAGAATCCTCTTGCAGATATGTTGGAAAACCTTAAAAAGAGAAATGTTAGAATAAATAAAGCCAATGAAAAAGGTGAAATGTCATCCAAAGATAAAACAGATCAGGAAAAGGATAAAAAGCAGCCCCTTAATACTAAATAAAATCACCATCTAAGCCATCATCGAATGTAAGAAGCACTGCATGGCTTAGTAAAATAATCCATGGGAAGTCTCATCAAACTTGAGGATATATCAACTTAGAAGAAGATGAGGAATTGAGAGTTCCATCACTAAAAGTTCCATCACCATTAGTTATATCACCAGTTCCTAGTCCAACCAAAAGAACTCCTGAAATATATATTTTGCAGCAAGATGTATATGATTATATAGAGTATTTTGAGAAAATATATATTAGGGAAAATAGTAGAATAATCATGTATCCAAGAGGAAATTTCTCATGTTGATCCTCCAGAAATATCCCAAATTGTAAACACTCTTAAAGAAGAAATCTATGATTTGGAGATACTCAATAAGAATTTAAAGCAGGAACATGAAAGAGTGAAGGTGCATAATGAAATTCAGAAAACTAAAAAAGACAACATCATGTTGAACCTTGGTGTATGGTATGAGAAGAACAAGAAATTGAAAGCCAAAAACAAATCTCATAAAAGGAAGGTGATAAGCTTGAAACATAGAATTTTGATGAAGAAACCGAGGATGGTAATCACCACCAAGAAGGAAATAAATACTAACTTGGATGTTCTTGCTCAAGCATTCGAAGAGGCTCAGTGACAGGAAATATTCACAAGTTTTGAATTTTTGCATGAGGACATGCAATGTATTTTGTGTGGGGGGATGTTGAACCCCAAAATTGCTTCTTTTTTACAACCCTTTTTCATTCCATTTTCCTGTTTTTGACCTTCATAACTATAATTTGGGAATAAATTCACATGGCTTATGTCATATTAGGTACTTTATCATCTTTGATTTCATAAATGAAAAATTTATTTATTGTTTAGCTTAATATTTAATTTGGATACAAAATTACAGTGATTCCACAACTAACATATGATTATGCAGCTAAGTCCAAGTTTTGATAGGTTTTGAAGGTTCATCTCAGAAAAGGGGAATATGGGTAGGTGGAAATTAGTTGGTAAATTGATTTTTTCATATCTTCATAGCCTAGATAAAAAAATAATACGCCCTAGCAGCTCGGTCAAAGGAAAAGAAAAACACTGTAGGAGGCGAACTAGGCGAGAAATATGCAGATTTTTAACCTCGCGATTTGCTACGTTGACAGCAAATCATCAGAAGATCACGATATATTATCGTTAAAATATCATTTTAGTTTATGTCGATTAGCATAAGGCATGATTATCTGAAACATCTAATGTGTAACAGTTTTATAAATATGCCTCTCATCATAACAAACACAAACTTGGATTTTACATTGTAAACACTCTGTTTTTATGTAAGTTATAATTTGATCCTTATTTATCTGTTGTGTGATTGCAATGCATGATTTATCATCTTGTGAAGTATTGTCTTGATACCTACTTCTTGTAGGAGGGCCCTTGTTGAGCTTCAAAGATGTTCTTCTCTTCCACCACATTCCACTTCATTTCCTTTGTCCATTATTAATTTCAGGCTTAAATGATCAATAAGATTAGTTAAAATTGCTTTGAGATTTTATATAATGTCTAACTTGCTATGTTTTCATGATTTCGTTGTTGTAGTACTTTTTGACTACACCTAGCTACAGAATGCAGACATTCTATAGCTAGTTTCCGATTCTGCAGTTGTCTTCACGTCTACGTAGGTTCCAGGTGTCATCTCAGGGAAAAACACATATGGTCGTATTCCACATCATTCCCTCATAATTTTTTGCTCTCCACGAAGTTTGAACAGAATTCTATAGGTGGTTATGCACGTGGGAACTCAAACTAGGAGATAGAGTCCTAATAGGACAAGGACAGTCCAGATGTCTTTAATCATATTACGAGACCACTATTAGAGTTCTAGTTTGATTCTAATTTGGAAAGATAATTATCCCTGTGTTATCTCAAAGAAATTTATGTAATTTTGATATAAATATGGCTCGGGAAACTGAGGGACAAGGTTAGATTTTGTTTTTGGTTGCTAGATATTAGAATTCTGAAACACTCTGTTTTGAAGTTATTTCTCCTTTAATGAAAGCAGCATCACTTTATTGAACGCGCTGAGCCAATCTTGATGTAGATTTTGTCTGCTACTCCAGTGGTAGAGGGCCCCTCCTAGCTGAGCAGCCTTGTTCATATGGTTAGATAAGTAATTGCATTCCTAGTTTAACCAATTTTCTGAACTTCGTGTTTTTATATTCATTTGAATCGGATGCTACATATTCGTCTTGTTCTCATGAATTCTTCCAAAATAATACTAATATGGAATGAGGCATAACTGTAGTACTTTAGGAGTTAGTTACATTTCTTTAAGCTTTATGTTTTCATGCTCAATCACATCAGTTGTTACAGCTAGTCTTGTTTTTATCAATCTCTTCCAAAATATCACTAATTCCGAATAAGACATAGCTGTGGTGGTGTTTCAGAGCTTACTGCGTTTTGTTGAACTTTATATTTTATGTTTTATGCATGGAATGCTACAGACAGACTTGTTTCTACAAGCTATTCCAAAACATTACTCATATTGAACAAAGTAGGGTTGTAGTATTTCATAGAATTAGTTGCATTTTAGCTCAGTCAATACTCCGGAGGTAGATGTCATTCTAGTTTAATTTATATTTTAATTCTGTCACTATATTTCAAGTTTGATAATGGCATTCTAGTATAACTCTGTTCACTGTACTTCAAGTTAGATTAGTGACATTCTAGTTCAGCTCCAGTTCACTGTATTTCAAGTTAGGTTAATGAAAACTTAGTTTAGTTTTGGTCATTGTGTTTTAAGTTTGATCAGTTGCATTCTAGTTCAGTGTCACCCATCACATTGTAAGCTATCAAAATTAGGTTTCACGGTCTTCATTATTTACAAATTAATCTTGTTTTGAATTTCTATTTATACATCTTTATATGAACAAGAATTAGTGATATCAGTTTAAGGCCTTAATTGTTCTGCAAACTTTTGCAATTTCATAAATAAGCCTTTTTCCCAAAATTATTCAAATCTTTAACTTTTGAACAAGGCTTAGTAGTGATAAGTTGAAGTGCCAGAATGGATTAATCTTAGTATTGAAAGTTAATTTAGAGTAGAAATCTTATTGTGCTACATGTAATCTTTTCCAAATTGTGTTCCAATAAACTTCTAGCCATGGATGAGATTCTTTGTAATATTGTAAGATAATTGTTTATTTAGAAAAACCTCATTTGCACTAAACTTGTCCTCTTTTCAAGCTATTCCAACATATCTCTAATGAATAAATTGGATAAGTTCATGCTCTGATTTATTGAGTTCATGTTGTGATTTAGGAGTCATTATCAAGCTTTGCATTTTCTATTCTTTAGTCCCATACACAAGTTTAGAAAAGGTTTTGCTCTGTTTTAGTGTAACCATTCACTTCTCTTTCCCAACATTTAGTTCTTTTCCTTTTAAACATAAAACCATAAAACCAAAAACATCATAAAAACACTAAACACAACGTAGTGAGAAACAAATAACTAGGCACATACAGTGCACCAAACTTCAGCAGTTTACTAGCCCTGGTTGACAATTAATGAATTCAATTTAGGAACAATAAGTTGAGCACAACATTTTGGCACCATTGCCGGGGAAGTGTAACTAGGTAGCCTTGTTTCTTAACTCCCAAAAACAATGATATGCGTAGAGAAAGAGACTCAAAGGGTAGATTCATAAGAAGCAGAAGTCTGATTCCTATAACACCACTTGTTTCACCTAGACCAAGAGCCAATACACCTCTAACTCAAACCCACATTCCATCCTTTACTGATCCTAGACTTTTAGAAGACTTAATATCAGATATTCCATTAGAAAAACCTTCCACTTCATCCACTGAACCTGCCTTAGAAGAAGATTCAAGGACCCCTGCTAGAGACACAAACTTTTCGACTTCCACAGAGGAATCAACTATGGCAGAAGAAGGGGGAGGAGGAGTTTTTAATGGAGAACACACACTATTTGGAGGGGGTAGAAGTAGAGGTAGAGGAGAAGGAGGTAGAGGTGTAGAAGGTGAAGGAGGTAGAGGAAGAGGTAGAAGAGAAATGGGAAGCTCTTTTGGGTTTCCTATAGTAGATGAAGAAACCAATGCAACTATGAAAAACATTTCACCCTCTATCCTTCCAAACTTTTGTGGACTTAAAAATGAAGATCCTGAAACCTTCCTATTTGAATTTGAAGTCCTATGTAGAACTTATGACTACTTACAAGATGCTCAAAAACTTAAACTATTTCCTTCAACATTGAAAGGAGCAGCATTGAAGTGGTTTATGAGTTTGATCAACAGTTCTATTAGGACATGGGAAGACATGAAACCGGCATTTCTAAAGAGGTATTTGGATTATTGTGTGCCAGTCAATCATAAGGAGGAAGTGTTTAAGATGCTACAAAAAGAAGATGAAAACTTGGAAGATTTGTTGGAGAGATTTCATTACAACATCAAAAGAGAAAAAATGGAAAACTTAGACCAAGACACCTTAAAATATCTCTTGTTGAAAACAATTAGGGATGAATGGTTAGATATCCTTAACATGATGGGAAAAGGGGATATATCCCAGCTCACATTACCTGAAATATCTGAGTTATGTATTAACCTTTCAAGAGGGAAGTCCAAAACTGTAAAAGGTCCAAGAGACCCTGCTCTTGCAAGGGAAAGTAAATCTGCTTCCGAGACAGTGAGTAGGGCAAAGATAGGGCATATGCTTGATGAATTCAAATCTGACATCTTAGGGAGTCTTAGTGAACAAATAGACACCCTTAAGTTGCAAAACAAGCAAAAAGCTGAATCTGATGCCTTAGAAATCTTTTGTCCCAGATGTAGAAAGAAGCATGCCTTGAGAGAGTGTCCTTTGGATGAAAAAGTTGTAGAGACTTGTGTCATTTGTTCAGAAAAACATGAGACCAAGAGTTTTCCTTCACTTCCTGGTCTTAAAGCTTTCTTTCAAGAAGAAAATCCTACAAATTCCACAGAATCTCTCAATTTTGTCTCTAGAAGGCCTTGGCAAGGACCTCAAACACAAGGATTCCATGATCAAATGTATTATCAACCTCCACCAAATTGGAATTCTTGGCAGCAACCTTGGCCCCAATTTCAAAATAAATCTCAAGCTTGGGCACAAGGAGTACAAAATCCCTATGGAAGATATTCCCAGTACTATCAGTATCCACCATCCTATCCACCATATCCACATTTTTCTCCTCAAAATCCTCAACAAAATCCTGAACCAAATTCCCAAAATCTACAACATCAAAATCAACCACTTCCATTACCATTTCCTCAGAAAACAAATCAGTTGCTTGCCCAACCCATACCAAACCCCAACAATAAAAATCCTTAGAACACCTACATGATATAAGGACAACAATTTCCAACCTATTTTATTACTCCTCTAGACCTTAGTGATGTTCAACTTAGGTCTGGAAGAATACTTGAAAAGAGGAAACCTTATGTGGTCATACAAGAACAAGACAACTCTGAGGAAGATTCTCTACGGGCAAATAAAAGTCTTGAAGAAGACACATCTTTTTAGGACCCAAACATTGAAAAATCAAAACAAAAAGAACCAATAATTTCAACTCCTATATTTGAGCAGCCATCAACATTCACTTCTACACCTCCCTTTCCAGAAATATTACAAATTGATAAGGATGTAGAAAAAAAAATTATGGTGCCTAATTATGATTTCCTATATGAGCTGAGAAATGTTTGTATTAAGATCCCATTATTGCAAGCTATCAAGGAAATTCCAATTTTAGCAAAGACAATAAAGGAGTTTAGCATGAAGAAAACAAGAAAAATAATACGAGAGATAAAGAAAATCTGGCAGGAAAAATAATAGATATTATGATGGGTAAGATTGCTATTCCAAAGTATCTAGACCCAGGAAATCCAGTTGTTGAAATTCACATCAATGGAACCGAGATCCAAAACACACTCATTGATTTAGGAGCAGCAATAAATATCATGAGTAGACAAATCATGGATAAACTGAAACTTCCTAATCTTCTCTTTACACCCACATTATTACAATTAGCAGACAGATCTGTGATTAAACCTGATGGGGTAATAGAAGACATTCCAGTGTCCCTAGATTCTTGGGAGTATCCTAGGAATTTTATGATCCTAACTCATAAGAATAATCTAGGAGGGCATCCTATTATATTAGGAAGACCTTGGTTAGCTACAACTGATGCTTTCATTAGTTGTAGATCCGGTGATATGTATATCTCTGATGGTAGTTCAAATAAGAAATTTGCCTTGTATCCTCCAGCAAAGAAAATAACAGATTTAGATGATACTCAATGGATAGAGGATGAAGAAGACTTACAACCTCTCTTCACAATTTCAGAAATTAGTGAAGATAGCCAAATTTTGAATACTTTAGAGAATTTTGAATCCTCTTCGGAATAAAAACATGAACAATTTCAAGAAGAATCCAACATTGAGTTTTTATCATCAAGACAGATGTCTCTTCATTCTATGGATAAGTTTGGCAGCTCTATAATTGAGATATTTCCAGGAAAAACTTTAAACATAAACAAGAACCTAGACAAATCTCAAGAAGAAGAGCTAGTCAAGATCTTACAGACACATTCTTCTGCATATGCATGGGAGTACACTGATATTAAAGGGATAAGCCCTAAGACTTGCACTCATCACATCTACATAGAGGAAAATTGTAAACCAATCAGACAACCTCAAAGACGGATGAATCCAAATCTTAGGGAAATTGTTAAAGAAGAATTGTAGAAATTGTTGAATGTCAACTTTATCTATCCTATTTCAGATAGTCAGTGGGTTTCTCCTTTGGTAATTGTGCCAAAGAAAAATGGTAAATGGAGGGTATGTGTTGACTACCGAGAATTAAACAAAGCTACTCTTAAAGATCATTTTCCCATACCTTTCATAGATCAGGTGTTAGATACCTTAGCTGGCAAAAAGTACTTCTCATTTATAGATGGGTTTAGTGGCTATAATCAAATTCAAGTAGCACTTGGAGATCAAGAGAAAACCATATTTACCTGTCCTTGGGGTACCTATGCTTACCGAGTATTTCCATTTGGATTATGCAATGCACCAGCAACATTTCAAAGGGAAGTATTAGGAATATTTTCAGATCTAATACATGATTGTGTAGAGGTATATATGGATGATTTCACAGTTTATGGAAATACATTTGAAGAAGCCTTAGCAAACTTGGAAAAAGTCTTAAAAATATGTAAAGAAGCAAATCTTTCACTAAGTCATGAGAAGTGTTTTATGATGTTTACTGAAGGAATTGTTTTAGGACATCACATTTCAAGGGATGGGATTAGAGTTGATGAGTCAAAAGTTGAAGTCATCTCTAACTTATCTATTCCAAGTTGTCAAAAAGATGTAAGGAGTTTTCTAGGATTTACAGGATATTATCGAAGGTTTATAGAAAACTTCACTAAGATAGCATCTCCACTCTTCAAGTTACTTACCAAGGACTGTGAATTCAAATGGAATCCTGATTGCCAGTTAGCCTTTGAGACCCTGAAAACAAAAATGTCTGAAGCACCTATTTTAAGGGGACCTAACTGGAAGTTACATTTTCATATTTCAACAGATGCCTCGGATACAACTCTAGGAGCAGTATTGGGAAAAAAGACCTTATTCCTTATGCCATCTACTATACCAGCAAAAATTTGACTCCTTAAGAGTTAAAATATACTATGACTGAAAAAGAGTTTTTAGCTGTTGTTCATGCCATAAACAAATTCAGACACTATATAATAGGCTATGAAACTTTTTTTCACACAGATAATTCTGCAATTAGATATCTAATGAATAAATCAATTACTAATGGCAGAGTCATAAGATGGTTATTGCTTTTACAAGAATTCAACATTACTATTCTAGATAGGCCTGGAAAACAAAACAAAATAGATGATTTCCTATCTAGACTCCAAAACATTAAAGATGACACTCAAGTTGAAGATCAATTTCCTGATGAATATCTTTTTGCAATTTCTACCCAAACTCCTTGGTTTGCTGACATTGCTAATTATTTAGTTTCAGGGAAATTTCCTTCAATAATGAATGCAAGAGACAAAAGAAAAATCATTTATGATAGTGCAAAATATTCATGGGCTGCTAATGAGTTGTACAAGACAGGTCCATATTTTATCATTAGGAGACGTGTTCGGGAAGATGAGATACCTGAGATTCTCAAAGCATGTCATGATGAACCTTGTGGCAGACACTTTGCTGATAAGAGGACAGCTTATAAGGTCCTTCATTTAGGATATTATTGGCCATCCCTTTTTAAAGATGCTAAAGAGTATGTCAAAAGGTGTGACAGTTGCCAAAGGGTAGGGAAACCTTCTCCTTCAGGTGAGATGCCATTGCAGCCTTAGGTACACATTGAACATTTTGAAAAATGGGCTTTGGATTTTGTTGGACCTATTAGTCCTCCATCAAGACAAAAGAAATATATATTAGTTTGCACTGATTATGTTACCAAATGGGTAGAGGCCAAGCCATTACTTTCTGCTACCGAAGAATCTATAGTTAATTTTATTTTTGAGGATATTTTTAATCGTTTTGGTGTCCCAAGGGAAATTGTTATAGATCAAGGAGCTCAATTTACATCAATGCTAGTGGAACAAATGATGGAGAGGTACAAAATCAGACATAGAAAATCTACTCCCTATCATCCACAAGCAAATGGTCAAGTGGAATCTACTAATAAGGTCATTGAAGGGATCCTAACAAAGATTGTTCATTTACATAGAAGAGACTGGGCAGATAGGCTTCCTGAAGCCTTGTGGGCCTATAGAACTACATGGAGAAGCACAACAGGACATACTCCTTATGAACTTGTTTATGGAAAGCAAGTTTTGTTTCCCATAGAATTCCAGATTCAAAATTACAAAATGGCAATTCAGCTAGGACTTGATCTAACAGAGGCACAAAAGCACATATTGGAGCATATTAATGAATTGGATGAGATCAGACAAGATGCAGTTCAGAAAACAAGTATAGTCCAACATCAAAGGACTAGATGGCATGATAAGTACATCAAAGAAAAGAAGTTCAAAGAATGTGACTGGGCTCTCTTGTTTGATTCAAAGTTCAAAGATTTTCAAGGTAAATTCCAAACACATTGGCTTGGACCATATGGAATTGTGAATTTTTTTGATAATGGAGCAATACAAATTAGGACAATAGATGAAGAAGAGGTCACTTTTCTTGTGAATGGTCATAGATTGAAGCTGTATCACAAACCACTCTCAAGAGAAGAATTTGTTAAGAGATTCTAGGAAAACAGTGATGTGAAGTTAATGAAGAAGAATTTTTCTTCTTCATCCACTTAATTAAATTTTCTGAAGTTAGATGATTGAAAAAAAAAAAAAGTATAAACATGAAAACCAATCACTGATTGGCATGTTTATACAGAAAAGGTGGAGTGAAAATCAGAATCTTTCTCACACTAGCTTTTCAAATTTGTTCTTTTTGCAAGCAATTATTACAAAATCATAAGTGCAGATCCATTTCACTTATGATCCATCTCACTCCATTCATCCATACTCCATTTCATTCATTCATCCACACTTCATTCATTTCATTCCATGGTCCACCTCATTTCCGTCCTAGATTTTTAAGTTTGATGTTTTTCTGCAATTGAATAATACACATCATGACTTGCAGGCTACTTTTCATACTCCACTCCACTTCATAAGTTGTGATCCATTTCACTCCATTATTCACTTCATTCATATTCCATTACACCATATTTCATTATCCATTTTCACTCATTCCATTCATGCTCCAAACCATTCCATTTCATGTTTCAAGTCTTCTACAGGTACATTCTGCAATCAGTCAGACATTCTGCAGCTAATCAGACATTCTACAGCCATACAAACATTCTGCAGCCAGAGATCCTAAAGGCATTGTCCAGTAATTACTTGATCTGCAACAAAATGATCCTGCATATCCATGACAACAAGCAAAATCAAGGGAGTTATGAAGACTAAAAAATTAATGATTTTCAGGGGAGAACAAAGCATATGAAGATCACAAAAAAATCAGAGGAAAGGCAAAGGTAAAAGTTATGAAATTATTATAATGACAGATCATGAAAAATTTTAGTATAGTTAAGTTATGTATAATTCAAAAATTTGTTTTAATTAATTGTGTTGATCATGCCTAAAAAACCTCTCATAAAAAATTTGGATAAAATTCCTTCTATTCCACCATTCCAAATCCCATATCTGATCATCATTTAAAAACTTAACGGTTAAAGTACTGAGGTGATTGGACTAGTCATGTAAGTAGGCCAAAGCATTTAATGATGATTTTGAATTTCCTATGAAATATCTCCACGGTCTTTTCTTCCAAGATATTTCCCAACTCATTAATTCGTTTACATCACCCTCACCTCATTATACTCATTCCGTAACCACTCCGTATCATTCTTTCCCGTAGCCAACTCTTAACCATTTCGGTTTGTAAAACAGAGGAAGCATCTGAGGGGAAAAGACATCTCTTTAACAGTAATTTTCATCGTGACAAAGGAGCAGTAATTTCAAGGTTGGAAATAAAAACTATGGGTCTCATAGTAAGGACTGAACCGGTTGGAAGTAAGTACTTGGAGGGTTATCCACAAATCAGAGAAATGTTACAGCAAGCCGGGTGGTTGCAATTTTTGGAGAAATTTAGTGGTTTTCACAAAGAGGTGACTAAAACATTTGCGCGGTCCTTCAATGGAGCTGAGGTCGAAATAGGAGATATTAAACTCACCATTACAGAAGCCTTCATTGCAGAAGCAACAGAATTACCCAGGCAGGGAGAAAGGTGGTTCAAAAATAGATAATTTCATAACGAGACATGGAAGAAAATACTCAAGTCACCAGGTATGGATGTTTCCATTTTTAAAAAGGGTATCCCTAGCTCAGCACTAAAGAAAAAATGGAGAAACATGTTGCTTATTTTTAAAAAATTTATCACTTGTGAAGGTAGATTTGGTATCTTCTATGTTTACTATATTCGGTTAATGATGCATTTATTAGAAGAACAAATCAACTTGCCCTTTTTCTTGCTTCATAGTTTAAAGAAAATGGCCTCAAGTGTTCAAAAGAGAGTTCAATTTCTGGAAACAACCTTATACCACCATGGTTTAGTCAAAATCTTGATTGAACATCATTTGAGAAAAATGAGAGATAATTGGGATGAGTTCTTAGTGAGAAATCACTTTGAAGAACCCAAGGAACCTCCACCTGAAGACAAATCTACAAAAAGAAGCAGAAGATGGAAAACCTCCAAAATTGAAACTGAAACTGCTAAAACAATACAAGAGGATAGTGAAGAAATGAATTTCTGAGAAATTGGCCCAAATTAAGAAGCAGCTTAAGAAAGAGAGGATAATAAGGAAATCTGCCAGAGAGAAAGGAGAAGGGCCATCTCAACCAAGACGAAGCCACAGACTTAGAGGGATACTAAAAAAAATAGAGGTTAGACAAATTGGAATTATAAACATTGAGGATGAAGAAACACCTGAGCATTAGTATGAGGAGGATTTTGATGAAGAAGCTCCTGAAATAGACCCAGCACAACAAGAAATTTACAAGTATGTTGAGACACTAGAGAAGAGATCTTCAGAAAGTAGAGACAGAACTCCTAGTCCACCAAAATATGCAATTGATATCCTAAGAAGAGATAAATATGAGTTAGAAGTACTCAATAGGCATATCAAGAATGAGAATGAAATTCTAAGGGAGCAGGTTAAGCTGAAAACTGATATGAATTCAACTCTGTCTCTACAAATGCAAAAGTTGTACAAGGCCAATGAAAAATTGAAAAAGAAAAATAAAAGGTTAACCAAGGCACTCACAAATTTGAGATTCAATTTAGTCATAAGGAAGCCCAGAAGGCCATTAACTACCAGGCAAAGCAGAAGAAGAGGATTGGATGTCCTTGCAGAGGTCTCAGAGTTCATGGAATAGTTGCATGAGGACATGCAAGAACCTAGCAGTGGGGGTATGTTGAGCTTCAAAGATGTTGTTCTCTTCCACCACATTCCACTTCATTTCCTTTGTCCATTATTAATTTCAGGCTTAAATGATCAATAAGATTAGTTAAAATTTCTTTGAGATTGTATATAATGTCTAACTCGCTATGTTTTCATGATTTCGTTGTTGTAGTACTTTTTGACTACACCTAGCTACAAAATGCAGACATTCTGTAGCTAGTTGCCGATTCTGCAGCTGTCTTCATGTCTACGCAGGTTCCAGGTGTCATCTCAGGGAAAAACACATATGGTCATATTCCACATCATTCCCTCATAATTTTTTGCTCTCCACGAAGTTTGAACAGAATTCTATAGGTGGTTATGCACGTGGGAACTCAAACTAGGAGATAGACTCCTAATAGGACAAGGACAGTCCAGATGTCCTTAATCATATTACGAGACCACTATTAGAGTTCTAGTTTGATTCTAATTTGGAAATATAATTATCCCTATGTTATCTCAAAGACAGTTATGTAATTTTGATATAATTATGGCTCGGGAAACCGAGGGACAAGGTTAGATTTTGTTTTTGGTTGCTAGATCTTAGAAGTCCGAAACAGTCTGTTTTGAAGTTATTTCTCCTTTAATGAAACAAGCATCACTTTATTGAACACGCCGAGCCAATATTGACGTAGATTTTGCGTGCTACTCCGGTGGTAGAGGGCCCCTCCTACCTGAGTAGCCTTGTTCATATGTTTAGATAAGTAACTGCATTCCTAGTTTAACCAATTTTCTTAACTTCGTGTTTTTATATTCATTTGAATCAGATGCTACAGATTCGTCTTGTTCTCACGAATTCTTCCAAAATATTACTAATATGGAATGAGGAATAACTGTAGTACTTTAGGAGTTAGTTACATTTCTTTAAGCTTTATGTTTTCATGCTCAATCACATCAGTTGCTACAGCTAGTCTTGTTTTTATCAATCTCTTCCAAAATATCACTAATTCCAGATAAGACATAGCTGTGGTGGTGTTTCAAAGCTTACTGCGTTTTGTTGAACTTTATATTTTATGTTTTATGCATGGAATGATACAACCAGACTTGTTTCTACAAGCTATTCCAAAACATTACTCATATTGAACAAAGTAGGGCTGTAGTATTTCATAGAATTAGTTTCATTTTAGCTCAGTCAATACTCCGGAGGTAGATGTCATTCTAGTTTAATTTCTATTTTAATTCTGTCACTATATTTCAAGTTTGATAATGGAATTCTAGTATAACTCTGTTCACTGTACTTCGAGTTAGATTAGTGACATTCTAGTTCAGCTCCAGTTCACTGTATTTCAAGTTAGGTTCATGACAACTTAGTTTAGTTTTGGTCACTGTGTTTTATGTTTGATTAGTTGCATTCTAGTTCAATATCACCCATCGCATTGTAAGCTATCAAAATTAGGTTTCACGGCCTTCATTATTTACAAATTAATCTTGTTTTGAATTTCTATTTATACATCTTTATATGAACAAGAATTAGTGATATCAGTTTAAGGCCTTGATTGTTCTGCAAACTTTTGCAATTTCATAAATAAGCCTTTTTCCCAAAATTATTAAAATCTTTAACTTTTGAACAAGGCTTAGTAGTGATAAGTTGAAGTTGCAGAATGGATTAATCTTAGTATTACAAGTTAATTTAGAGTAGAAATCTTATTGTGCTACAAGTAATCTTTTCCAAATTGTGTTCCAATAAACTTCTAGCCATGGATGAGATTCTTTGTAATATTGTAAGATAATTGTTTATTTAGGAAAACCTCATTTGCACTAAACTTTTCCTCTTTTCAAGCTATTCCAACATATCTCTAATGAATAAATTGGATAAGTTCATGCTCTGAGTTATTGATTTCATGTTGTGATTTAGGAGTCATTATCAAGCTTTTCATTTTCTGTTCTTTAGTGCCATACACAAGTTTAGAAAAGGTTTTTCTCTGTTTTAGTGTAACCATTCACTTCTCTTTCCCAACATTTAGCTCTTTTCCTTTTAAACATAAAACCATAAAACCAAAAACATCATAAAAACAGTAAACACAACGTAGTGAGAAACAAATACCTAGGCACATACAGTGCACCACACTTCAGCATTTTACTAGCCCTGGTTGACAATTAATGAACTCAATTTAGGAGCACTAAGTTGAGCACAACAGCCCTCTTGATATAGTAAGGTTTTAATTTTTAACTATAATTAGTATTTTATTTTATATTTTCTGTAGGATTTTATTAGTTTAATTCTTGATTTAAATTGTGAGCCTGAAGACTGTTTTCATAGAAGAATTTTTCTAATCCCTTTTATTGTTGTGTATAGTGGGATTTCTTATGCACATGGACATATCATAGCTTTGCATTTCAGTTGTATAGATAGGATTTTAATTTGCAGAGATTATATTTTTTCTTAGATGGATAGATTTATTTACAATGTGATTTTAATTCAAGGATAGTGCGATTTTATTTTCAAGAAAAGAGTGGTGTGATTTAATTTTCAAGAAAAGAGTGGTGTGATTCAATTTTCAAGCAAAGAGTGGTGTGATTTAATTTTCAAGCAAAGAGTGGTGTGATTTTATTTTAAATCAAAGAATGGTGTGATTTCATTTTCAAGCAAGAGTGGTGTGATTTCAATTAAAGAAAAAGAGTGTGTTTGATTTAATTTTGAGTGAGCATGAACAAGAGTGGTTTTTTTTCATTTCAAGAAGACTTTGATCTTTTAATCTAGAGTGATAGAATTAATTTCATTTAATTACTGTTAAAGAAACATGTGCATTTCAATATCTCAAATTAACTTAGGAATTGTTTGAGTGACACATACTCCTATCACATACAATGCACATAGATTTCATCAGTATACTTGCCTTGGTTGATAATCTATGTAAGTAATTTAACATCAATTAAATTACCAAACAATAGGTTGAAAAGAATGAGACAAAGGTAAACTAATACACTTGTAATATTTCATAAACAACATCCAACAAATTAAATGAGACCACTTACTCAAAAAATTGTTTCATCCATAAATCCCTAGCCAGGATTATCCATGTAAAAGTATCCAAAATACATCATACTCAAGAGTTACTTTACTTATCCATCCATAGAAAAAATATAGAAGTCATATTAAACAAGTAGTTTTTCTCCACAAGTTTTAGCAATGATTCCAAAAGATAAATGCTACTCTTATTTATATGAGATATATAACACCCTTCCCATTATAATAATAATATTTTCCTATATTTTCTCCTATGAAAATATTAAAATACCATTATCTCTTTACAAACCCCAGAGATAAGGTAAAAATATATAAAATATCCATGATACAAGAGAGGATAGGTCAAGAGACCCCTAATGATGCTTCCAAAATGAAGTAAATCATATTCAAAATCATCCTCCATCAATGCATAATTAATTCATAGTGTGGCACTTGTAGACTTCCAAGTGTGGATGCTTCACTAAAATGATCTAAAAAGGTGTGTGTATGGGATAAAAATTGAAACATAGGGTACAACATATAATCCAATAGGTGCAACATCATTTGCAAAAGGGGCTAGTTCATATTCACAGGGGGTGCAACATCATAAAATTAGCTCAATGTCCTCTAGATGAATTGGAACAACTTCCATCAAGCATGTAAATGGACTCCTTCTCCTAGTCCAAAGGCTAAGGATCAATCCAATTCATAGTCATGCAAAGTATATCATCCATAATGGGGCTTAAGTGAACCAGTGTACTCAATCTAGAGGCATATACACAATTACGATGCAACATAAAAGGTGAGGCATGTCAAATGAAAATGTGATTACATAGATGGCATTAATCATTATCATATACTTTACAATAAATTGCAAAATTCATAATTTTTTCCAATTTTAGGTATGGTGGGGGCATCCTTAATACCTATAACATGTGTCAACACCCAAGAAGAGAAGTAGTTCCCAAGAAATATCATCCCAAATTAGTTATAATGATAAATGGAATGGTTTTTGGGAAGTAACTTCATGAGTTGTATTCCATAGTCATATGAGGTTGTTTAAGATATTCATTCACATGAGATTCTTTATTAAGGGAACACTTACGCATTGTGTTATCCTTTCCTCGACATTGTTTCGTACTACCCCTTTAATTGTACTTTTCCTTGTTTTCCTTTGTTTCCCTTTTTAATATATGCATTCATCACATGGGACTAAAGATAATTTCATTTATTAATTTTTAGGTATGAATTTAATTGCATAGTACTTAGGGTGATAGCCTCGTATCGAGGGATAATTTCTCAACCTTTGGGTTGTGTTTTTATTTTTCCTTTATATCTCTTTAAGTTGTCAATTTTTAACTTTACATATTTCTCTTTTATTTTGTTTTATTGAGTTGCATCATCCTCAAGATTATAGCACCTTATTATTATGGGACGTGAAGCATGAACCTTTTTGTGACATATGACAACCAACCATGGCAGAAGACAATGAACCTAGAAAATATGGAAAGTTTTAAGTATGGGATGGGATATGGATATGCAATGCCTTTAAAATTACGCTAGTAGTACAATTCAACCCAATACTTACAACTCTTATCTAGGAGACAATAATGATTGCCAAGGCGAAACAGGGAAAAATGCACGAATTTAGAGAATCACAATCTATTATCCAACTCAACCAATGATCACCTCTTTCAAGACAAGTAAATAAGGCATTAGCACTTATTATGAAGAAAGGGAAAAATGTACATCGTGTATTTCAAGAATCATAATCATCAAATGTGAGACAACTGAGAAAAATGTGGGAAGCATCATTAGTCAATTATCTCCATAGAATCATGGACCTCATTTGTTAAGCAAGTAACATTTCCTTTAGTTGAATTCATGGTTGAAATGACAAACTCCCCATTGTATTTATGTTTTAGATTTGTAAATAAATTCATTTTCCTATTAATACTTTATGAAATCCAACAATTGTGCAATAATATTCATCCACTCATTTACAAATTTGAAATCCATGGTTAATATCAATTGATTGTTTCACTTATATAGTTCAATTTCTAAATTAAATTATAAAGAACAAAAAAAATTGACTTTCTTAGAAACTGTTGGTGGCTAGTTAACTCATACATAGTAAAATTTTTGAGCTTGAGGTTGTATGAACATCCACAATTCAATTACAACTCTTAAAAATCACTACAGGTTGTGGGCATCCTGATGGGACATACATAAGTTATACATGGTGCATTTATGCTCTAGTAGGTTTTCTTACATTACTTGGAGGTTGTATGTTGGTTGTTGGATATTCACTTAGATGTTGAACAATGTTGGATAGTAATATGTGCCATCTCTCTAATTTCCCTAAGGGCATATGTATGTTGGGTTGTTGCATGAAGCATTGGATCCTATGCTAAGTGGGAAGCCTTCTTGTTAAAGGAAACCATAAACTATCCAATATCTCCTTCCTCCATTGCTTTGGCATTTTATGGTTAAATTTGTAAATTTTTGAATTATGTAGTATTTATCTCATCTCTTTAAATTCATCCTCATGCAACTATCAACCTATAGTTCAAATATTTGAGATTATCTTTGGTTAATTCCTTTGGCATCAATATATTTATCTCATTCCACGTTTCATTGGTAAGAGCATTTTATTCGTAAGGAATTGCATAATATGTTGCTTGTACTTTTGAAGGCATTGGTTATGATATTCCATTTATAATAGAAGACTATACCAACATATAGAAGAACATGGCCTCATATTAAAAGTCTAAATCAAAGCTTGAGTTCATACATATGAAAATTGGAAGTGAATCAATGATTTTTCATCTTGATTAACAGACATTTATATAGAGTGGTACATCGATGTCCCTTATTAATGCTAGAGCAATCAATTTCATCAATTTGTGAAGTTTTTTTGGTAATATATGAATTCAATTCAATCCACAAATCAAATTCTATAACATAGTGGGCCATTTCTAAACAAAAGAAGGGGTATTGAATTGACACATTCAACAAGTAGAGTTTAAAATAATTTCTTCTTCTTATATTAGCGTTAGCATTCACTAAACCAATTAACATTGAAATATCTCACCTCATGTAGAAGTAGTGTTGGTGGATGGTCTCTAACTGCAACAAGAATCATCAAAAGCTAGCAACTTTAGTTAGGTGGCATTGTAAAAAACATGGGACATCTGAGAGAAGACTACCATTCACTAAAAAAACACTATATTTAGGATTGAATACACATAGAACCATGATGATATCTTAGCCTTGATCACTTTAATAGCTTTAGTTTAGTTGGGTATTCACATTCAAACAAGTTTCACCGAAGCCAAGCCTCAGTGAAGTAATTGTAGATTTTTGGCTATTTTTGGTATTCTAAATTGGTTGTTTTATGTGCAGCTTAAACCAAAGAATAGGCCATCTCATCAATCCTAAATAATTTTGCAAAGTAATTTTCCATTCAAACTTTCATAAAAAACAGAGGACTAGTAGCCATTGTGTTGACGACGTTATTTGCATAATATTAAGAATGGATTATGTATAGGATGTGTGTTGGTGAAATGAGTGGGAAATAAGTCCCTCATTTGAGGATCATTATTTTTATTCAGTTGCTCAAATATTGGAATTAAAACATAGTTTCCCATCTTGTAAATTATATTCATCCAAGAGGTTAGCACCATTAATTCACCCATAACTTAAAGATAAGACACATTATGTCCATGATAGTTTTTAAAAGGAAATGTAATTCCATAAATTCAACATAATTATTAGACCCGATTCCAAGACCTACTTTGAGTTTGATAAATTAATATTGTATAGGTGAATAAAACTCCTAATCCCACAAAGAAAAGGGATTCCTTAGTTCACCCCAACAAAATATCCCCAAGTAAATAACGTGTAAATTCATACCTTGATAATTTTATATTGGAGGCATTTCCTTTATGTTTATGTATTCCTTCAAACAATAGAGCAAGCCGGTAAAAAGAATTGAAATGAGAGAATAAATTGTTCATAAAAAAATGGTGAATTCTTATTTATCCAAATGTTCCAATAAATAATGAATGGTAGTGCCTGAAGAGATTTAACTCTTGCTTATCATACCAAATATTTCAAAGCTTTAATCTTTCATTGTTCCTCCCTGCCAGATATTATTACAACTTGTTAAAGCTTCCAACTTCAACTAAACAATCATCGTATATGGTAATTCTATCAACATAAATATAGTTGTATCCTCATCCTATGTGCATGAAATACATTGAGTAGCACCATGCCAACTCCTCCTCTTAAAATCATCCCATATCAAAATCTTGTTTTTTAGTTGCTAATCATAATTTTTTTTAAGTCTAAGGGGTCCTAGTCCTCCATAGATATTTTCACCACTAGATTTGTTCACGTTGTGTTTTATTTGAAAACATTTCTTTATATCTCAATTTTTTGTATAGTTTCTCAGGATAGAATTTTTTGGCCCAATCAACTCATTCCCATATTCTCTTTTTCTAACATGACTCTTGAGGGGCATCCTAACATAATAATTCCATTGTCCAATTAATTTTCATCAAAACCCCTTCTAATCCCAACAGATTATAAGTTCTCCAACCTTGATGCAAAAGGAATGTGTTTATTGGATCAACAACTTGAGATAAAGATTTAAAAAATTGCACATTGCAAATGAGAAATGAGTTGATCTAAAAATGTAAGGGTACTACGCTTTAAACCAATGGGTCAACTCCCAACATAACATTTACCCCATTATCTATCTTCCACACAAACAAGTTTCCAATAGAGGGAAAACCCTAGGACTAATGATTTTCACACAAGCAATCCATTTTGAAAATATTTTTTTGACATTATTATCCATTTTTATCAAAGATAAAGGTTATGTGTATTTTTGAATCATTGCATACTTATACAATCGTTTTTCAATAATTATTCTTGATAGCCTTATTTTTGCAATGGCCTTACCAAAATAATGTATATTTTTAAGAGCCAAACCTTCTTCCTCTTCCAGATTTTCTAAATATTTCCAATTTACCAATGGAATTCCCCCCTTTTTCTGTTGAGATTCAATAAGAAGGTCCTAGTGAAAATTAAGCACCTACACTAGGATGGAGCCTCAGGCTATTTTAAGGTTTATGTCTATTTATAGATGTATGTGCATAATCTATTTATAGAATGCACGCCTATTTATATATGCATGTCTAGTATTATTATCCCTTAATATTAGTTGGACAATAAATTATAATCTATTCTCAATGAGAACTTGGAAATAGTTAACTGAAGTGGAAAATCAGTTAGCTAAAGGAATTTTGAGTTAAGTGGTTGGTTGGTGGGACATACAGGTTGACTTAGTTGTAACTGAGTGATTCAAAGTTGTAATAGAGATGGAAGTGCAGTTGTGCAAGTTGTAAAGTAGTTTAACTCAGTTAAGTGAGTTAAAATCAGTTATGCTAGTTGTAACTAAAGATACACTAGTGAGAGATCAAGTGAATTAATTATTAATTAATTCACAATTAGTAGTCTCAAATGCAGCTGAAGATTTACTATTATTAATTGCATGCATGTTAGATTCGGTGGAGACCTAGTTGATTTCTAGGTGAAAGGGAAGTAAACTATCAGTTGTGACATTATCTAGTTGCACACATGCAACCACACACACATTGGATGTGCTCATGAGGATTGCGCGGTGAAGGCAGGAAATATTGCATTCATTCAAGGATTTCTATCAATAGGGATTGCGCAGTGGAGGCAAGCTATCTGGAGACAGTAAATTGAGCAAGATATTTGCCCATTTTTGTGTGACAGTGTGAGACAATTAGATGATGTACTGAGGGATCTTGTGATTGGATCTTTGTATGTAATTGTTTCATGATCCATGATATAATATACAATAGAATATTGTGGGGTTTTTAGTTGTAATATTTCCCCGGGAAATTATCTGTGTTGTGTGTGATTGATATTTCTTCATGCTTACGTAATTGGTGATTGTGTTTTTTATTCTGCAAAATATTTGTAGAAGTGATCCAGTATTTAAATTTATCATATTGTTAGATCAAGTGAATCCAAGATATACATGCATATTGTATAATTTTTACATGGTATCAGAGCACGAGAAATTGCAGAAGTGAAGCGGGAGCTGAGTTTGTTGGTGGAAAGAATTTGAATTTTCAAAAATAATTTCTTGGTGCTATAGCTGATTCAAGATTGAAATGGATTTCAATGGCTTGAGGTTAGATTATGCACTTGAGGGCAGCTCAAACTACATTGCTTGGAAGGACAAGATGGAGGTGGTATTCGAAGACAGTGGCTTGAAGGAATTCATTGAAAAAGATTTTCCTAAGCCAGAAGCTGCAGATGCTGCTAGTCTTGATGCATGGCAAAAGAAAGTGGAAAAGGTGAGAAGGATCCTATTGGACGGAGTACGATACCACATTGTCTCAAGCCTCCATGGGAAAGCCACACCATATGCTATGTGGAAGGATTTAATGGATCTATTCCAAAGCAGCAATGACCATAGGAAATTGGTGCTCAAAGATAAACTTAGAAAGATCAAGATGGAAAAAAGCGACACCATTCCAAAGTATCTCATGAAGTTTTTCCAATGCCGGGATGAACTAGGGACTGTGGGACTAATTGTTTGATGAAAATTTGGTGAGTTTGGCTCCCTTGGGACTTCCTAAGAGGTGGCATAGTTATGAAGACTCTTTCAACGGATGGGAAAAAATGTCGGATTAGGAATGACTGTGGTCAGATCTGATGCAGGAGGAGTTTAGGTGGAACACCAGAGATGGATATTCATCAAAGCATGATGATGAAGAGGATTTTTCTTTGGCTGCCAAGGCAAAGAACGGGAAGGGGAAGAAATTTCATTCTAAATCTGAGTCTAAAGGCAAGAAGCTGGATAAGTCCAAGGTGAAGTGTTTTCACTATCACAAACATGGGCATTTTGCTACTAACTGTCCACAAAAGAAGAAGAACAAGAAGGTTGTTGGAGCTGTAGCTGGTGAGGCCCTTGCCTCGCAATTTTAGCTTGTCTTCTCCTTTATTTCATGCATTGTTTCAAGTGCATTGGAATCGGTGTGGTATTTGGATAGTGGTGCTTCCTTTCACATGATGGGAGATAAGGAACTTTTCAGTGACTTGGAGGAGAAAGATCTCCAGATGCATATAGAGATGGGTGACGACGGACGATACAGTGCTACCGGGATTGGTACCATTACCTTTCATAGGGATTTAGATAAACCATTTCAATTAAAACATGTTATGCTGGTTCCAGGTCTGAAGAAAAATTTGGTCTCAGTCGCAATGTTGGAGGACAGAGGCTATGACATTGTTTTTAGTGATGGAAAAGCTTTCTTGTGGCATAAAACAATGGGTCAATCCAAGAGGATAGGGATTCGAGTTAAGAATATCTACAAGATGGAGGTATATGACTGCGCTTCCATGATGGGAAATGCAGAAAAAGTGGTGAACTGGGATGAGGGCGAATTATGGCATAGGTGATAGGGCCATCTTCATCATGGAGCCTTGAAAGTCATGGAGCAAATATCTACTGGACTTCCAATGGGAACACTTTCTCAGTTAGATCAATACAAGGGTTGCACCATGGGGAAGTATGTAAATTCCACCTTTCATGAGAAGGAGAACCGTGCTTCGGGGATCCTTGAGAGAGTTCACACAAATGTGTGTGGACCGTTATCGGTTGCTTCAACAGAAAAAAATAACTACTATATAATATTTATTGATGAATTTTCTCGTAAATGTTGTATCTTCTTCATGCAAAAGAAGGATCAAACATTCTCAAAGTTCTGTGAGTTTAAGGAATTGGTGGACAAATAGTCGGGAAGCAAGTGAAGGCTCTTAGGAGCGATAATGGTGGAGAATACATCTCTAACAAATTCAAGAACTTCTGCAATAAAGAAGCAATTATAAGAGAACTCATAGCACCTCATAACCCACAGTAAAATGGGCCACGGAGAGGAAGAACAGAATGATCATGGGTGAAGAACGAGCGATGTTGCATGATCAGGGCCTACCAATGCATTTGTGGGCGGAAGCATGCAACACAGTGGTTTATGTGCAAAACTATTTTCCTCATAGAGTACATGGCATGAGTACACCTAAAGAAGCTTTCACTGGTAAGAAAATGGATGTTTCACACTTTAAGATTTTTGGCTCATCTGTTTATGTGCATGTGACCAAGGATGCTAGGAAGAAAATGGAGCCGATTGTTGAAGTTGGGATTTTTGTGGCATACACAGAAACACCCCATAATTATTGTGTGTATTTGAAAAATAGCACAATGATTGTTGTGTGATGAGATATAAAATTTGATGAGGGGAAAGCCATGCAGTTGTCACTTGAGAGGGAGATGGACTTGCATGCGGAGGAGGAATTGTTGGTTCCCAAAGATGAGTCTCAAGATGTGGATCAACCACATGAGGAGGTTCATGGAGTGGAGGAGATCACTCATGCAGAACCATCCATCAGAAATGGAAAAAGGCGTACCACGGAAGTTCATAGGCTGAGATGTGATGCTACACAGAATGTAGGAGCGCCTACTTCACAACGCAGACAAAGACAGCCTCCTGGCTGATTTACTAGATACATGGATCTCATGAGAAAATGTATTGTGACTAAACCATCTTCCTTTCAGGAAGAAGTGCAAGAGCCCACATGGGTAGATGTAATCGTGGAGGAGTATGACTCCCTTGTCAAAAACAGTGCTTGGGAAATTGTTCCAAGGTCGGTTGATAAATCAGTGGTAGGTTCACGATGGATCTACAAGGTAAAGAAAGCTGCTAATAAGGGTGTGGAGAAATAAAAGGCTATATTTGTGGCCTGGGGCTTCTCACAGATCGAGGGGATAGATTATGAAGAGACCTTTGCACATGTCACAAGGTATTCTTCCATAAGGACCATCCTTGCTCTCTCAGTGCAGATGGGTTGGCGCATTCATCATATGGATGTGAAAATAGTGTTTCTCAAAGGGATCATTGAGGAAGAGGTGTACATAGAGAAGCATGAAGGTTTCAAGATCTTCAATAGCGAGTCGCATGTGTGCCGACTCAAAAGAGCGTTGTATGGGCTGAAGGAAGCAACTCGTACTTGGTACACTTGGATAGACATTTATTTCACTAGACTAGGGCTTCACCAAAAGTGAAACAAATGCAAACCTATACCAAATTGTGGTGGAGGGTAAGATTTTAATCATTGGTCTTTATGTTTATGATTTAATATTGATTGGTGATGAGCACCTGATATAATCATGCAAGGATGATCTTGCAAGGGAGTTTGAAATGAAGGATATGGGCCTCCTTCATTATTTCCTTGGATTGGAAATATGGCAGCAAGATCGTGAACTTTTTTGTCTCAAGGAAAGTATGCAAGGGAGTGTTACACAACATTTTGTCACCGTCCCTGAAATCCTCATCCCGCACATTGGAGGACTATTTATGTGACCAATAAGCAGTTTCATGCCTTGCAAATACCATCATTGCATCCCTTTCCATGAGCACAATATTCCTTTTGTTAACAATTTCTTGAACAGATCATCAGAAACCCATGTTTTTGCCTTGGCGCTGGTAGCCTGTTATGCTCTCGCGTCAATGAGGGAGATTAACACTGGCCCTCGTGCCAGCTGATGCTCTGTCTCAGTTAGCCACCCGCGCTGATCTGTTTATTAATTTTTTTTTTTAAATAGAGGCAAAGTTTCGATCACAACAACTTCGTGGATGAGTCATAGGGAGTGGTTCAACTGAATAACCACGAGCTTCCTCCTTTGGCCTTTTGTTTCCACCTTATGGGGAAACCTCCCAAGGGATAAGGCCTCCCTTCCACTATTGTAGGGATCCAAACCTCCTCCTGTCCTCTCTAAATATAGCCATCTTCCATTGATGTGCTAGTTGAACAGATAGCTGAAAAAGTTAGCATAGAAAGAAGAAGCAATCATAGCTTTAGGAGAATAGTGCAGAGTGTGATTGTTTGTGTGTGTTGAGAACATAGTGAGATCTTGGAACTTTTTTCATGAGGGTGTGGAAACGTACTTGGATACAGACCTACCGAAGGAGAGACCCAACATCAAGGCTTGCTTGTAAACTCCCCTTGTCTTTATCATAATAAAATGCATTTGATGTTTATCTTCCACTCTTGTTTACATTTATAATGAGATTTCTAGCATTCCTTGGTCAGTTAGATAGGTTGTAATTTTTTTATGTTTTTTGTGGTTTTACGCTTATCGTGGTGTCTTGATTGTCTGTACAGGTAATCGTACGTTGGCAGCAGCGTGTATCGAGCTTAAGGAGAGCGAAGAATCAAGAAGCTTCAATGGAAGATGACAACATAGCATCAAAACGAGGTAGGTCATCATCTTCCTTGCTCTAAATTTCATTTACAATCTAGGAAGGTAGATGCTAGTATGTTCCCGTAGTTTCTAGACCCACCCTAGGGCTAGAGGGATCGCCTCTGTCTGCAGAGGGGATTTACCTGGACAAAAAATTGGCAACTCCACTGGGGAGTTTCCTTTGATTTTGTCACCCTTTGAGGTATTCGTCATTCGATGAGTTTAGTCAAATTACCATTTCTCTGTTTGTTCCTATGTTTTTCATCAATTACGATCTTTTAGTTTTTAGTTGAAGTGGTGATTCTGGTCTTGGTTGGGAGAAATTCTTTGTTTTTTCTTGTTCAGGCAATTGCGCTTTTATTTTTCTAACAGTTGTACCTATTGGCGCCTGTTGTAATTTAAAAACCCATGCCAATTGACCATTGGTGCTAGTTTCATTTAGCAAGTCGCGTTAGTTGGCGCTAGTTTCACCCACAAAAGTCATGCCAATTTCAGGGTGTGTGAAAAATTAAGGTTTTTTCCCTAAGTCCTTCACTAGTGTGTCTTTCCCTTCTGGTCTTTTTCTCTGTATGATTTACATGTTCTCCCCTTCATTCAAGTGGGTTTGATTGGCTTGTTGGTTTTGTGTTTGGTTTTTTTTCCTGTTCGAACGTGCATCCTTACATCCTAGTTTTTTCTAGGACTGTGCATCAATTTCCTGTTTGCATGCTTTGCGGGACATCACCCTGCTAATTGAGTCAATCTCCTTTCTTGGTGAGCCATCTCTAGTTGATTACCTTTTTATTTTTGGTTGATTGAGTGTTCAAGTCTCAAGTGTCTTTTGAGTTCATTTGGTCCACTTGTTCACTTGTGAGCATAGATTACATTGCTCATTGTTCAACTAAAAAGTCTTCTTTCTATGATTTCTTGATGTAAAAGGGAATTAATGCCTTGTTTTGAGCCCATGCTTTGGAATTCCTTTTTTTTCTTGAACTCATATGTCTTGTAGCCTTTTGAGGACTTTCGTTACAAAGTGTTTAAAACTACGATTACATTCTTAGTGTTTGTTTGCATCCCTTTTGCATTCAGCCTTCCATTAAGGAAATTTGCATTCATTTAGTTTTCGTCTCATAGTTTTCTTTTCGATTTATCATTGAACTTAGATTACATTGTTTAATGATTGAAAGCTAAAAATCGCATTGAGTGAATTCTATTTCATTAAATTCATGCATTAAGTAGATTCTCATTTCATCGAAAAATGCATTGAGTTCATTCTTATTATTTCAAAAGAAAAAGGAAATTGTGCATAGATTACAATTGCATAGTTTTCAAAAAATGATTTTGCATAGATTACATTGCATAATTCACATCGTTAAATGTTTTAAATTACTCTTGGATAGTGAAAGTCATCTAATTTGGAAAATTTTCGTTTGCAGTATTACTGTCTGTTGCATTATTGTTTGAGAATCTTCCCTTAACTATATAGCATTAATCGAATTGATAGATTTATTTTCTCATATAGCTGCATATAGGATATTGTTAGATGACATGTGGTAGGGCCTTGAAAATAAGACATAATCCAAGGTCAACTTTAAAATTCATTTAATTAACCTAAGGAAGCATTGAAACCTAACGAAACATTTTAGTGGTCTAGGCTAGAGACGTGTTCTCGCATCTTAAAGCCTAGTAGTTGTCGTTCGTCATCTGGCTCTAGATAGTGCTAGTACGGACTTGTGCTCCCCATAATGTCGAGTATATAAAGGGAGACCCCTCTAGGTTGCAATCCTTTTATCCATAGGAAGCCGAGTCTGCCGCCTTGTAACCGTGATACACCAAACATATTATTCAGGGAGACTACATACATGTACGGAAATTCCTTGGTCATTTCTCTTTCATTTGATCACCAAGGTGTATATGGCAGTTCAAAGAAACTTGGTACACCCTCTTTATTAGATTACTAGAGTAGTCATTTCGATCTCTTCGTGACTCTTTAAAAAGAGAAGAGATCATCGAGTGCTTTTCCTTTCATGCTCGTTTCAACCTGAAAGTGATAGAGTCACCTTTTGCCTATTTCTTAACTCTTAAAATATGAAACAACAGAGTTTTGTTTCAATGTCTTAAAATATTACTTGCCCACGAAATATTCCTGGTTAAAGTCATCTTCCTTAGTGTTTTGTTAGGTTTGTTTCCAATGGAAACTTTTCCGAAGTTTACTAACCAAGGAACCCCCTCCGAAGGGACTCCTGGTCCTTTTCCTCCTTTTTGGAATGTTGGTGCTCCTTATATGGAAACATTATCCCTTCCTGGGTTAAATTTTGGTTTGTCTATCTGGTTGTTCTCGACCTCTGTGGTCTCGAGTATTCCACCCTCTGTACAACCATCTCCTCCACCAGAACAACATCATTTTTCTTCTAAGGTGGACCTCTCCCCTTCTTCGCCAATTTCTTCGTCCTCCTCTTCTACTTCACCTAGTGAAAGTCTAGATTCCAGTAACCAGGTGGCTAAGAAGACAAAGAAGAAGAAGTTAGATAAGCGAGAGGCTAATGCTGCAACTATTTCTCCTAAGACACCTTGCATCAATAACCATCCAAGTTTCCATGGAAAGTCAAATTCCCTTGCATGTTGTGCCACTACAAGGAAAAGACCCTCTAGTGGATGTTTTTGAGGAACCCCATAGAAAAATACCCCAGATGTTCATTTCTAGCAGAGGATCCTAGAGGAGGTTGGCAGGCGGAGGTTTTTGCGAATGTATTTCTTCCGGTGCTCTTATAAACCTAAAACGCACCGATGCGTTCAATATGACAAAGCACTGGTGCATTACAAAAATTGGCACACCGGACACCGCGCGCTCCATACACACACGCCCGGTGCATTTTATTTTTGTAGAGCACTGGTGCTTTACATGTCGACCACACAGATACTGCTCGGTGTGGAATAAATGAAATGCACCGGGGCGCCCAAAAAACACGCGCACCGGTGGATGGTTAAATAAAAAAATTACGGAAAAAAAACTTCATAAAACATTGGCACACCAGAAACAGTGCGCTCCGTACACACCCTCCTGGTGCTTTTAATTCAGCAATCGTGCCAGTGCGTGTCATATCGTTAGCCTCAGTGCCTCATAAAAAGCGTGCAGAACATAAACGTCTCGGTGTTGAATGACTGAAACACACCAGGATCCCCGTAAATGCCACACACCGGAAAAGGGTTCAAAACAAACAAAATTACGGCCAAAAAACCGTAGAAATCATTGGTTCACTGGACACTATTACCGGTGCGTCATGATACTGTAGAGCACCGATGATTTAAAACTACGCCACCCCAGTGCCTCCTAAAAGTGCGCGAAAATAGAAAGAGTTCGGTTTGGCATACAAACAACACACCGGTACTCCAACAAGGATCCCGCACATTGGAATATGGTTAAATAAAAAAAAATTATGGCCAAAAAACAACAGAAATCATTGGTTCACTGGACACTGTTACCGGTGCATCATATTACTATAGAGCACCGGTGCTTTAAAAATACGTCACCCTGGTGCCTCCTAAAAGCGCGTGAAAAAAGAAAGAGCCCAGCGCAGCATACAGGAAATGCACTGGTCCTCCAGTAAAAACCCCGCACACCAGTATAGGGTTAAATAAAAAAAATTACAGCCAAAAAACCGCAGAAATCATTGGTTCACCGGACATTGTTACCAGTGCGTCAAGTTACTGTAGCGCACTAGTGTATTACAGTTACGCTGCCCCGGTGCCTCCTAATAGCGCGCTAAAACAGAAAGAGCCCGGTGTGGCATTAAGACAATGCACCGGTACTCCAGTAAAAACCCCGCGCACCGAAACAGGGTTAAATAAAAAAAAAATTACGGCCAAAAAACTGTATTTTTTAGTGCTATAGAGCTCTCAAGCACTAGTGCAAGTTATCCTTGCTTGAGCCACACTAACAACCATGCTCCCATTGCACTTATTGCACGCACTTCTGCTGTACATTGCCACCAATCTCCAGCTTGAATTTTATAAAACAGTGGACAAATTTTCTTTTTTAAATTGTATAGCCAATATATGTCAAGAGCCATGCTCAAAGGAGCACATTTAGAAGGGGGAGAACCGGATGTGGCTGTAAGCTCACAATAATTGATTTCGATTGGACTAAGCGGCATTGAATCCCCAAATGAATCATCCTCTTCAAGCAAAGGGACGATCCATGGGTCATATGACCAAGAGATCATATTAACTTGAACAGTATTTGGTGGTGGAAAGGGAAAAATACCCATGAGAGCCTGGTCTTTGAAGATACTCGGCCCTACACTTTCGGGGGGAGAAGGAATCTGATCCACGTATGGCATGTTTTTCTCAGAAGACAAGGTAAAGAACGACAACTGGTCGACAGTAATTAATGATTTTTCCCTCGTGCAGAAACCTTAGAAGTTGAAAGAGGGTGGACGGAACTCATAGCATGGCGTGAGTCCAACTGCGACCGAGTAGAAGATTATAGTTTAGCTTAACATCAACAACTTCTACTTCAACGTTGACCGTCTTTCCTTGCATCGTGATCGGTAAGCTAGCAAGAACACCCAAGGGTTTTGATTCCCTTCCATGAAATGTCTCAAGGGCACTGGGTGACGAAGTGAGAGCTGGAGAGCCAATGGCCTTCCAGCAAGTAGATGACATGACGCAGGTAGATGCAACTTCGTCCACAACGAACCTATGGATATTCATATCGTTAATACTGACTTGTATAACAAGAGAAATTTGGTGCGGAAGTCGAGGGATGAAATTATCTAAGTCGAAAGTGAGAAGACTAGAATCAACAGGATCGATACCGTCGATCGCAGATAACAATGCCTTCCGTTGAGACGGACAACTCTGGAGGACTTCCAACATGGACATCGCAGATGGCACCTATGATAAATCCTCAACAATATTGTAATGTTGAGCAGCACTGGCATTAGGATTATAGGAAGATTTCCGGAGAACACCTTTAGAAGGTGGATGTACAATGGGTTCGACACTGGGTTTTTCAATATCAAGAGAACTAGAGGCAGGTGGGGGAGGAGGACCATCAGCGATCTCCTTCCCGGCTGCCTACCGCGATCCAGCATAATCCTTTGACCGAGTAGCGATGGAAACGGGTGCAGAACCATTCATCATGAACACTTGAGATCCAAATGACGTATATGGTGTAGATTGATCGACCATCTGGGTCTACTGAGATGGGAAAAGTTCTTTAAGTACTGTCGGAGTTCCCTTAGTGCCTTTGAGTAGTTGAATAACCTCGGATCATCGAGGACAATCCTTAGTGTAGTGATCTTCTTCACAAATTAGACAAGGATACTTCAGTTTTCGCTGTAAACCATCATCAACACGAGGTTTAGATGATTCTGGTTTCGGGGCATCGGATTTGGCCTTGCCTTTGCCCTTGTTTTTCCCCTTGGAATTCTTGTCCGCAGGATTGGCCTGAACGGCATTGACCTCCAAGATTTTACCAGAATCCAGAGTAGATGGAGGAGCAGAAGTATTGGATGAATTCAATTTCTGCTTCCCATTGGAAGACTTGCGTGAAGTCTGAGATACGGAACCAATTACGTTGTCGACTAATGGCGTATCTGGCGCTTTAGAGGTCCCTTGCCATGGAGCTTTAGTCAAGATGTCATAAAAAATACCCGATTGAGAGTACACTAGATCAAGGTATTGGGCACGAGCGATGGCTTGTTCCTCGGTTACACATGCCCCCATGGCGTTGTCTTTCGCAATCTAGTTGAAAAAAGAGGTAGTGAACCAATGAGTAAGAAGATGATTAGGAAATTTAAGCTTGATCAGGTGACGACGCCGTCTCCATTCATGAATATGGTCCGAGATATGGGTAGCCCGGTCCTATTTCAAGGATGTTAGGAGATGTGTCCCGGCTTCATAACAAACCAGAAACTGGAAATGAGTCAGGAATGCCATAGTGAGAGTGTTGAACTCTTGAAATATACCACGAGGCAGTTCGATATACCACTTAGCAGCAGCAACGGTAAGAGTGCATTGGAAAAGTGGGAGACGAACAGAGTCATCCACCCAAGAATTGGAAGAACACCATAAATGGTATGTCATGACGTGTGCTTGGGGGTCTTCTCCAGACTTGCCCTCAAACTTGGGACAATAACCTGGAACCTTCGTCAGAACTGGAGGCAAAAAAGGATTATGAAGAATGGGATCATTTGTCAATTTGGACACATCCAGTAGCTCCAACGTAGCGAGAAAAGGTAATTGAGGGTTAAAAGGCATAGCAGGTCCTCGATAAGGACGCGTACCCGTACTCCATCTTGGTTGAGCATAACTCTGCCCCAATTGGTTTTGTCTCAGAGGATTCTAACCATAAGGGGTGTAAGCCGGATAATTCGATTGATATGGTGGCTGAAAACCAGGATACGGGGGTTGATAACTACGATACTGATTTTGAGTATACGTGGGTCCCGATTGAGCAGCGTAAGGATTTTGCTACAGAGTATAAGTATAGCCTGTATGTTGAGGGTAATAGCTAGAACATTAAGGCAGGTTGTATACTGGTCGAGATTGACATTGAGGGTAATATCTGCCTTGGGGTCGAACGGGTTGTTGATAAGTAGGGCGCTGCTGAGTCGAATAAGTCTGGCACATAGGTTGATTTTACTGTGGCATAGAATAGAGTGGCAGCTCAGCAGGGTTAATAGTCTGCGTAGGTTGTCTTGGCTGAATAGGTTGACCTGGCTGATGAGGGCCACCAGGTTTCCCCTGCTGAGTAGGTTGGCCTGATGGTTGCAGTGGGCCAGGTTGTGCTTGATAACCAGGTTAGCCTATGACATGACCATAAGATGGTCCTAGCTGTGCAACATTTTGACCGATTGGAAAATAAGGCTTCTGAGGTTGCACCAAAGGTTGAGATGGATGGATTTTTCCCCCAGGACTGTACGAAGGTCTGGGTTGATACAATGGTTTCCCTATTGGTCCTTGAGGTTGCCCAGGCTGGACCACAACTGGACCACCGGGTGAGGCTGTAAAGGTTGACCTCGAGGATTGTAAGGTTGCCCTTGCGGGTCGTACACATACCCTTGTTGGGTGGAAGGTTGTCCTTGTGGGCCAAAATCATATCCTTGTTGAACCGAAGGTTGTCCCTGGAAGGGTTGTCCTTGTTGTTAAAAGGTTGCATAGGCAAGGTAGGTATAGAACCGTTAATGTACTGGTAAGCCTTAGGAGAAGGAAAATATATGGGGTTTCCGTGCTCATCATATTGAAACGGAAGCAAATAAATCAGGGTACCATCCGCTCCATAATGAGAAAAATAAGGACGATTAAGATCCTGAGAGGACTAATTAGTCTGGGAGTTCTGTGGCTGTAAAGTCATCCGATACTCCTCAAACGAAAGGTCGTCAGGGATGGACATGGAAATCGAAGTCTCTACCGAAGCAGAAACCCATGATGACTGAGCGGTGACGACCAGCACCGATGCGGCCACATAGACAGTAGGCCTAGTGGGGACAGATGTAACAAAAGGAGTCGATGAGACAAGTGTCATTAGCAACATCCCTAATGACGGGAGAACCGGTCTCCTTGACGGGGTTGAAGTTGCCATTGAGGCTATGCTGGCTATAATCTGACCCAAAGACCTATATCCAGCTGGAAGCGACACCGATGGTGAAGATTGAGCAGGGTCTGGATGGATGTTTTCTGGGAAAAGGTGGTATTCTTCATCAGAAATTGGAATGCCCTCACTGCCATTAGGACCAGATGAGTCCATGTCTGAATCCACCGTAATATCTTTCAAGAGAGTACGGGGGCTAGGAGGTATGATAGCAGCCAAAAATGGTGAACCTGATGTGAGAGGGGGAAAATGTTCCCCAACCCCAAACGCAAACCAAGTGTTGGAAAGAGGCCAATGGTAGTTCTCCAAAGGGGAACTTTGATGGGATGAGAGGCTTCTCAAGCTTGACAGACCTAGAAGTATGCGAAGTTTCAGACGAATCGTCCGTATAAGGACTACCGGTAGCACACAAAAAGGGGGAAAAATATCAAAATGAACACTCTTGGATCAAAACCAAGGCAAACAAAAAACAGGCCAAGTAATTAAAATTTAAATGGCGTGTAATTGTGTGTAGTTTATTTTACCAAATTGAAACCAAAAATTTGTTGTTTCATGTTTTAAGAGTCAAGAAACAGTCAAAAGATGACTCTAGTCTCTTTCAATTTGAAACGTGCGTGAAAGGACAAGTGCTCGATGATATTTTCAAATTTATGGAGTCAGTAAAGATAAAAAATGACTGCTCAGGTAGCCTAGGTAGAAGGGTGTACCCGGTTCCCATGAACTTCCATATACACCTTGGTTATAAAATGAAAGAAAAATCAACCAAGGACTTGACATACGTGTAGGTAGTCTCCCCGAATGCTGTGTCCAGTGTATCATGGTTACAAGGCGGCAGACTTGGCTTCCTACGGATAAAAGGATTGCAACCTAGAGGGGTCTCCCTTTATATACTCAACGGTACAAGGAGCACGAGTCCGTACTAGCGCTGTCTGGAGCCAGATGGTGAGTGACAACTGCTAGGTTTAAAGACACCGGAACACGTCTCTAACTTAGACTGCTAAATATTGTGTTAGGTTTCAATGTTGCCTTAGGTTAATTGAATAAATTTTAAGTTGATCTTGTATTTATGTTTCAATTCCAAGGTCCTATCGAATGTTGAATCTCATGAATCCCTAAATGCAAGCTATATGCCATAAAATACCATTTCGTTCAATGAAGAGCTATCTATGAGAAAGTTAAGAGATTTCCAAATGATAGCAAATAATGAGAACACACAGAAGCATCCACTACAACACCTAATGTGAGCTAGTACAAATGATAAATCTTTCCTAGAATGTCCGATACTAGTTATGCGAAAGATTTTCCAATTCCATAATGCAAACAAGAATGTAAGAAAATAAATATATTTTTTATTTTTTAATGTAATAGAGCAAAGAGTACACTAAATGAAATGACAAATAAAACTTCACACTAGTTCGAGAATTTCAATGTGAGAGTCGAGATGAAACAATCCAATCAACTCAAAAGAAATCAAACACAAACTCAAGCCAATGTTGCAATCTCTCAAATCAAAGAAAGATGTTGAGATGGACCGATACAAGCAATGTGAGCTATGTTTGGAGTGACAAGAAGAAAAACTAAATGAAAGAGGCAAGACTCATTCCATCAAATGCAATCACTCAAAACGGATCCAAGGAGCTGAATGCAATCAAGAAAAATAATGAAGGTGGCTGCGAAAAAAAAACCAAAGCTCCTAGAGGAGGCTCAGCATACCAAGGCACTAGAAAACTATAGGGCTATGATTCTAAAATAAATGGACAAACAACCGAAGCAACAGGGAAGTTCACAGTCACAAACAAACTCAAAGCACTCAAATCAAGTCAAGAAAATACCCAGAAAAGCAAACATTGACCAAAAACTCCAAAACAGGGGAAACCCTAGCACCTACAGGAAATGGCGTGGTTGTCTGGTTGTAATCCGTGCTAGACAGGGGATGGCACAGGTGGTAAACTGGCAAGACGCGCCAGTGGGCGCCACTGTTAGGCTGGAAACCGCGCCAATCAAGCCAACCTTAAAAAGATGAAAATTTTGGAAAAAACAGAGGTCAAATTGATACTCTGGGGTTGAACAGGGGTCTTATAATTAGCAAAGATAATCAGAAAAGCAAACTAAGCAAGCCAAGACCAAGAATACGACCTAATGGATGAAATAAAAACTCACACTGATCCCCAACAGAGTCGCTAATTTTTTGTTGAGGTAAATCCCCTCTGCGGACAGAGGCGATCCCACTAGCCCTATAATGGGTCTAGCCACAAAGAAGACACGCTATGACATCAATTCTTAGCTAACAAATGGACAAAGAATCAATAGGTAACTCACTGGAAGTCCTATGCTATTGTGTCGTCTGGAAGAATGGCTACCTCTCGCTCCTGGGTTGACAAGTCACAATCCGATCATTCTTACGCCTAGATATCTGCACATACACTAGAAACGAAGGCAATGCACAACATATTGTTCACATATGTAGCTATCAGTCAGTCAAATAAGACTAAATCCAATGTGTCAAATATACGTAACACGAAGATAGAATCAAGATCATAGTCAAGTATATTAATTTAAAGAAGGAAGAGTACAACCAGGCTTCAATGTTTTGATCTCCTCCAGTAGGGTTCCAACGGAGCACATCTCACAAAGCTCATCGGGAATTCAGATGGGGCTCTCTCTACAAGATCCTCCTTGGTTCAACCTTCTCTATAGCGATTACTCAGCTATAATGTCTCTTCTCTGAGTTCAACTTCTTGGCTATATGTTCAGCTCTAGCCTTTGTAAAGGGAGAAGGCTGGTTTATATAGAGGGAGAAGGAGAGGTTAGGATCCCTATAATCATGGGGGGAGTTCTATCCTCCAAGAATGTTCCATAAACCATTTCCTAAAGGAAGAGATCTGTGGCTTATCGAGTTTAACCACTTGCAATGAGTCATTCCTGAGGCGGTTAAAGAAAACTTCTGCCTCCAATTTGTTAGAAAACATTCCCAAAAAGGCTGGCGTGGTTACAACAAAGAGACAGAGCGCCGTATGGTGCAACCTCTAGTGTACATCCTCCACATTGGTGTGAGGGGTGAACTGGCTACCCGTGCCAATGCCAAAACATAGGTTTTTGTGGGCTTTCTAAGGAAATTTTCAACAGGAGAGATCATGTCCTTATGCAGAAGGATGCAATGAAGGTATTTGGAGAGTATGACACTACACACAGGTCACGGGAAAGACCCTCCAATATGCGGGGCGAGGGATTGTAGGGATGGTGACAAAATGCTGTGTCACGAGTACATCATTGGATTTAGGAATATGGCTATCATGCTAAGTATCTCTCCCAAGAACCAATATACTCCTCATGTATTTAGGGTATATATAATAATTTGTGAAAGCAAGTGATGCTCTTCAAGCCCAATATAGTGGATGTGGCATGTGTGTAGCATAATATATAGAAAATATAGGCCACAAAAAGGCTATATAAGTGGTTATAAACAAAAATAGCACCAAGACACTCCCAAGGAGGGAAACAAAATGTGGAGAGGGAAAGACATGAAAATGAGATCCACTAGATATCAATGTAAGCATCTAAGTAAATAATGCAACTATTGTAACATGAATGGCTACATTGAAGAAAAGTGTTGGAAACTAAATTTAGAGTTGAACCCTAAGAGTTGTAAGAAGAATAATAAGAAGATGGACCTTCTAGCCATGGATTCAATTGATTGGGTAGAAATAAATTCAGATGTGGATGAGAATATTTCCAATACTTCAATGTATAAGGAGGTGAATATGAATATATTTCATCAAAAGGATGAGAAGGAAATTAAAATATCATCTGTATCAAGATATAGGTCAAGAATATCAAGGTAGATTCCTTATTCAAATCTAATTCATAGGCCAATCTCATAGTAGTCTACCTACATAGAAAGATTTGATTGGAGGTTCATGAGCATCCAAGCCAAACCCATTGGGTGGGTGAAAAAGGATGTAGAAATAAAGGTCAGGAAATATTGTAAGATCAAATTTTTTGTAATCACAAAGTTTGTTGATGAAATTTAGCTATACAAGTACCCATTGATGTGTGTGGTGCACTGCCTGGAAACTCCTACATATACACGAGGGATGAAATATTTATATAGAGAGAAAACCAATGTTTCCTAATTAAGGATGGGAAATATTGCATCATTAATGAAAATAATTTTAAATCTGATATATCACTGGTAAGTGCCAACCAAGATAAGAAGTTTATAAGTTCTAGTAAGAAATTTGTGTTACTTTTGTAAGAGATAATCATCTAGGTGATGAATCAATAAGGGAAAAGGAATCCAAGTGATGTACATTTTTAGCAAAATGTGCATTCTTATGCCGTGTAAAAATAACATAAAAGGACAAGAATTCATGAACATATTGTTTGAATAGGTCTAGGTGCACTTTGCGATACCAAGGAGAATCATTTCAGAAAAGGATAATATATTTCTGATTGCCTTTTTGGCTACACTTTGGGAGAAGATGGAAACTAAGTTTAAGAGTTTTAGAACATCCATCCATAGATATATGGGATGACATAAGTAGTTAACCACGCTTTGGTGAATCTTTTGAAGAGTTCCAATTAGAAGCCTCCAAAGCCTTGGGATGCAAATTTGATTTATATTCATCACTCTTATAACTGTATAGTAGTCCATGCTTCTGTAGGTAAGTATCCTTTTCAAACTTGTTTTGGGTTTTTTCCACCTTCAGATTTGGATCTTATATATTGAAAATAAGGAGGAGTCAATGAACACACCATAGGAGAAACATTGAAATTAGAGAAATTTGTTGAAAAAATAGGAATATCCATTTTCAGGTAGATGAGACACTGAAGAAGTCACATGAAAGATACAAGGTTCGACATTCCCAATGTAGAATATAGAAATAATTCAATATGGGAGATCGATTTTGTATTACATTTTAATAACGAAAGACTATATGGTATTTGTAATAAGATAAAGGCTTTTCTATGTGATCCTTTTAAGGTAATGACTAAGGTGGGAAATAATTCCTATAGACAATGTACAACCACATAACTTCAAATTTACTCAATAGTGAATGTAGAGAATTTAAAACTCTATGAGATTTTCATGTTGGATCAAGAGGAGGAGTAGGACCTAATTATCATAGAGGACTTAGCACTAGATGCTTAGGTAGAGTTGGTAGAAGACACATTTTTTCATATTAAGTCTAGAAATACAAGATAGGGAAAACATTAGGTTTGGTAGATTGGGTTGAAAGGAATTTTTTTAGGATATTTTGACACATAGGAAATAGTTAAGTATAACCTGGCCTAGCGTAGAGTTAGATAAAGTGTGTTTCTTTACTATGTACATTTGTAACTTATAATCCGATGGTCACGATATGTAGTGATCCGACGGTTCACTCTCTCCTCAGTATTACCAACACTTGATATGTGACTTAACACCCAATTGGTCCATGATCTCTATTTAAAAAGCATGGAGGGCAATTTTTCTCATAATCGTTTATGAGAGAATCTTATGTAAAAGTTCTTTATTTATATTAATAAATTTCCTAAAGTGGTTGCGTTGGCTTAGGCTGTGGACTATTTCCCTCTTTGAGGGTTTTAGCCACGTCAAATATTGGTGTACTGATATGTGATCTATTTGTGAGTAATGACCTTTGTTTTTTGATCTAAGGAACTTACCCTGTAAATTCCTATATGTTATCAGAGCCTTTTTGAGGGCCACATCCATTGTTGATCCAAATTTGAAGCTGGTTTGACTGCATGTGACTTCCGTTTTCCATATCTACCATTTTAAAACTTTTTTTGGCATGGAGAACTTCTCTGTTGTGTTCGGAGCGTTTGTTACAGTGAGGAACCCCTTTCGTTTCATGCGAAAAGGTTTCTGGTTTCCTAAGTTATGAAATTTTAGATCTGGAGGTATAAAGTATTTGTTTTTATATTTATCAATTTTTTTTTGTTTATTTCAGTTCCTTGTGTTTATTTCAGTTTATATTTTTTATTGCCGGATCTCTACCCTCTTCTCTATGTATGCTCTTTTATCTGTATTGTGTGCGATCTTGACAAATCAGAAACAGGAAGACGAGATTTTTCTTTGTTATGTATGCTCTTTCCCCGCGTTTTTGTGTGATCTCACGAAAATATAACATTTTGCTATAAGGTTTGGTTTTTTTTTGGCACATATTTTGTGTTTTTTTTGCAGGAAAAAGCACGCACATTGAAGAGAAACAAAAAAACCCTTACTCCTTTCAAAAAATTAAAGAATATTTTTACTAGCTCACTTAGTGTAAAGTTAGTTTCTGACTATCGATGGAGAAAAAGCCGCTAAATGGGAAAATAAACAAGATCAAGCATGAGGGTTTATAGGAATGTCCATTGCTCAAGATCTCTAATTTCATATCCTATAAATTGACACCCTTTATGCGGCCCTAAAAAAGCTAAATATTGTTTTTGGCATTCAAAATGAGATCAGGGCCCACCAGCTTGAAAATGAGTTGCTTACTTTGGACCCCAATAATTTCTCCTCTATTGAAGATTTTTTGTCCAATGTCAAGACCCTTAGACTTATTTTAGAAGGTTGTATGGTAAAAAAGGAATATGGTAGCCTTATCTATTCCATTCTTGCTAAGCTTGGCCCTGCATACTATGTATTTTTTTCCACCTTCCATTCCACTAGAGAGGCCATCATTTCTCAAGGAACAACCTACAAGAACCCCTCTTTTGATGCCTTTTGCGATTCTTTGATAAGAGAACAAGAAAAAATATTAAAACTTAGTCTTATTAATATGGGAAACTCTTCTAAGAAAGCCTTAGTAGCCCAGCAGCTACCATATCAAAAGAATCCTAAGAACCAACATTCTAAAAAGTATGGTCCTAAACCAAACAAGGGTCTTAAGCCATTTTAGCCGCAAAATGAAAGAGAAACTCAACAAAATGATAAGGAAAATAAAAACAAAGGGAAGAAGACAAATAGACATTGAAAATTTTGTAATCGTGATGGCCATACAGAGTCCAAATGTTTTATGAAGATGAAAGCCTTAGAAGCAACAATGAAGAAGCACAACATCAATTTGGAGAACTCTTCACCTTCATCTTTAGGAATGGCACTTTTTTCTTGTGGTTTTCAAGCATCAAGATCTGGTTATGCATTAAACTCATCTTCTTCTTCTCATTCTCATGAGTGGCTCATTGATTCTGGAGCCTCTTACCACATGGAAAAAAATAAAGCCATGTCTTCCTCTTTAAATGATTGTAACACCAAACATATTTATGTTGGTGATTATATATCTCTTAGTGTTGTAGGGTTTGGAACCATTCATCTAGATAATGGTAAATTTTATGACTTATTATGTGTTCCTACCTTGTACTGCAAAATTCTATCTGTTTATTAGATAACTCATTTAGGTGAAGGGAAAATAGTAGAATTATCACCTCATGATGTTGTAATTAAGGACCTCAAAGATCCTAGACATATTTTAGCTACTGGCATTGTTGATGATTCCACAAGGTTGTATAAGTTTGAAAAATTTGGGTCATCATGTCTTCCCTCTATTTTTGTTGCTCATAATGATGAAGTGAGCAAACTTTGGCATGAGTGATTTGGTCACCTAAACTATCACTCTCTTCAAACTCTATGTAAGGAAAATATGGTGACAGGTCTTCCTATCGTATCTTTCCAAGATGGTGTTTGTTCCAGATGTGTATTGGGAAAACATCATCGGGATAGTTTTGACAAATGTGCCTCTTAGCACACTTCAACCCCTTTGCAACTTGTGCACAGTGATTTATGAGGTCCACTTATTATTGTTTCCAGCTTTGGTTGCAAGTAATTATTAACTTTCATTGATGATTTTTCCAGATGCACTTGGGTATACTTCTTAAAACTCAAGAGTGAAGTTTTTAACATGTTCTTGGCCTTTAAGGCCTTTGTTGAGAAACAATCTAGACATCCAATTCTTAATTTAAGATTAGACAATGGGAGAGAATATGTTAACAAAAAATTTATCAACTTTTTCAGTGAGAATGGCATTAAATTGCAACATACTATTCCATATACTCCACAAAAAAATGGTGTAGCTGAAAGGAAGAATCACACCTTCAAAGAAATGGCTAATTGTATACTTCAATCTAAAGGACTTGGTCTCAATTTTTGGGCGGAAGCCATTAACTGTGAAAATTACATAGTAAATTGCACTCTTACTAAGGTTTTAAGGAATATAACTCCAGAAGAAGCCTGAAGCTCAATCAACCAGATGTAAGTCACTTTCATGTTTTTGGAAGTGATGCTTGGGCCCATATTCTAGATGCGAAACATAAAGCCTTAGAACCTAAGAGTGAAAAATGCATTTTTGTTGGATATTATGAAGATGTCAAAGGATACAGACTTATTCAACCAAAATAAAAAAATGTAATTATTAGAAGAGATGTAAAATTTGATGAAAATATGTCGGCCTTTGAACCTAGTTCAGCGGGTGTGCCACCTTTGGCCTGCGAGCCTAATTTGACATATGTGCCACCTCTCTCTTTCTCTTCTATGTTTGAAAATATTCCTTCTAGTTCAGATGACGAAAGTGAGGATGAAAATCCTCCTCCACCTCTTGAAGATGTTCCTTCAGCTCCACAGCTTCGAAGATGGGTCCGCTCTGCTCGGGATGCAACAGGTTCTCTTGCAGGTGACCTTGCAGATCGACGTCGTACACATTCTCAGTTCGAAAGAGCCTCTTCCTTATTGGCTCAAGTTCCAGAAACTCCTAATCCAGGCACCTTCGAAGAAGCTTCAGGTCATCCATATTGGGATGAAGCGAGGAATGAATAATATCGTTCCTTATTGGAAAACGATACTTGGGATCTTTTTCCTCTTCCAAAGGAAAGAAAAATTGTTAGATGCAAATGGGTTTACAGAGAAAATTTTAGATGAGATGGAAAAGTAGATCAAAATAAATCTCATATTGTTGCTAAAGGATTTTCACAAGTTGAAGGCATTGACTATACTGAAACCTTCTCCCCTGTTTCCAAAATGAATTCTATACACCTTGTTCTTTCCTTTGCTGCCTCCTTTAAATGGGAAGTCCATCAGATGGATGTTAAATATACCTTCTTACATGGAGATTTTCATGAAGAAATATACATGGAACAACCCCCTGGATTTATCCAAAATAGATCTAGTCTTGTTTCTCACCTTAGAAAGTCTCTTTATGGTCTCAAACAAGCTCCTCAATCTTGGTATGCCAAAATGGATAGTTTTCTCTTATATAATGGCTTTTCTAGGTGTCATTCTGACAACACTGTCTACATTAAGAAAGTGGGTAAGTCCTTCATCAACCTTATTATTTATGTTGATGATCTTATCCTTAATGGTAGTGATCCCAAGCATATAGAAAATGTGAATTATAGCCTCAAAAAGAAGTTTGAAATGACAGACTTAGGACACTTGCTTTATTTCCTTGGTCTTCAAGTCTTGCAATCCAAAGAAGGCATTACCCTTTCTCAGTCCAAGTATGCTTGATATTCTACACTACTTTCACATGGAAGATTGTAAGCCAACCCCCTCTCCCTTTTAGTCTAGAGTCAAGATTTCAGTCACTTGTGCTACCCCTGAAGTTGATGCTACCTTATAACATCAACTTGTTGGTAAAATTCTGTGTCTAACCCATACCCGTCCTAACCTTTCCTTTGTCATTAGTTTTGTTGCTCGAATTATGCACCAACCTCATGAAAGTCACTGGAAATAAGCTAAAAGAATACTTCGATATATTTGAGGTACAGTTTAGCTTGGGATTCATTACAGTGCAGGATCATCTCCATTGTTGATTGTTTTCACTGATTCTAATTTGGCTGGTGACCCTTGTTAGAAAATTATATATTACAGAGCAATGGAACAAATAAAATATATGAGGAAACAAAAACACAAGAAACACATAAAACTAGAGAGACATAGATATACGAGGTTCACCCAGTTTGGGCTACATCCACCCCTAACAACCATACCTTACTCTCTATTATCCAACAAAATGAAGAGACACAACCTACATCAGATCCGCTGTAATATCCCATGTTCTCTCTCACAGTCTCCCTATCTATTTCTCGCTCTAAGAATACACATAAAATACACAGCCACAATACAATACCCTCATACAAGCGAGGGGTTTCTTTCTAGGGAAAAAATCCATGAACTAAACATAACTTCTACCGTCAGATGATCCCCCTAATGGATGGCCCAGATTGACTAGAAATTACTATACTTTTACAAGGAAATTTTACATCTTTTTTTAGCTTCGGGGACAGCACCCCCGAAACCCCCCGCCAGGGACGGGGGGGGCTCCATAAAGTTGCAGTTGCCCCCCCCCCCCTGGACCCCCTAGGTAGAGTTTAATTACGAGCAGCGTTTCTGCCCCATTAATGTACATGGGTCCAACACTATAATACAAAATAAACAAGATAATCAGGCTCCACAACCAACAATCTCCCACTTGGAGACTGATCGTAGCAACTCCACCATTTCTTAATTTGCTGGAAAATGACTCCTCTTTGGACCTAGCTATTTCTCATCTTCATTGTCATCCTTGAAGACCAATTTAAATTTATCATATTCTCAGTTTCTCCCTGGTTACAACTTTTGTTAGCATATCTGCAGGATTCTGGCTAGTGTGTATCTTTTCTAGCTTCAACTTTCCATCTTCCAACACTGACCATATGAAATGGTACTTGAGATGTATGTGTTTAGTCTTGGAATGAAATGTTGAGTTCTTTGCAAGATGAATGGAATTTTTTCTATCACTGTATAACATGCCCATATCATGCTTCTTACCCAATTCATCCATAAATCTTTGTAACCAAATCATTTCTTTACTAGCCTCTGTAGCAGCAACATACTCTGCTTCTGTTGTTGAAAGTGAAACAAAACTTTGGATTTTTGAAACCCAACTAACAGTTGTTCCACCTACAGTAAATACATATCCTGTAGTGCTCCTCCTGTTATCTCTGTCACCTGCCATATCCGCATCAACATATCCCTGTAGAGCAATGTTTGAACCACCAAAGCATAATGCTTGATTTGTGGTACCTCTCAAATATCTGAGAATCCATTTTACTGTCATCCAATGTTCTTTTCTTGGATTGTTCATGTACCTACTTACAACTCCCACCGCATGTGCAATATCAGGCCTTGTGCAGACCATTGCATACATTAAGCTTCCAACTGCTGATGCATATGGAACTTTAGACATATAGTCCATTTCTTCTTGGGTCTTGGGGCACATCTCCTTACTAATTTTGAAATGGCTAGCAAAAGGTGTACTAACTGGTTTTTCATTCTGCATATTAAATCTTTTCAACACCTTTTCTATGTACTCATTCTGAGATAGTGTTAATTTGCGATTTTTCCTGTCTCTAGTTATCCTCATACCAAGGATTTGTTTTGCATCTCCCAAATCCTTCATTGCAAATGAATTTGCCAATTTTCTTTTGAGCACATTTATTTCCTACATGTTAGACCCTGCAACAAGCATGTCATCTACATACAATAACAATATAATATAGCTGCCATCATTTTGATTTTTTAGATAAACACAATGATCAGAGTGACATCTAGTATAACCTTGTTCAGACATGAACTTGTCAAATTTTAGATACCACTGCCTTGGAGCCTATTTTAAACCATACAAGCTCTTCTTTAACTTGCACACCAATTTTTCTTTCCCTTTTACCTCATATCCTTCTGGTTGCTGCATGTATATCTCTTCCTCCAAATCTCCATGGAGAAATGTTGTCTTTACATCTAACTGTTCAAGATGTAAATCTTCCGCTGCTACAAGACTTAAAATATTTCTGATTGAATTCATTTTAACAACAGGAGAAAATATTTCATCAAAATCAATACCTTTCTTCTGTGCAAACCCCTTCACCACAAGTCTAGCTTTGTACATCTGTTTTCCTCCATCTTCTTCCTTCAGCCTGTAAACCCATTTATTCTGCAATGTAGTTTTACCTGCAGGCAACCTGACTAAGTCCCAAGTCCGGTTATGCATTAAGGAGTCCATCTCTTCTTCCATGGCTAGCTCCCACTTCTTCCTGCTTTCAACCTGCATTTCTTCTTCATAACATTCAGGTTCACCAGAATCAGTCAGCAATAAATAATATAATGAAGGAGAGTATCGTTCAGGGGGTCTACTTATCCTGGTAGATATTCTAACACCACTTTCAGGTGTTTGAGGTGCCTGTTGCTATTGTGGTGGTTGCTGTTGCTGTGGTTGTTGATTATTATTATTTTCAGGCACCTTTACTTTTTCAGATATCTCATCAAGAACCGCGTATTCCTTGCTTTCTTTTTCCTGTTTCTTTTCCTGCAACTGATTCTTATACAAAACATTTTCATTGAATATTACATCTCTGCTCCTAATGATTTTGTGATTTTTATAATCATATAAGCGATAACCAAAATCATTAACACCATATCCAATAAAGGTACATTTCTTTGATTTTGCCTCAAGCTTTGTTCTATTTTCTTTATTAATATGGTCAAAGGCCTCACAACCAAAAGGCTTTAAAAAAGAGTAGTTTACCTTTTTACCTGTCCATGCTTCCTCTGGAATACCACCATCCAAGGAACTTGAAGGCCCTTTGTTTATTAGATAAACAACAATATCTACAACATCTGCCCAAAATTGTAAAGGCAATCCCGCATGCAATCTCATGCACCTTGCACGCTCCATGATTGTTCTGTTCATCCTTTTTGACACACCATTTTCTTGTGGTGTTCTTGGAACTGTCTTCTCTCTACGAATTCCATGCTCTGAACAGTACCTATCAAACTCTTTGCTGCAATATTCACCTCCATTTTCTGATCTGAGACACTTCAACTTCTTTCTTGTCTCAATCTCAACCAAAGCTTTCCATTTCTTGAAATTATCAAATACATCAGATTTATTCTGAATACAATAAATCCAGGTTTGTCTAGTTGCATCATCAATACAAGTAATATAATAACGAGAGCCACCGAGAGATGATACCTGAGCAGGTCCCCATACATCTGTATGCACCAGCTCTAATTTTTCGCTCTTCTTTTCTTTCCCAACTCTGAGAAATCCAACTCTCTTCTGTTTTCCATAAATGCAATTCTCACAGAAATCCAAATCAACATTCTTCAAACCTGGCAGCAAATTTCTTGAGTGAAGAATTTTCATCCCCTTCTCACTCATGTGTCCGAGCCTATGATGCCATAATGTTGCATCTGCTCCTTTGGAAGTTAAAGCATTAACAAAGTTAGAAATACCATTGCATAAATACAATGTACCAACCTTTTCGCCTTTTGCTATTACCAGGGCTCCTTTGGTGACCTTCCAAGTTTTATCCATGAAAGTTGTCACACAACCTTCATCGCCTAACTACCCTATTGAAATCATATTTTTCTTCAGATCTAGAACATGCCTTACCTCATTTAGTAGCCATTGGTTTCCATTCTGTTGTTTTACAATAACTTTACCCATTCCAACAATTTTACAGGGTTTATCATCACCCAAACGAACTTGTCCAAAATCTCCTTGAACATAGTCATGAAAATATTTCTTATCAGGTGTGGCATGGAATGAAGCCCCTGAATCTACAACCCAAGAATCAATAACATTTTCGAAAGAAAGAATCAAAGAATCTTGTAACACATCACCTGTCACATTTGCTTCATGATTGTTTTCTTGCTGTGCGTCTCCTTCTTTTCCCTTCTGAGATCTACAATCTTTCTTCAGGTGTCCTTTCTTTCCGCATTTCCAGCACACTATCCTCGATCTGGACTTGGATCTACCTTTCCTTGATTTACTGCAATATCGTGAGCTCTTTCCTCTTTCCATTTTTCTTCTCCTAGAATCTGCACTCAAAGCATTACCTGATGTCTCACTGGAGATTTTCCGTCGCATTTCCTTGCTAAGGATAGCATAGACAACATCATCAAACTTTAAAGTACTAGATCTAGACACAAAGTTACTAATGGCCATAACTAAACCATTCCAGCTTTCTGGCAATGAACACAAAAACAAAAGAGCCCTAACTTCATCATCAAAGTTTACCCCTATAGAAATTAACTGACTGGTAACTGTATTAAAATAATTTAAATGGTCTGCAATAGATCCACCTTCCAACGTCTTCATATTAAGTAAACGTTTCATAAGAAATACCTTGTTTGAGGCCGAGGGTTTTTCATATAGTTTTGCCAATACCTTAATCAAACCCTCTGTTTTCGTTTCCTTCAAAATATTGAAGGCTACCGACGCTGCAAGGCACAATCGTACTATTCCGAGTGCCTTTCTATTGAGAATCTCCCATTCTGCATTTGTCATAGCTGTCAACTTATTTGTTTTTCCGCTCAATGGTAGGTACAGATATTTTTGATACAGATAATATTCCATCTACATCTTCCACAGCGGGAAGCTTTGGCTGTTAAGATTCTCGACCCTAAACTTACTATTTTCAGCCATTGCTCCCACTCGAACCAGGAACCCTTCGTTCCTGCAAGTTTATCAGCAAAATAGAGCTTCAGCTCTGATACCAGTTGTTTGAAAATTATATATTATAGAGAAATGGAACAAATAAAATATATGCGGAAACATAAACACAAGAAACACATAAAACCAGAGAGACACAAATATATGTGGTTCACCCAGTTTGGGCTACATCCACCCTGAACAACCAGTCCTTCCTTTCTATTGTCTAGCAAAATGAAGAGACACAACCTACAGTAGATCCGCTGTAATATCCTTTGTTCTCTCACACAATCTCCCTATCTGTTTCTCACTCTGAGAATACACATACAATACACAGCCGCAATACAATACCCTCATACAAGCGAGGGGTTGCCTTCTAGGGCAAAAAACCCTAAACTAAACATAACTTCTACTGTCATATCATCCACCTAATGAACGGCCCATATTTACCCCCCCCCTATACCCCCCAGGCAGCTTTTAATTATGGGCGGCGTTGCCGCCCCATTAAGGTAGAGAGTTCCAATGCTATAATACAAAATAAACAAGATAATCAGGCTCCACACCCAACAACCCTAATAATAGAAAGTCTACTGCAAGATATATATTCACTCTTGGTTCAAGACCTATTACATGGTCTTGTAAGAAACAAAGTGCCATCTCTCTTTCTTCAGCAGAAGCCGAGTATCGTGGTGTAGTTGAAGCCAGCAAGGAAGCCATGTGGCTTTATCAAATCTTGTCTGAATTTGGTCTTCATCAGCAACATCCAACTACACTTTGGTGTGATAATCAGAGTGCCATTCAGCTATGTAAAGATCTAGTTAAGCATCAACGTATGAAACACATTGAGCTCCACATACACTTGATCACAAAGCTAATTCATGATCGTGTTCTTGAAGTGCAGTATTGTTCAACCAATGATCAAGTTGCCGATATCCTTACAAAGGCTCTGGCACAGAAGCGAAGTTTACCAAAATTTGATCTATGCTTGGAGTTCAGGAAAGTTATCATTAAGGGGGGATAGGATCTAATGCCTCCTTCCTTCTCCTATTGTGTCACCTTTATAAATCCTTCAATCCTATCCCAATTTTTTCTTAAGGGGGGGATGTTAGGATATTTGGACACAGAGGAATTAGTCTCCTTTTTTGTCACCTTTTTAAATCCTTCAATCCTATCCAAAGTTGTTCTTAAGGGGGGATGTTAGGATATTAAGACACATAGGAAATAGTTAAGTATAAATTGGTCTAGCGTAGAGTTAGATAAAGTGTGTTTATTTACTATGTACATTTGTAACTTATAATCTGACGGTCATGATATGTAGTGATCCGACGGTTCACTCTCTCCTTAGTATTACCGACACTTGATCTGTGGCTTAACACCCGATTGGTACATGATCTCTATTTAAAGAGCATGGAGGGTCATTTTTCTAGTAACCATTTATGAGAGAAGCTTATGTAAATTTTATTTCTTTATATTAGTAAATTTCTTGAAGTGGTTGCATGTAATGTTCCAAAATTTTAGCCTCACATCTAAAGGGAACATTAGAGTTAGCAGCAGCTCTAACCGGTAAATAAATGGGTAGAAAAGCCCATAGGTCTCCTAAGGAGGAATGAAAACACTCCAAGTGTGAAATGGGACACTCTTGTAGCCTAATAAAACACCTCCATGTGTGAACAAGGATGAAATCAAGTTGCTTTGACTATGTCAACAACGCAGTTTTAGAGGAGGAGGAATTCAAGGAGGAATAACACAATTTTGGAGGGAGATGTATATTTGGATAGAGATGACCTAATTGAGTGGGGCCAAGGGTAAGAAAACTCATATCTTATATAAGGAAGAGGATGGAATAATTATTCATCATGTTTTAGCTTCTTATTCTTGTCTTCCAAGACTTGTTGATGCTTTGTTGCTTAGCAGGGTTGCAGTGTTGTTTAGCACTGGGTGTTCCCGAGCGGGAATCCCACCTATCTCCGTGAGGAGCCTCATTGGGAGAGTTTGTATTCATTATTCCACATCAGGTTTTCAGGCCAAGCTTCAGCCAACTTCATTAGTGCATTTTTTCCAGAGATTGTGCAGTGTTGCTGGGTGCAGCAGTGGAAGGGATTGGAATCCCGGTTTCTGAGCTAGTTTCTCATTGGAGGAAGGTTTCCTTCACTTGAGAGACCTGGTTTGAGAGCTCCAAAGCTTATTTCAGATCTATGATATCATACTACACATTTCCCATACATTCCCAGCATTGTTCCAGCTAGGGAATGCGTTATTTTGGAGGCAGTGCTTAGTGCATGGTTTGGTGGCTCCATTGTTGAGTTTCCTTGTGATTGAGAGGCTCATCCTTTTATGGGAGGAAGCCCTTGAGGGTTCTACAGAATATCAGACATATTTAAACCTTCTACACTCTTTAGCTTCAGTGTTGTAGTGATTATTCAGTGATTTTCTGAATATCACATTTTGTATGAAGAGTGTTTGACAAGAAACCCTTGCTGGGTTATCTTGGATTTTGTATAAGGAGACTAGACTCAGTTCTTCATGAATATTTGAATAATATATGAGTATATATGTTGTTATACTACTTTATTAGTGTAAACCCTCTCTTATACTGCGCAGTCCCTACTGCAGCAACTTCGGTATTTTGCAGTTTTGGGGTTTTAACACATTTTGGAAATCCTAGGTGTGGGAGATCTGTTTAACCCACCTAGTTTGATTTGTTTCAGCTCAATTCTTGGATTTAGATTGTATATTAACTAGTATATAGGATCTAAGAGTCCATTTCATTGTTTTATTGCATATTTTGCTGGAAATGTGTTTTTAATGCATGATTCATGAGTTGTTCCGAATTTGGAATATTATAGTGGTATCAATACATGATCTCTGGCTCAGCCTGTGATATCTAGATATCAGAGGAAGGAGAGATGGAAAGAAGCCAAAAATATTTAGTATTTCAAAGGAAAAAGGAAGACAAGCTCACAAAGCTTCTTCCAAAATCTATGCAGAGCTTTCAAGGAGAGCTGAAGAAAATGAGATTGGAGATGGGATCTCCAAAGGAAGTTGGATCTAGAGCAGAATCTAGATTTGAACATGGTGAGTGTGAGCATGCAGCTACACACCATGATGCATAGCATAGTCAAGTGCCCAGATCTATCTTGAGATGGATGGGAGGAGGAAAAATTCCTAAGATGAGAACTCTTAGTGATTTGTTGCTGGAGTATGAATATCAAACTGAGGGGTTTAGAGATCATACTGATTTCCAAGAGTTTTGCAAGATCCAGATGGAGAAGAGAAAGCAGTAGAATGCAGATAGATTTCTTCTATCTACTTTTGCTGGATCACCTACATGTTCAGCTGGGGCTTAGGTGAAGGAGCTAGACTCCTATTTGCAACTGCACCATATTTTTGAAGATGAAGCCATCACAGTTGCAGCGCTGCATTTCAGAGGTAAGGATCATGCATGGTGGATTTTTGAATCTTGTTCTTTAAAGAATGCAAACACTTCCTCTTATGCAAGATTCATGGAAACATTGGTGGGGAGGTTTGGTGAAAAACTTCCTAAGACACATGAGCAAGGAAAACTTGAGAGAACAAAACCCTTGCATGTGATGGAGGAGACTCCACTTTAGAAAACCATGGGAGAGGCTAACATCTTGCATTACACTTTTCCGAAAGCAAGACCTCCAGTTCATATTCTTGAACAAGAGGGCATGGGGATCTCCTTTCCATAGGAGGATCCAACTATTGAGATGTTGCCCATACACATTGATGAGGATGAGGGCAACAGTGCTGTCATATCTAGAGCACATCCAGTGCCTCATGCAGAGGGAAGAGGAGCACATGCTGCAATAGGAGGGATTCTTGTATCCTTGCAAGAAGTTCCCCAGGATCTTATACATGGAGGTCCAAGCACAATCAGTGAGCATCATGATTGTGTAGCATTGTAGCTGGAAGGAGGAGGTGGAGAGGAAGAGCAGCATCACTTGATGAGAGGCAGACACCCTTCTCTATTCCAGAGAGCCAATGCAAGGAAGAGGCAGACTGATTTGCGCTGTAAAAGCAGGGGCAAGGTTACCCAACCATCTGTGCAGTCTACTCTTGACATTGATGTCTCACTTCATGGAGGAATTCCACTCAGGAGGCCACCATATCTACAGTTGATGAGAGATATCTTGTCTTGGGGTTCACCACTCTTGGATTTTGGAGAGGTGAAGAGTTTGGAGGAAGAATTTGACATGGGGGATGTCAAAGTAGCAAGCAGCAGCATGAGGAGAGCTTCACATGCCAGATCACCAGCGCTGTCTCCTAGGAGGATTGATCCTTATTGGAGATCTCAGCTCTTGGTAGAGTACTCTAAGGATCTTGGTGCATGCATGATTCTTGATGACCCGGATGGAGATGAAAGATACATGGTGGATGATGTGGTCATATATTCTTATGGTAGGATCTTCTTGACTAGATCTTCTAGTCTTAATGGGAAGTTGCTACATGCAACACATGAGGACTTCTCTTCTATGCACTTTGATGAATACAGTTGATGGAGGAGTTCACTTGGGAGGGCATTCATCATGACATATTTCAACAGAGGGAGAGATGCATAGCCTAGATGATGATAGAGAGGATGTCACAGCCACCTTCCTACTCATTAGGAGTAAGGGAGAATTTCTGGTTGAGCCATTTCAGCTCAAGATCTCAAGTGCATGATGGAGGAGGTATCATTTCATATTTTGTATTGTACTTCATTTCCTTATTTGAACAACATCATGTAACAAGAAGAATCATCTCTTCTTGCATATTGTATGATGATGATGTACTTGCAGCTCCTTGTAGCATTGATTTTGGCTACCTTAATGGTGGTTTGTGGGGGAAGCCACATGTCTCTTGGTGTGCACCATTGACACCATATTGTAACTTCATGTTTCCATCCTATGAGATGACTGTGGCAGCAAACAAGTGGTTGGAAAAGCACTTGTTATTTCTTATTTTGATGCAAGCTAATGAAACACTGCACTGGTTCCATGAGAGGGACCATGATTCACTCTCCGGTTGTCATTTGGCAACTTTTTCTCATTGTACTTTGCTTCCACATATTGCTGATATGTATATGTTCATGGAGAGCTTTGTTTGGAGAGTGGGCTTGAGACTGGAGGGGCCCATTGGGAGCATTATTATCCCCACTTTATATGTTGTACATTTCAGGAGGCACTTCATGGCTGAACTGTTTGTTGGGACATCATACAAGTTGACCATCATGATCCTAGTCTATGGCTTGTATGAGGGAGAGATGAGGCAACATCAAAAGTTTTTGTTGCTATGGTTGCACTTGGGAGAGTATGGGAAAAATTCTTCCCATACTTTTCATGAGATTTCTGGAAAGAAGGAAGGCACATTCATGGTGCAAGGAGGCTACCCTTCAGCATTGAAGAATCATGAGAGACTTCCATGTAGGAAGGAGATCTTCTCATATAGCAGCATGATGGTGGATGGCTTTGGAATATGGAATGTCAAAGAGAGGGGTCATGGAGCCTTATTTCCAAGGCCTACAGTGCTGTCACATGGGATTTTGTTCTTATTGATGGAGTGTTCCAAGGAGTATGTGTATCCCTTCTTCTTGCAGATTTTTATGAGGGAATCCTCATGGGGGAACTTATACATGGACCTCACTTTCAGCATACTCACTATGCATGGTAAGAAATACATCTCTGTACTAGTTTATTACTCCCTTGAGTATTTGTATCTTCTCACCATATATGATCAATGCATTTATCCTCAAGAGAGCAAGAGTATTTTTGGGTTTCATGGTCACTTTAGGGCTAATGTTTATGATGATAGTAGCCCATCTATACATGACTTTGGGCAAGTGTATTGTTATTTTATCTATGTATAGATTATAGACATTGATGCTTACTTCCCCATGTTGGGAGAACAAACATACACAACTTCTAACTTGTTGCAGGACCACTTGCCACATGAAATTCTCAAAAAGCAGTTGGGAAGACTACGTAATATCCACTTGGAGAACCTTTGGTACCATCTGAAATTGCACCTAAATTGCAGAAATTTTCTGATTTGGAGGCCAAATGGTGAGGATGTGCCATTCATCTTGAATGGAATGGTTTGCGTTGGCATGTCTCATGATTTTGGAGGAAGAGTCCTTGGACACTCAATATTCTTCTTGCCGTTGGAGGGAAATCATGTTGCATCCCAAGATCAACATGCCCTCTACACTTATCATAAGTGGAGAGGAGGAAAGCATGGGATAGGCCCTCTTGCCTATCATGTTCACTTATTCAGCCCACCTACATTTCAGGAGCCAAAGGTGAAGGAGTTTTTTCATGAGTTACCATGTTGGAGGGTGACTCACTTCATTTGGATGATAGCATGGGTGAGGGAGGAACTCATTCACCATGATGATCATCACTCCTACTTTGTGGAGGCCATGAAACAGCAAGGAAGTTTCCATTCACACTTTCCACCTTTGATTGATGTAGACCATTTGGTTTTGCACACTTGGGAGGAAACATTGGATTACAGTTTATTTGCAGATTATCTTGATACAGTGATGGAGGCTATTGATGTGAGGCCGCATAAAGATGAGGGGAGGAATTTTTCTCTCCTTATACATTTTCCTTAGGACAAGCAAATATTTTGGAGGGGAGGACTGTAATGTTCCAAAATTTTAGCCTCACAGCTAAAGGGAACATTAGAGTTAGCAGCAGCTCTAACTGGTAAATAAATGGGTAGAAAAGCCCATAAGTCTCCTAAGGAGGAATGAAAACACTCCAAGCATGAAATGGGAAACTCTTCTAGCCTAATAAAACAACTCCATGTGTGAAAAAGGATGAAATCAAGTTACTTTGACTAAGTCAACAACGCAGTTTTAGAGGAGGAGTAATCCAAGGAGGAATAACACAATTTTGGAGGGAGATGTATCTTTGGATAGATATGACCTAATTGAGTGGGGCCAGGGTAAGAAAAATCGTATCTTATATAAGGAAGAGGATGGAAGAATTATTCATCATGTTTTAGCTTCTTATTCTTGTCTGCCAAGACTTGTTGCTGCTTTGCTGCTTAGCAGGGTTGCAGTGCTGTTTAGCACTGGGTGTTCCCGAGCGGGAATCCCACCTTTCTCTCTATGAGGATCCTCATTGGGAGAGTTTGTATTCATCATTCCGCATCAAGTTTTCAGGCCAAGCTTCATCCAACTTCATTAGCTCAGTTTTTCCAGAGATTGTGCAGTGTTGTTGGGTGCAACAGTGGAAGGGATTGGAATCCTGGTTTCTGAGCTAGTTTCTCATTGGAGGAAGGTTTCCTTCACTTGAGAGACATTTTTGGAGAGCTCCAGAGCTTATTTAATATCTGTGGTATCAGAACACACATTTCCCATACATTCCTAGCGTTGTTCCAGCTAGGGAATGCGTTATTTTGGAGGCAGTGCTCAGTGCATGGTTTGGTGGCTCCATTGTTGAGTTTCCTTGTGATTGAGATGTTCATACTTTCATGGGAGGAAGCCCTTGAGGGTTCTACAGTAGATCATAAATATTTCAGTCTTTTACACTCATGAGCTTCAGTGTTGCAGTGATTATTCAGTGATTTTCTGAATATCACATTTTGTATGCAGATTGTTTGACAAGAAACCCTTGCCGGGTTATCTTGTATTTTGTATAAGGAGACTAGATCTCATTTCTTCATGCATATTTGATTAATATATGAGTATATCTGTTGTTATCCTCTTTATGAGTGTAAAACCTCTCTTAGACTGTGCATTCCCTATTTCAGCAACTCCGATATTTTGTAGTTTTGGGGTTTTAACACGTTTTGGCAATCCCAGGTGTGGGAGATCTATTTAACCCACCTAGTTTGATTTGTTTCAGCTCAATTCTTGGATTTAGATTTTATATTAACTAATATATAGGATACGAGAGTCGATTTCACTTTTTTATTGCATATTTTGCTGGAAATGCGTTTTTAATGCATGATTCATGAGTTGTTTTGAATTTGGAATATTACACTGCGTTAGCTCAGGCCTTGGATTGTTTCCCTCTTTGAGGGTTTTAACCACGTCAAATAATGGCTTACTGATCTGTGATATATTTGTGAGTGGTGACCTTTGGTTTTTGATCTAAGGAAGTTACCCTGTAAATTCCTACAAAATTCCAAGAAAAGAAAAATGGTACTCTAGGGAGAAGGTAAAGGAAGAATTTCCTTACCTCATTCGATAAATCTTTTAGGGATTAACATCCCCCCTATATGGGGATGTATGATCTAGGTTGGATAATCATATAATTTTTCATATATCTCGATACTATCTAGGTGGAAAAATTGTAGGGATGGGCATGTGGGATACATTTCAGTGGTAGGTCCCAATTCAGAAAATTGGGGCCCAAAACCTTCCGGATCCAATTTGAGGCATCAAATGACATTTTCTTGGGTTAATTATTATTATTATTATTATTATTTTATTTTTTTAAAATAGATATGTCTCTATGATGTTATTATAAACTACATGACCGTTCAAATGATGTTAAAATAACCTCAATTGAAGCTCACATGTGAAATTTAGGCCTCCTGTAAGTTGGCCTTGAGGTTATGAGTGGATGCAATGTAATCTCCCATTGCTCAAACATGTGGGGCTAGCCATCAGAGGAATTTCAAGAAGATCCTGGAAAGTACAAAGCATTATCACATTAAGAATTGGTGAAGTCAAACACCTAACCTTAGATGGTTATCAGATTATGTGAAATATCAAATTTCCAAGAGGAAAATTGGTTCCATTCTTTTACATTGTACTCATTCCATATATGAGAAAATCATATAGGAGTGGTATTTTCATATCATACCAAAGGAGGAGAAGGATTATTTAGTAGTTGTTCAAACCACAATGTTTAAAGGTAACTCCATAGGGGTATCTATTCCTTTATATGTGAATTTTATAATTGAAACAAAGAGTGAAGAGGACATGCCTCAACTTTTAGTGCTGTATTAGGCTCACCTTTTCATGGGAGAAGACATGCCCTTCTATACAACAATTTGATAGTTTGTGGAGGTGTACATAATATACCCCCCTTATGGATTTGAACCTATCACCTCTTAGGGGGAAATAAATTTTGTTAACTAATAAACCAACTCGAGTTTAAACATTAAATATTTTGTAATTATTTAATAGGAAACTTGTACAATTATTTAATCATAAAATTGTATAATTATAGCTTGAAGAGTGAATTTTTCTTTTGCATATATATTTATTTCCATAATACATGACAACAATTTTGAGAATTAAATAATAATTTTAAGGTGTATATGTGTGCATGTGTATGTGTGAAAGAGAGGGCCGGGGGGGGGGGGGGGGGGCGAGGGCGGGTTAAATTTAGTAAAAATGTTAATATTAAATTTATATTTTTGAAGTTGTTTTATAATTTGAATTGATAATCTGTTTTTAATTCTTATAAATTTTATGAAGCTTATATATTCTATAATATAACATATAGACATTGAAAAATTTTCACACTTAAAAATAAATAAATAAATGTATGGGGAGTTTATATTGATAAACAAGGTTGTAGAAAAAGCTCTTGGAAACATTGTACTTTTCAAAAGTTTTTTCTCAATAGAAATAAATATTATTTCCAAAATCTAAAGCTAAGAGTTCATATCCATATTCAAAAGTTGCCTGTTTTTTTAGATACCCAAAAGAACTACATTCCAAATCATCTTACATGGGTATATTCTTACAAACTCTTTGCATAACAAGAGACTAAAACAAAACATAATTAAAATGGATTATGAGCTTCACTTCTTATCACAATTTCTTGATATGCTTAAGGGGATTTCTTCTTCTTCCTTACTTTTGTCTAAACTTTCTGTTTATTCAACACATATATTATCTTGAATTGATGGTTATACTTTTTATAGAGCCTTAACTTCTTTAGCTTGGTCTACGCAAATTTCATTTGGCTGATTACCTAAATATATTTATGTTTCTTACCTCATATCCTAAGTTACACATTCATATTTCTTTGGGTTTTGAGCTATCTACTCTTGCTAAATTTCTTGAGGTATTGAATTTGACCGAATCAAAGTATTTGCTTGTGATGGCAAACCAAGGTAAAAAAGAATGCATTGTTCCAACCCCATGATAACAAAGTACTCCATCCTTAGTGTTACTTATCCATGGATCTCTTCTATCCATTTGGAGGAAAGACCTTCCAACTTGCCATTATGGTGTTCTTTATTAGTAAAATATAATATTTAGAGTAGAAATAACAAAATATACCAATATTTAGAGTAGAAATAACAAAATATACCAATATTTAGAGTAGAATGACATATTATAACAATGATAGGCATTTGTAGAAGAACCAAAATGACACAACTATATTACCTTTATTGATAAAAGCAATGTTCACTTTCCTCTATAAGGGGGAAAACTCAAAATTAGCATAGCTCTAATTACAATATGCTTAAGAATACATTCTATTTTCTTGCTTCTCCTTCATTATATAATTTCTATATAACCTCCTATGAACTTTATAGAAGGTGAAAATTTATAGTAAATCTTCTTACAATGATTACTTTCACACGATATCTATTACATGGTTCTTATTTACTAGAGATGGCCTCAATGCATAAAAAGCTATCTACCTACTTAAGGGGGTTAGGGTATGACCCTAACACTCCTTGCCTACTTATAAAGCAACATTATCCTTAAGCTAGAGATGAGGGTATCACTAAAGAAATACATCTTGTATAATGTGCTAGTAGAAATATCTCTCTCTCTTTTGCCAAGGATGGCCTCAATTGCATCTAATATAACCTTATTCATCCAATTTTCGAAGGAAAGTTTAAATATGGGAAATATATTTAACGACTTTCTTTAAGCAAGGGACTTGAAATATTATATACTTTTAGTGTGTTTAGGAAGGTAAAATTTGTAAACCACTTTCCCAATATGATTGAGGACTTTATAGGGGCCATAAAACTTGAGAGAAATATTTTGATGGCATTTATCTTTAAGTGAGGTCTACTTATAAGGCTATAGATGGAGGGAAAATTAATATCATTTATCAAAATAACATTTAAAATGATGATGGTGAAAGTACTACCTTATTTTGTTTTGAGCTAACACCAAATTATTTCTTGAGAATGTGGAGAATGTTAGCTCAAGCTATGAGGGTTTTCTTGACCCCTTGCACCTTAGCGACACCTAGTAAATATGATAGGATGGATCGGGCCTTTTGGTAATATACAACCTCAAAGGGTGTCATTTGAGTTGCACCATGATACCTCGTTGGATTATACCCCCATTCTGTTAGAGGGAGCCACTAGACCCATTGAGATTATCTCTCTAGAGTAAAGCACCTAAAATATGCTTCCAAGCATTGGTTGATAATTTCAATCTAACCATTAAATTCAGGGTGATATGTGGTGCAAGAATTCAATTGAGTTCCTTGGATCCAAAAATACTCTTGCTAGAAATTTCTTGTTAAGGAAGGGCCACGAGTTGGCACAATAAAGCGACACATCCCATGGAATTTAAAGATATTGTCCAATAATACTTGAACACGCCTAAATTCCTTGAAGGGGTGTCAGAGAGAAAACACATAAGCATGATTGGAATGGTAATCAATGACAACCATGGCTACCAATTTTATTTCCATATTTTGGTAGCTCGACAATGAAGTCATTAAAAATGCCAGTATATATACACGTGGTGGAATGGGTAAAATTTGGAGTGCACCTCAATATTTCATTGTCTCTACCTTGTGTCATCAACATATATCACACTCCACCAAAAAATCATTGATTCCGTTTTTGACACCTTCCAAAAAAAATGAAGCTTTGATCCTTCATATCTTTTATGAAAGCTAGATTGATTTGTTGTGGAAGAGGAATGGAGTCAAGATAACACATGTGACTTAAATGCTGACTACTTGGTCAAATAAATATGTCTTTAAAATTCAATCCCTTCGTTCTTCCTAGTGAAGGTACTGTGAAGTTTTTGGAGGAGGTTAGTGATCTACAACTACATTCTCCATTCCCTTTTTATATAAAATCTCATAGTCATACCCTAACATTTTGGTGACCCATTTTTTAGCTTAAGGGAAGAGGTCCATTGCTCAAGGAAATATTTCAAGTTGTGATGATCATTTTTAATTTGGAAATGTTTCTTAAGTAGGCATGGACAAAAAATATCCACAATATTAATATAGCCATCATATCCCTTTCATAAGTTAATTTTTCAAAGTACCTTCCAAAGAGTTTTTTTTGGGTAAAAGAGAATAATCATCACTCTTGCATGGGTACTACTTCAATGCCTTTACCTGAGGAATTTCATTCCAAGAAAAAGTGTTTAATTAATTAAATTATATAGGGAAAGTAGTATGGTTATACATTATTAAAGTCCTTGAAGGCTTATTCTATGACATTGTTCTAACTGAAAGAATTTTTTTTAAGCATGGTCATGAGAGCATCTAAAATATTACCATGGTTCCTTAAAAACATTTTGTAATAACTAGTGAGACCAAGAAAACCTCTTAAATTTTATAGACACCAAAGGCACGTTTTGATCAATTAAGAAGGAGTTAATGATCAGCAAGTAGTTGTAAAATCTAACCCACATCCATGACGTGGATTTTCAAGTTTTACTATAAATCGGGATGTCATTAAAAAGGGAAAGGACAAAATGACATGAAAAGGGTTTAAATATTTTTTTCATGAGGCTATAAAAGGTGGAAGGTGCATAATTACAAATGAAAATGTGAATAAAAAAGAATTGATGATGGCCTTTGTGAGTGTGAAAATAAATTTTAGGAATACATGTTTTTTTCTTGCAAATTTGGTGAAAGTGTTGGAAATACTGACAGGGGTGGGGGGGGGGGGTGAATCAGTATTCATTTCAATTAGAGCATTAGTTAATCTTCAATTATTACAAGTGTTTGTACAATGATAGCAGTAAACAAGAGGAACACAAATGCACATAGTTTTTAAGGTGGAAACCCACTTCGAGACAAAAACCACCTAATGCTTTTCTAATAATTCTTTAATATTCAACTCCAATTGAAAGTAAAGCTCCAACTTCCTAGAATCTAGAAAAGAATTCTTCTCCAGCTCCCACTGGATGGACGCTCCAATGCCCGAGATTCTTCAGTAGTCAATTGAACGGATGCCCCAACACCCAATGAGCTACAACTCACCCTAGCACCACCCTACCACCCTATAGAAGAATAAAAGAAGAATGGACTCCCGTACCAGGGAAAATGGTCCACTTTACAATGATATAGAATGATGCAGAAGAAGAAGATATACTAGACCATAACCCCAACTTTGACACAACCACCTAATGATGATTCTAGACCTCCCAACATTGCCTCTTCAACCCTTGGCAGATAGACACTAGTACAATTTGTACAATAATGTATTTACAATGACTAAGTACAATGATACCTTTACAATGATTGTATGCAGTGCTGCCCACTTGAAGACTTCATATGATGAACTTCTTGCTGTTGTTATGCACCTTGGTTTCTGATCTTTTCATGCTACCCTCTGCTGCACCTTGCTTTTCTTTTCTGCAGTAGAAAGTCTGATCCTTTGCAACCCTTGACAACACATGATCTAGCTTTTTCTTGCCTTCTAGGAGCTCGATATTGAATCTGGTGTATCTCTGTCATTTAAGATCTTCAATATCTAATTTTTAGTCTTGTATTATTCCTCTAAGTCATCTTTCCAATGCCACAGGTCTGACCCAATTTGGATTCTTGAAGAGAGAGTTATACCCAATCTCTCACAATGCCCTAATTATGGACTGTTTCAGCAGAGCGCACTTGTACGGCGTGCCACGTGTCACTGTTTCTTCATTTGTTTCTAAAATTGATAGAAAAAAACGTACAGACTGTGCACTATCCATCAATTTTATGGCATTCCAATCCGATACTTAGAGAGAGAGTTATGACGAAGTTACCAAGGTCACTTCTTTGAGATGAATTTCAGGAGCCTGCAAAAAGCCTGACTTACACAGATCATATCTAAAAAAATATTGCGCATCTTGATCTGAAATTTTTACTGCAGCTTCCTCAGGATTTCGGCTTCACCTCATACAAATTTCAGCTTCTGAACCTTCGTAGAAAAAAAGTTAGAGCGAAAATGCCAAGATGACCTGTTTCAGATGGCCGAATCCCTTGCATAAGGAGGAAATGAAGATCACAATTTATATGAATGCTTAAGTTGAGAGGGGCTTCAACAAGTGAACGTGGGAGGGATTTTAGGAACATAAAAAATATTAATTATGACTTTTCAATGACCCATGCCCCAACCCCATGGGGTTTTAGCCCACTAACTCGGGGTACAAACTTCAAACATGAATATCTCTCAAACCGTGAAGAATTACATGGCGTGCCATATATCAACGGAAACATCTCGACAAGTAGAAACCATCAAAAGAATTATTGACCCAGAATATATTAATTTGGTAGTCAAAATTCCCATGCAATATTGGGTTAGCCCCTGGTGCTGCTTGGGTTGACATCAATGACAACCGCTGATCAACAATCTCCCCCTTTGGCATTGATGGCAACACAAGTACTCCCCCTGCGATCATGACACATCTTCCTTCAACATTCTCTCCCCCTTTGACATCAATGGCAAAGGGTAACTCCCCCTAAAACACAACCATCCCGCGGACCTGTACACACTTCCACTCCCACTGACACACAATTGTCCTGCAGACCTGTACACACTTCCACTCCCACTTTATATTCTTGAAAAAGGAAAATCTAATGAGAACTTGGGAGAATCCCAAGCTTTTGATGAAGATATTCAAATGCTTCACGAGGTAAAGGTTTAGTGAAGATATCAGCAATTTGTTCTTTTGTACAAACATACTCAAGTTTGATATTCTTTTCAGCGACTTGTTCTCTAACAAAATGATATTTGATTGGAATGTGTTTTGTTTTTGAATGCATGACAGGATTCTTGGAGATGCTGATGGCACCAGTGTTGTCACAGAATATGGAAATAGGCTCACTAAATTTTACTTGAAGATCTTGCAAAGTTTGTTTCATCCAAAGGACTTGAGTACAACATGATGATGTTGCAATGTATTCTGCTTCCACTGTAGATAACGAGATTGAAGTTTGATTTTTGCTCAACCATGATACGAGACAACCACCTAGATATAATGCTGCTCCACTAGTACTCTTACGATCATCAACACTTCCTGCCCAATCTGCATCTGTAAAGGCTTGAATAATGAGATTGTTACCCTTGGGATACCACAAGCCATATTCTTCTATGCCCTTTAGATATCGAAGAATTCTTTTGACGGCAATAATATGTGATTCTTTTGGTGTTGCTTGGAATCTTGCTACTTGTCCAACTGCTTGCATAACATCTGGTCGAGAGGCTGTTACATATAGAAGACTACCAATCATAGATCTGTACAACTTCTAATCGATATCCTTATATGAGTCATCTATGCTCAATTTGCAACCTGTTACCATTGGAGTAAGGATAGGTTTGCAATCTTTCATTTTGAATTTCTTGAGCATTTCCTTGATGTACGTGGCTTGACATATAAATATTCCTTTCTCTTGCTGAGATATTTGAAGCCCTAAGAAATATGTCAGCTCACCAAGTAAAGACATCTCAAACTCACTTTGCATCTTTGTAGAAAAGTTCTTACTTAGTCGATCATCATTGTTACCAAATATTATATCATCCACATACACCTCAACAATTGTTAAATTATCTTTATCTATTTGTACATAAATATTGCTATCAACAGTACCTTTCTTGAACCCTTGTTGATGTAGATATCCATCAAGACGAGCATACCATGCTCTGGGAGCCTACTTGAGACCATATAGAGCCTTATTTAACTTGCAGACATAGTCTTATTTTTGTGATAGTGGAAAACCTTCAGGTTGTTTGATGTAAACTTCTTCTTCTAATTCTCCATTCAGAAATGTTGACTTAACATCCATTTGGTAGACTTTGATTTTTCTTGAACATGCATAGGCGAGAAACATTCGGATGGCTTCCATTCTAGCAACTGGTGCAAATTTTTCGTCGAAATCAATTCCTTCCACTTGTGCATAGCCTTTGCAAACCAATCTTGCTTTGTTTTTGGTAACCTGCCCATCTTCATTCAATTTGTTCCTGAACACCCATTTAGTCCGAATGACATTTTTATCTTTTGGTCGTGGAACTAATTCCCAGCTGTTATTCTTCTCAATTTGATCCAATTCTTCATTCATAGCTGCTACCCAATGTTCATTTTGGCTGGCTTCCTCAAAATTACTAGGCTCAAAGGTTGCTACAAAAGCAATGTGAGCTTGTTGGGATGAACGAAGCTGTCGACCTTCATTTATGTCACCAATGATTTGATTTGATGGATGGTTCTTTTGAATCCACTCTTTTTTTCTCCTTGGAGGAGCTTCTTGTTTTTGTTCTGGTATATCTTGATGATCATTGTTTACTTCTTCCTCATTGATAGTTGCTTCTTGTTCTACAATTTTATCTGTGTCTTTTTCAGCCTCTGTCTCAAGTTTCAAATATTCTAGATTCTCATCATTACTCGCTAGAACGCCATCTTCGTCAAATGTAAGATTTATGCTCTCCACTATCTGTTTTAGTCTTATATTATAGCATTTATAGGCCTTTCTTTTGCATGAGTAACCAAAAAAGATACCTTCATCAACACATGATTCAAACTTACCCAAATTTTGATCTTCTTTTTTGATATAAAATTTTCTTCTGAAGATTCTAAAATATTTTACATTAGCTGGATTTCCTTTCCATAATTCATATGGAGTTTTGTTGCAATTATTTCTCAGAAGACTTCGGTTGATAATGAAGACTGCCGTATCAATTGCTTGAACCCAAAATTTTTCATCCAATTTTGAGTCCCTCAACATTGTTCTACCCATTTCCTATACAGTTCTATTCTTTCTTTCAACAACTCCATTTTTCTGAGGTATTCGTGCTGTTGAAAATTGCCTTTTTATTCCATTTTCATCACAATATTGCTGAAATAATTTGGAAGTGAATTTTCCACCATTATCTGATCTTAAAAACTTTATTTTCAAATCAGTTTCATTTTCAACCAACTCCTTGTAGATCTTAAAGCACTCAAATGCTTCAGATTTTTTCTTTACGAAATTGACAGCTGTCATCATGGTATAGTCATCTATCATCAACATGAAATATAATTCTCCGTCTAAGCCTTTTGTTCTCACAGGACCACATAGATCAATATGTATCAATTCCAATGGATGTGATGAAAAGTGTTTTTTTTTTTTTAAATTGGACTTTTGTCTGCTTGCCATGCCGACATGCCTCACATAGTGTGTTGGAAGGTTTTGATATTTTCGGCATTTCTCGTACTGCTTCCTTTTTTCTTATCCTGACAAGATTGTCAAAGTTTATGTGACCCATTCGTTTGTGCCATAACCAACCTTCATCTTCTTTAGCTAGTAGTCATGCTTTAGTTGCTTCATCCAAAACATATATGTCATTTGGAGCTCAACTTGTTGTAGCCACAATTTTACCATACCTGCCTTTCCTGATTTCACATTTTGTGGAGTTGAATAGCATTTTGTGTCCTTGATCACAAATTTGTCCAACACTGAGCAGATTATGATTCATGTTTTCGACCAATAGAACATTCTTGGCTATAACATCTTTGCTTCCAAGAGTGACGATACCTGATCCTATAACATTAGAAGATCCATCATTTCCAAAGGATATGGTTCCATCCTTATTCTCTTTCAGAGATACAAATTTCCTTCTATCTCCAGTCATATGCGTTGAGCAACCGCTGTCAACATACCACACATCTTTCTTTTTTTGAGCCTTGAGAGCGAGAGCACAATTATCAGTCTTCTTCTTCTTCCATGTTCGTTCATTCTATGGCTTCAAAGATTCTTCTGGAGGATTTTCAAGTCTGCAGTCTTTGGCTATGTGTCCAAATTTTGGACATTTGTAACATTCCATATTATTTCTTAAATTTTCAAATATATTGATGTTTTGTTGAGCCCTGGGAGGTTCATATTTGAAGAATCTCTTGGAATTGTATTGGTTCATAGGGTACGTGCGACATTCTATAGCTTTATAACCAAATTTTCCACATGAATAACAATAGCCATGAAAAATATGTTGGTACTTGGATGAAAATCTTTGTCGAGGAATTGTATTCCAAGGATGTGCTTGCGAATCTTGTCCAATGAAGTCTTCTTGTATGTCAGATCTCATAGGTTCATTGTATTTTGTTGTAGAAGGTCCTGCTTCTTCTTCTTTGTAACTGAGGCCAGTTCTGTCATTGTAAGATCGTTGATTGTTGATGAGTTCTTCCAATGCCCTTGAGCTGTTGGCATAGTTTTGGACATTTTTTCTCTTCTTCACTTCCTTACGCAGCGATACTACTTCGGCTTCTAATGCTTCCCTTTCTTGGTTGCTTTCTTCCAACTTCTTTTGAAGTGACTCTTCAATACATTTGTGTTCTTCAACCTCAGTTTTGAGACCTTGAACTTGTTCTTCAAGAGTGTTGGAACAGATCTTCTTAGCATTGAGCTCTTTTATAAGCTTGATTGCCTCCTCATAAAATTCTTCTATGGTCAACCCTTTTTCTTCATTGTTTGATACTTCTTGTTTATTGTGCTTGTCCATAAACAATACTTTGTCATTGGCTTCTTCTTTTTTGTCACTTTCTTCATCAGATGAGGAGCTATCTTCTTTAGAGAGAAAGTTCCTTTTGGATCCTTTATTTTTTCCTTTCTTGTTGAATTTCTTAAAGCCTTTCTTTCCTTTTGAGTTTCCATCACTTTAACTGGCTCTCCCAATCCTTCCAGAGTATTGGTTATTTCATCAACGTATTGAAAGTATGCAATAATGTTGCAATCTTCTTTCATTCTGAGTTGCTCAAATTTTTCTCTATAGATTTGAAGCTTTGCTTCTTTGACATTTGAGTCACCTGCATATATATTCTCAAGCTTTTCCCATACATTTTTGGCAGTTTTACAACCCAACACCTTATGATAAGCAAATTCAATAAGTCCACTGATAATAATATTCTTTTCTTTTGCATCATTTACCAAATTCTTCTTACCTTGTTCATCCGCGGTTGATGTAAATCCATTTTGAACAGTGTCCCATACTTTGTAACCTTACGCCAAGAGATAAACCTCCATTCTTCCTTTCCAGACTGCATAATTATTTTCATTGAATAGAGGTACACCATTCTTTAGTATACCCATGACTCTCCTTCCACCAGAACTACACGCAGAACCAAGCACCATACCAATTGTTGGAAATACCTAAGGGGGGGGGTGAATCGCATTCCTTTCAATTAGAGCATTAGTTAATCTTCAATTATTATTAGTGTTTGTACAATGATAGTAGTAAACAAGAGGAACACAAATGCACATTGTTTTTAAGGTGGAAACCCACTTCGGGACAAAAACCACCTAATGCTTTTCTAATAATTCTTTAATATTCAACTCCAATTGAAAGTAAAGCTCCAACTTTCTAGAATCTAGAAAAGAATTCTTCTCCAGCTCCCACCGGATGGACGCTCCAACACTCGAGATTCTTTAGTAGTCAACTGAATGGATGCCCCAACACCCAATGATCTACAACTCACCCTAGCACCACCCTACCACCCTATAGAAGAATAAAATAATAATGGACTCCCGTACCAAGGAAAATGGTCCACTTTACAATGATATAGAATGATGTAGAAGAAGAAGATATACTAGACCATAACCCCAACTTTAACACAACCACCTAATGATGATCCTAGACCTCCCAACACTACCTCTTCATCCCTTGGCAGATAGACACTAGTACAATTTGTACAATAATGTATTTACAATGACTAAGAACAATGATACCTTTACAATGATTGTATGCATTTCCGCCCACTTGAAGACTTCATATGATGAACTTCTTTCTGCTGTTATGCACCTTGGTTGCTGATCTTGTCATGCTACCCTCTGTTGCACATTGCTTTGATTTTCTACCGTAGAAAGTCTGGTCCTTTGCAACCCTTGACAACACATGATCTAGCTTTTTCTTGCCTTCTTGGAGCTTGATATTGAATCTGATGTATCTCTATAATTTCAGATCCTCAATATCTGATTTTCAGTCCTCTAGTAGTCCTTTGAGTCATCTTTCCAATTCCACAAGTCTGACCCAATTTGGATTCTTGAAGAGAGAGTTATACCTAATCTCTCACAAGGCCCTAATTATGAACTGTTTCAGTAGAGCACACTTGTACGACGTGCCACGTGTCATTGTTTCTTTATTTGTTTGTTAAATTGATAGAGTAGAAATTACAGACTGTGAAATATCTTTCACTTTTTACAGAATTCCAATTCGATACTCAAAGAGAAAGTTATGATGAATTTACCAAGGTCACTTCTTTGAGATGAATTTCAGGAGCCTGCAAAAACCCTAACTTACACAGATCATATCTCCAAAAATATTGCGCATATTTATCTGAAATTTTTACTGCAACTTCCTCAGGATTTCTTCTTCGCCTCATAAAAATTTCATCTTCTGAAACTTCGTAGAAAAAACATTAGAGCGAAAATTCCAAGATGACCTGTTTTAAATGGCCGAATCCCTTGCCTAAGGAGGAAATGAAGATCACAATATATATGAATGCTTAAGTTGAGAGGGGCTTCAACAAGTGAACGTGGGAGCGATTTTATGAGCATAACAAATATTAATTATCACTTTTCAATGACCCATGCCCCAACCCCATCGGGATTTAGCCCACTAACTGGGGTACAAACTTCAAACATGAATATCTCTCAAACCGTGAAGAATTACATGGCGTGCCATATATCAACGGAAACATCTCGACAAGTAGAAACCATCAGAAGCTTTATTGAACCAGAATATATTAATTTGGTAGGTCAAACTTCCCATTCAATTTTTGGTTAGCCCCTGGTGCTACTTGGGTTGACATCAATGACAACCGCTGATCAACAGATAGCTCAAGTGGATATCGATTTTTGTGAAAAATTAAGCACCCTTGATTTCATCTAAAAGGGAGTCAGTGACTGAAATAGAAAATTTATTGTAAATTTTATGATTCTTCATAACTAATAATTCAAGACACATGTACCAAGTGGCTTATTTCTTGAGGACCATAACAATTGCTAGTAAGGGATGGTACTAGGGTGAATGACACCAATTATGATAAGCTCTTGGATTATCTATTCTCTTTCTTTCTTTTGGGGAAAATGTATGGTGATACATGCATACATTTAGTGGGAGGATACTTAATATGGGAAAAATAAAATGCTCATGCTCACCTTGTAAGGGTGGTAGTACTTAGGGTGTTTTAAAGATACATTGGTGCTTGGCTAAGGCTATCTACATTTTAGGAAGGATGGGTTATGAAGGCATCTTAAAGGATTGAATCACATGGAATTGGGCCACAATACCTAGATGCCTCCTTTTAAGAAGCTTTTCCATACAATGTGAGAAGATGATCTTAGGAGGAGATTTTATGTCTAGCTTGTGTTGCAACTCATCACACAAATTTCCAAAGAGGAGAATTTTGTGGATATATTTGTGCCTCAAGTGGTAACCATAGATATGTGGATCCACAAGAAAATGTTACCAGAGAGTGGTACCAGTGATATTAACATTGCGTTTAGGGTATATTGATATATGTGCCTTCTATCAGGGTGGGTGGATCCATCAAAAAGAATTACTAGAGTTTGGGACATGACGATCATACCAACAAAATGATTCTATTGATACATGTCTCAAATAAGGGATTAGGTAGGACCTATACTCATTTTTTCTACTACTCTTGGCTGATTTGTACTCCTTGAGTATTACTACAATGATATAATTCCTAGATTCTAATTGCTGTAATATATGTAGGAATTTCATAAACTAGTAGAAGAGAATAGGGTTTCCAAGTTTCCAAGGGAAAGGTATTGTTAGGTGTTAGAACTCTTTGATATGAGTTTAAGGTACAACAATAATATTTGACCCAATATCTCAATGTAGTAACTAAGGAGGCTCGACTCTACCCTTTTCCATACTACCTGATGACTGAGGTGCTACAAAATAATATTCCCAAGTGTTATTCTTGGTGCATTCTAGAAAAAAATGGCGGATCAATATATATAAAGCTATTTTTGGGTAACTTGGGGGAATTTCAATATACCAAGGGTATGTGGAAGTGAAATTCCTTATATAGGTGTTGCTTGATGTGATGATACTTGAAGGGTTACTAATAGGGCTTATAAGGGTGTATAACTAGGTGAAACCACTTTATTTCTTTTGTGTATTCTTCTTTTACCATATATCTACTTATTGAGTGTTTTTTATACATGCTAAAATATGTCTCTAGCCTAAAAATATTCTCTAAAAATATAAGCTCAAGAAAGTGTTTTTATACCACTTGTGGTGTTCTTTATTGGTAAAATATAAGAATCATAGTAGAAATAACAAAATATACCAAGATTTTAAATAAAAAGGACAAGTTGTGACAATAATAGGAAATTGTGAAAGAATATGAATACCCCAAATACCAATACATTTATTGATGAAATAAATGTCCAGTATCCCCTTTGAGGGGGAAACATCTAGATGAGCAGAGAGATACTTACAATATGCCTCACAAGACATCCTATTACCTTACTTCTACTTCACTATATAGTTTGTATTTAACCTCTTAGGAGCTTTCTAGTAGGCAGAACCTTCTAGTAAGCCTTTTTACAATTATGAGTTTGACACTATATCTATTACATGAGCCTTATTATATATAAATGCCCTCAATATATAAAAACCTATTTATCTACTTAAGGGGTTAGGGTAGCTGGACCCTAACAATCACACACCATATAGAAGGTGATGGGATTTGTTACCTCATCTCTCTCAATCCAAGGTTCAAATGTACCCTTTTAGTGCTTGAGAGTGGCCACTCCACTGAACGTAATGGTTTGTCAATAGGCTTGGATATTCCAATGGACAATTTGTAATAACATATCTTAATATTTATAATGAAAACTTACAACTAGGATATAGTTTATTGTATAGTGATTTATAAACACATCATATGTATTATTTAAGCTTATTGATAAATGATAATAAATATATAATAGTAAAAACACACCATAGAGCAAAATGGAGTCATGATCTACCTTTTAGAAACATGCAAGGGAGAAAATATAGCTAGAAATCAAGGAATTTACCTTTTTACTATTAGGAATTACAATGGAAATACAAAGAAAAATAACTCACTAGGGAGTAAATTTTAACACCCTTGGTTGATTTTCCATGTAAATAAAATAAGACTAAGGTCATGGGACATGTATTCCAAGTTGAATGGTGGACAAACATTATAATAAGCATGTCTTTTGATTTAATAATGGCCATGGAAATTGGCAAAGGTAGGAGGAAATAACTAGAATTTAATTATGGAAATAAAAGAAAATAGGAGAAAAGGAAGGTGAAGAGACATAAATTTGCATGCAAGGGAAATTATAGGAAAAATGAAGGAAAATGAAAGAAAAAGAAAAAAGGAAATGAGGAGACTAGACCTCAATGATAAAAAGGAACTTGAGAAACAATTGAAATTTTTTCTAATTCTTTGATCATGTTCAACAAAGGAAAGAGAACAAGCATTTGGACAAGTAAGAAAGGAAATTAAGGGTGATCAAGAGGAAGCTTGAACAATAGAAATTAAGGACAAAATTATACTATGGATTGCATGTAATAGTGCGCATGTGAGATTTAACACAATGATTTTTGGATGCATCGTATATGCATGTGATTCTCTGGTTATGTGTTTTAATTGGCATGGATATTTTTTTGGACTGACAATGGTTTCAACCTTGCCTTTCCATTTACTGGATAACCATGGTGTTGTGGGGTTCCCACTTGTTTTTCTGATTGGTGCACAGGTTCCCTATGGCTGTGGGTTAGAAGAAATGCTTTGGAAGCCCTAGATAGCTTGGGTTGATTTACTAGTTCCTAGAGTTGTAAGTTGGGACAAATGCTCTGGAGCCCTTGGTGGGTTGAGTTACAAGTGACTAGAGCTGAGGTTCGAACAAACGCTCTGGAGCCCTAAAAGGTTGTGGGTTGAGTTACTAGTTCCTAGAGCCCTAGAAAACTTTGGTAGAGATCAAGCTGGTTGATGTTAGTGATTTTTATACTGTAGAGGTGGAATCACTGTGGTTGAGGGTTGAGTTGGTTTTTCCTATATAAGCCCTAGTTTTTTTTGCCTTGGTTTATTCCATGAGATCCCACATTCATTCATGGAATATGGCATGGGGGTGATTGGTTAAAAGAGATATTTTTTTTCAGCTCAATCTATGGTCGGGTGGTACATGGAAGTCCCTTACTTGGTTGGAATTTTCATATATTAATATGAGGTATTTTCTTATTGTGATCTATGAGCATATGTATTGATTAAGATAGTGATGTTATGGTTGATTTCCATGGTTTCTTTGTTGGTTATATGATGTATGCTATCTATGACTCTTATCACGATTTGTTAATTTATCAAATGGTTGATGAATATATGGACTAAAAAGTGTTTTGTAGCTAGTTATAGAGGGTTTAGATCCTTCTCAGTAATTCTCAAATGAATACTATCAGTTTATGATTAGATACACATTCAGGAATTGTAGCTTACATGTTTTCCATATGTTTGTCTAAATGCTTGTTATGGATTACGCATGTCTAGGTCAAGACCTTGTTCAAGGTTGAATTTTTTGCTTTATTTTCATGTTAATTATGATTCTAGAAATTTATAAGAAATTATAGGCAGTGGTTTGGAGGCTAGCTTGGAAAGGTGGCACATATCCTCAAACTACATTATCAGAACTAGAGGATTTAGGCCATAACCTCATGGAAGACAACTTGTGCATGCGGTTGGGGCCTCATAACCACACCCTTTCCTTGTTGTGCATGCGGTTGGGGGTTAAGATTAAGCAAAAGGATTCCAACTCATGGATTGATCACCTGGGGTGGTTTCCCAGTTCTTGAGTAATATATAGTTCATATGGGATGTCGGTATGTGTTCATTTTGTAGGCCCCACTTCCTTAACTAGAACTTGAAGGTTGGGTCATGTGATAGTGACACTCATCTCACGTTTACCATGGTGAGCTTGTGAATTTAGGTAAATGTGGGAGGAGGAATTATAGGGTGGTATCAGAGCGAGGTTGCAACACTGGACCTCGAGGTAACAACATATATTCATATAGGTATTATATGTTGGCATGTATGTATAATGGTTGATGGTTGTTAGATTCATTTCATTTATGTGCATTCTTGTCATTATCACTCTATAATTTATAATATTGGCAAGACTAAATTATAGAGAACAATATCAAACCACTTGAAGCCTAGGATCTAGCCCTCCTAGACTCAAAGAGGAATCTCTCTATAAGATTCGGATTTTTTTTTAGCTGACTGATATTAGGCTAGTTACATTGAGTGTGGGAGTTGTTTTGTTTGATTGTTTGTGGTTGGATTTAAGGGGGTTCTCTAAACAGTTTCCATTGGGCTATGGATTTGAAATGAGCTTGGTATATACATCAAATTCAAAAATGAAAGAAATGCAAGCTAGATATGAATATTTTTGTTTATAAATGAATGGAATTATGAGATGGAGAATAGTTCTTTCAATAATGACTTAAGAGCAATTAAGAATTCTTAAACCATACATCAGAAGAAAACATTAAAATTGTAAAGACAGTCAGAATTAAGGTACTCTGAATAGTAAATCTTAACCTAACCTTCCTATTTTATAATTAGAATTTTAAATGACACACATGAAAATATTATAGTGGGAAAACATTAAACGTGAATAAGGGAGAACATCACTAGGACAACACAACACATGAATCTTGCAGACTGATCTCTTTATTGATGCTCTAGCTTGAAAAATTACAAGTACTTGCAATGAAAAGCGCTTACAAAACCATCGTCCAACCCCTACTAAATAATAAAATGCTATGTTTAAGCTATTTTAAACTGATTTCCATTATCAAAAGGCAATTGGTTTGTTTATCACAAAGTAACTGAAATTTGCCCTGTGTGTCTCATACAAGGATGAGTTGTAGCGATTTTCGAACAGATGTCTAAAATTCACTATGTAACCGTCATTGAGTGTAATGACCCCTTTAACAGATGTATAGAGTCATTGTGAAGCTGTTATTCCTTGCCGTAGCGGCCTACTCTGCTGGAAAATTTGGTACTGTTGTGATGTTCTAATACACTAGATCCGCTAACATAGATAATTTTCTAAGCTTCCTGTTTTTTCACCCTGATGAGTTGTCATCCTCCATGGAGTCTATATAGATTTTCCCAATTCTCTGGAGTGGGAATATTAGTTCTGTTCAACTTTCTATAGACTTCATCAGTCTCGTTGTACTTGAAAAAATTTGGCCTCAACTGAAAAATGTGCATAATCTATGTTGTATAAAGACATCATTGTTGATAACTTCATAAAATGATTTCCCTGTCATAGTGTTCTTCATGTTTGTATGCTTGGATATGTCTTTCTAAATCTCCATGAGCCTTTTTACATGATCTTTCCTAGGCATCAGCTTATCATTGATAACAAATAAGGAAGGCAATCTCTTTTTTTTCACTGGCTCAATCCCATTGAAAATTCTTCTGACCCCAATCTCCAGCTGATGGCATCTTTCCTCTAGCTATGTAACCAAACTCTTTTTTTTCAACACCTTTATAACATCAAGTATAGTGGTTGTTCTGTCTACCACTTCTAGTTGTTCCTATTCATAACTGCTTTTAGAATTCAGAAATTTGATGATGTTGTTGGAAGTTTGGGGCTTATCTCAAAGTTCATGATTTTCTTTTCCAATGGCAACTTTCACCAACTCAATTAAATCCATATTTTCAAAAATTATTTGAATTGATGGCCATATATCATTCAAAAATTCAATTATATCCAAAAAAATAATTTTTTTGACTCTTCCTACCATAATTCCAATCGAGGACTCCTGAAGGGACTTCTGCAAACTTTCATTTAACTTTTTACTGATTTATAACTTTGAGGCATGTGCTGAATCTTTCCTTTTCAGTTGCTCTTATAGGTCACTCAGTTGGTTTTGCAGAATTTTAATCTCTGTTGTCTGTAAGGACATGTTCTCCATAGCTTTGGCCAATTGCTTAGGGGCTTGAACTGGTGTACATGTTGTTGTTTTAGGTGCTGGAATAACTATAAGAGGGACTGCCTGTAGTGGAATCATGGCCTTAGCTGCTTCTTTTTCTGCTCCCTTCACTGCATCTCTTATTTCTTTCTGGCTTTATTTTATCATTTTCTCCATCTCAACCTCTATTTTCTTAAGTTGTTCTGCTTCTTTAACGATCAATTGCAGCATCTCTACCTTCTTTGTTTCATTGGCTTCTATCTCCTTGGCGATAAGATCTTCTATTACTGGCATCTTGAGCTACCTCTTCAAAGCAGCCATGTCTGCATTCTTTTTCTTTACCAGTATTTCTGCTACTACTAGGTTTGGTGGGTCATACCCAATTTTCTTTACTAAATCCTCCAGGAAATTAATCTTTGTGTCTTTGGCCATGGAAGAGATCCTTTCCATCTTTAGCTATGAGTGTGTGTTGGACAAAGCAACCTGCAACTTTGAGAGGTTCATAGCTGTATTGGTCAAGGTGGAGGAGACCATCTCTCCTGTTTGCTTGTGCATCTCCATTTGTTCAATTGGATGAATTCTCTTTATATGAAACTCAAAAGAGGTCTTCTTGTAGTCTGCTGCACCTTTGGGCTGAGGAATTTTTTCTTCCAAGAATGCCATCCTCATTCTTCCCTTCTTAGAATCAAATGATGATAGATGTCTACTCATTTTGATTTCTTATTTTGATTTCTTTGAATTTTTTATAGATATCTTCCTCTTCTTGTCCTATAGTGGATGTAGGAGTCTGCACATTCTGTTGTTGGAAAGGCACAGTGGCAGAGGATGTTGAGAAAAATGTTTGGTCACCTAGTGAATATCTGATTTTCATGATTGTTCGCGGGTCCCTCTCACTACCCTGGTCAAATTTCATGTGGACTCTGGTCCTCTTCCTGTATTTAATTTTGAATTCTTTTGTGGAGGAATAAATTTCCATGTCAGTTTGATCCTCCCTAATCCTCTTGCTTCCTATCTCATTTTCAGGCTCTTTTCCTTTGTCATCTTGTGCTCCTACAACTTTTATTTCTTGTGGAGTGGGTGTTTGAATTCTTGAAGTAGAGATGACCCACTCTTATGCCTCTTGGAGTGTGTCTGTTGCCCATTATTATTGCTTCATGTACCTTTCAATCTCCAATCTGTGAGTATGAATGTAGGGTGTGGACTTGTTCTCCACTGTCTTCTTAGATATGATCCCCATTAGATCATAAGTCCAAGTGAAGCTATGGGTTAAATTCATCTCTTTCAACATTTTATCTGCCTCATCTCCTGCTACTCTGTTGTTGCAAATAAATGGACCAATCTGTGATTTGATCCTGAATTGAGACTTCTTCTTGGTAGAGACAAAATGCACCTCATTTGCATTCATCATTTGTCTGATATATTCAAGTGTGAAGATCCTCAAGATAGGTACTTGGGCAGTTTGTATGGGGCCAATTCCATGGAAAATTTTAAGGATGGAAATTTATCCTAAAGTTTAGAAACCTTGGATAATCTTACTAGATTCTAATATGAAAATAATAAAACATTTGGCGATATTTATATAAAAATATTTAGGTTTATAATGATTTTATATTTCTCTATATAAAATTTTGGCTATTTTCAAGGTAAAATAATTTTATACTATAAAATTTGGGCGAATAATTTTTGGAAAAAATGGAAATTGGTGAATCTCTTTTTTTGATAAAAACATGGAAAATTAGCCCATCTGCGAATATTAGCCCCTAAAATTTTCCATGGCCAATTCAGTTCCGTAAACCTTGATCTTTGTGTAGTTTTGGTAGAGGTACCAATCAAATGTCCTAATATGATCTGTCAACTGCATCGCCTTCTTGATTTCCTCACTGATCCTTGGCTCTACGGTACTGCTGAGTTTATTGATTGCTGGATGAACAAATAGGTCTACAAAACTCTTGTATGAATAGTTTTCCTATTCCTTCATCAATAAAGTAGTCCAAAAAATCACTGACTACTGTTGAGAATCATCATTCAGCTTCACCATATCAAATTGGAACTTGTTGGATTTAAAACAAGAAAATATGTACACCAACACCAAGGTGTATTTGAATACCTATTTTGTTTGGAATTTCAGGAACTGATCATGAATTGCATCTGCAAGAAACCGTGCATAGTTGAACATGACTTTGGGTTGAGTATATGAGGAGAGAATAGACAAGAAACCAATCATGGATTCATGTACCCACTGATCATTATGATATCCTAACAAGTAAGAAAAAACAGAGAGGATGTGTTGGGTCCTATTTGTAAATAAGGATGATGGATATGGGGGATTCTTGGTAGGCGTTGGTGCATTGGTGGCCATGAATAATTCTAATATTTTGGGCCTGGTGGTGGAATCTAGCTTTTGCTATAGACATACAAGGGCCTCATATGAAAAATGGATAGAGTTCTCAACAATGGGGTCTTGCATCATCTCTTGAATGGATGGGGCATTGATGTAAAATAAAGTTTCTCCTATAGGGTTCACAAGGGCTCTCTGTTTAATTTCATAGCATGATTGGCATTTTTTGATTAGCTCAGGGTAGATATGGATTATGGGAAAAATGTAATAAGGAAAATTGGATTTCAAAGGCCTATATCATCGACTTCTTCAAGGAATTTGTCCTCAAGGTAGCAGTAGACATCGAAAAATTCGAATTCAGACTCTGTCTCGTGGATCTTGTAACTTCTGTTAGCTAGGCGTATGTGGTCTAAATCTACCTGAGGGTAGATCATAGGGTTAAAGGGTTCCTGGTCTTTCTTGGGAGGCATGCTTCTTCAATGTATCTTCTTTCTCAACCTACAATCGAGAACATGATGACAGAATGGGGAATAGAGAAAGGGAAATTGCTATGGATCAGTACCAGGGAAGGGGTATGACAGAGGGGGATCATCACCAGGATTGAGCAGTCTAAAGGAGAACTTTAATCTGGTTCATAGAGAGCTGACAAATCTTCTTTGATAAACAAATGGCTCTTTGGCAATAGTTTTCAATTTCTCTGATAATACCTACGAATCCAACACCTGCAAAAATTTTGGAAATAAAAAATAGAGTAAACTCTATATTTATGCCGAATTTTGGCTTTAAAACAATGATTTGGTGGCCGTGGAGTTGGCGCGGGTCCGTTCGATAATAGCCCGACCATTTATGGCACAATGAATAGCTAGAGGGAAGAGGTGTGATAAGGCAGAGTGGACATATGGAGGTGGACATGGGAAAAAAGCATGGGTAACGGTCAAATGGATGCGGTGGTATTCTAAATAGTGGAGACCGCTTTGCGGAGGGGGTCGAAGGCGGTCGACAGTATTGGTGGGTGGGGGGGGAGGTGCAAACTCTTCTCGGCACGACACATCACTTTCTTGGTGGAATTGAATATCACCCATTTCAGACACCCCCCCCCCTGCTTTGTTAACGTTCGATGACCGAGGGGGGGTCGAAAAGCATTGTGGGCCATCTGATATGTGGGGGTGAGCAGAGACAACAGGGAGTTGCGGGAAGCTTCACGCAGATGTGATGGGGTGATGGGAGGTGGGACCCGACTTATATCGCATCAGAGGATTTATGAAACAGCAAATAAATGGAAAATAATTTTTTCACGGTAGACCGATGCACAAAGGCAAGGAAGGGGTCCCACCTTATATAACAAATCACAGGCTGGAAGTTTTTAGTTATGAGCGGCGGAGGAAAATGTTAAAACTGGTGATGTGCAAAGTGTAAGGAGTGGGAGGTGACGTGTCAGGGAAGGGTCCCACTATATCGCAAATTGCAGGGTTGAATTTTTTAGTTATGAGTGGCAGAGGAAAATGTTAAAACTAGCGATGTGCGAAGTGTGATGAGCGGGAGGTGACGTGGCAGGGAAGGGTCCCATTGTATCTCATTGGCGGTCTAGAGAAACAATGAATGGATGCGGAGAGAAAATTTTCGGTATGCTGATGTGAAAGGGTAAGAAAATGGTCCCACCGATGTCGCTTCGAGAAGTTTGTGAATCAGAAAATGAATGGCAAGTTATTTTTTTGATCTGCTAATGCGAATTTCGATTTGGGACTCGACGGGTATTTTATAGGACTTAGGATAAAAATTATACATAAGGTATGCCACAAATTATTTCAAAATCCAAACATTTTTAAAACATAACTCCCTTTCCACCTTTCGAGTCTAAACACCCTGTATTTTGATCCTATAAGAAAAATGGGATTTTGATGTTGCACTAGGGGGAACAAATTTCGCCTCTTCCTTTCATTCTTTCTCCTCAGCACGACTACCTACCTAAGAACTCACCTAAAATTTTTCTTCTTTTCAGGGTGCATTTGATCTAGCAGACCCTTAAATCGTTTTTATTTTGAATTTCTACCCTAACACCTATCCTTATTTCAGCCATTGACTTAGTTTAAACTGTTAAGCCAATTTCATTTTCTACCTATCTACTGATAAACCAAGATTAAAAAGCTTGGAAAATCTTTATTCTCTAACCTATCAATAGAAATTGGAAAATATCTAATCATTATTAAATTGTATGACTAGACAACTTATCTAATGATTAGTAGCATTTGAACTTGCTTCACTTTCAGTTTTATTTCTTTTTGGGGTTTCTATTTCTTTTTCTTTTTCTTTTTCTCTTTTTCTATTGTTTATACCCTCTTTTATTTCTTTATATATATATATATATATATATATATATATTGAATTCATTTGAATTTTTAAAAGCCTTTCAATAATGAAAAATTTGCAAGAAATATGAAATATCCAATCACCTTGAGATCCTATTATTTATAGGGTACTAATAGGGGCTCCAGCTGGGGATGGCACTTCTTGAAAAGAAGTGTCAAGAACTTGAGACCAGTAGCCTTGGATGCTCCTTTTTCTGCAACATTTTTAACTGGTTTCCTTTCTTCTTCAACTGATTTCCTTTCTGTTTTCATATATGCTCATCAAACTAGGCTTAGGGCCTCCACTTTGGGCTTCAACCTTGTCCAATGAATTATTGAAAACTGTAAGAATATGGTATTTACAATGATGAAATTCAACTTGAATTTTAAAATAAATAATGTTTCAGCATCCTGCCATTGATAGGACCTCCATATATTTTTGTACCATCCAACTCTTTGAGAAAATAAGCATTATTTCCTTAGAAAACATCAATGATGTATGGCCGTTGCCAAATATGATCAAACTTTCCATGCTTGCCTTTATCCTCTCTTATGGAATCCCATTTTAGAAATTTATCTCCCAAGTTGAAATCATTGGCCTTGGTTCTCTTATCAAACATATTTTTGATATTCTCCTGAATTACTTGTGTTCTGTTGTAAACCTCTTGTCTGGACTGCTACAGTTGAATGGTGTCATTTATCCTCATGTGGATGTCATCGGATTCAGCTTGAATATCTTGGACCATCTTCATTACTGGAACTTCCAAGGAAGATGGGAACACTGCCTCCATTCCATAAACCAATTGGTATGGAGGTATAGCAATTGATTTCTTTGTGGTAAGTCTATCATCCCAAAGAGCATTGATCAATTTATCGTGCCATGATTTCTTATCTCCTCCAGAAGATTTTTAATGATGTTCACCAGGCTTTTATTTTAATATTTAGCCAGTCCATTACCTTGAGGGTAATAAGTTGTTGAATTCCCCAATGTTATATGATACCTATGACAGAAATCAACCATCTTTTTGGATCTAAAGGCTGCAACATTGTCTGTAATGATTTTTCTAAGGAAACCAAATCTAGAAAGGATGTTGGTTTCTAGGAACTTTATTATGACAGAGTCAGTGGAATTTCTAGAAGGGGTGGCTTATATCCATTTGTTGAAATAATCTATAGCAGTGAGGATCCATTTATGTTGGGTAGATGATGGGGGATGAATTTCTCCAATGAAGTATAGTCCCCATTGTTGGAAAGTGCTCTCTACAGAAATAATTTTGAGGGGTAAGGGAAACAGTTGTCTCTTTCCTTTAAAGATTTGACATTTATGACAAGCAGTAACCATCTTATGGAAATCAGGAAAAAATGTGGTTTGATCTTGTTTGCCGTGGATTTCCAATATTGATGGCCACCACAATCACCTCCATGGAACTCCTGCATTACTCTATCTGCATCATCCTTCAATAAAAATTTAAGAAAAACACCTCCAATATCTTTCCAATACAAAACATTGTCCAAAATGAAAAATTTAACAACTTTAAGTTTTAGAAATCTAACCTTTGTTTTAGGAAAACTAGGAGTAGCATTTAGATTTGACAATACATACAAAATATCATCATACCACGGAGAATTCAGGAATGCTTCATTAATTGGTGGAGTCTCTAGTTCCTCTTGATCATCTAATGAATGCACCATGTTGATGTATAGTGCATGAAAGTTGGATTCTGCCATCAATTCAACTAATGCTTGGCCTTTAATCAACTTGTTAGGCTTGATTTCCAAATCATATTCCAAGATCACTACAATCCATTTTCCTCTTTTGCCGTCAGGACCGTTTTGGGTTAAGATATCTTTGACAACTGCATTTGGAACATAAGCAATGATATGTGAACGTAAAATGTAGACTCTAAAATCTTTGAATGCTTTAACCAATGCAAAAGCATGTTTTTCCATGATATTATATTTCAATGATGCATCTCTTAATGCCTTGCTAAAAAAAGCTATTGGCTTCTCTTGTCCTTCACTGTTTTTATGTAATAAAACAACAACAATAGTATGTTCAGAGGCAAAAGAAACAATCATGAAATATTTAGTGAAATCCAGAATGATTAGTACTTGGGATTTTTTCAATGCTAGCTTGACTAAATCAAAATATTGTTTCTCTTCTATGGTCCTTTTTATTTCTGATCCTTTCTTGAGCATATTGGTAATGTTCCTTAAAAGTTATGCTAAGTTTGGTAGAAATCTCGTTAGGAAGTTTATTTTACCAATGAAGGATTGGAGTTCTTTAAGATTTTGGGGATGAATGATTTTTAATATTCCCTCAATTATGCTAGGATCAATTCTGATTCCCTCCTGAGAGATGATATGACCTAACAATTTTCCTTCTTCTAATCCAAACAATGTCTTCTTCGGATTCAGGGAAATTCCAAATTTTCTACATTTTTCAAAAACTCTTCTCAAGTGCGCTAAATTTTCTTCATCAGTTTTAGAAAAAAAAGTGACGTCATCCAAATAAATCATAATAAATTGGACAATGTCATCAGCAAATGAAATGTCCATGGCCCTTTGAAAGGTAGCCTCAACATTCATCAATCCAAAGGGCATTTTCACATACATGAAAGTCCCCCAAGGAGTTGTAAAATTTGTCTTATCTTGGTCATCAGGGTGTACTAACACTTGATTGTAACCAGAGAAACCATATAACAAAGATATCCTACTGGAACCCACTACCCTTCGCAATATTTGATCCATATTTGGTAAAGGGTAATTATCCTTGAGAGATACTTTATTAAGATTTATAAAGTCAATGCAGAGTCTAATTTCGTCTGTTTTATTCCTAGTTGGGACAATATTGGAAACCCATTTGGAGTATCTGAGTGGTACTATGATATTTGATTCATACATATTTTTAATCTCTTTCTCAACTAAAGGCATCAAAATAGGAATTATTCTTCACAATTTCTATCTGACTAGTTTTTTATTTTCTTTAATTGGAATTTGATGTTGAATGATGTTGGTATCATAAGACTTCAAATCCTCATAGCTCCATGCAAACACATCTATAAATTCTTTGAACAATGATATATATCTTCTTTTTATAATAGCAGGCAAATATTTAGATAGTTTTATGATTTTGGGGTTCTGTTCAGTGCCTATATTACATTCCTCAATATTTGTTCCAGTTGGTTCCATTTTAGGTTTCTTTGCCACATCATTAAAGTCAAATAATTCTTCTAAAGGGGCTAGCCCTCTAGGCAGATTATCGTCTTTGAGTTGGAGTATTTCAAATTATTATTTTTCCAGGTCTTCTTTCTTTTTTGTATTATGTACAATTTTGTTGGTTGGAAAATTTACATTGGTATTTACATCTGAAACAACAAATTCTAGTACAACGATTTGTTTTTCCTCGGTACTTTGTTCATTCGTAAGACTGTCTTCCTCACAATCCATGTCTATATTACTATCTTCAAATTCATCTTTAGATTGTAGGAAGCTTTATATTTGTTTATCACTCCTAAAAACTTGCTAGTACCTCATGTTGTATGGCACAAAAGGACAATGTTTGACCTCAATTGTATGTTTTTTGTTTGGGTGAGGCTGAAAAATCTAGGCCATTCGCTAGGACATTCTAGTTTCTAAGATCACTGCTAAATCATATTCCTCAAAAGTTATCAATAAATCAAGGACATCATTTCTGTAAGCTCTCAATCTAGGTTTTTTTTCTGCATACACTCCTTTAACTTTTTTTATGACCAAATCGGAGTCACCATGCGAATAGATCCTTTTTTCTCCTAATTTTTTCAACATTTGTAATCCCAAAAGCAAAGCTTCATATTCCACAATGTTGTTTGTGCACTAAAAATTTAGTTTGTATGAATGACCCTGTGCACTATTGTTTCCTATATTATATACCCAAATGCCTGCCCTTGAGCCAGCTTTTCCACATGAGCCATCAAAACTCATGTTCAAAGAGGTTCATTCGCTAGATCTAGTTGTAATGTTTGTATTTGACTGCCATTATTTTCTGTGGAATCATTTTCCATATGGGAAACTTGTGAATCAATGACTTCATCATTATATAAATTGAAAGAATCAAGATCAATGTGAACAAAGTACAGAGGGTAATTGTGAGGCTTCTCTTGGCTACTTACCATGTACTTCATTAATGTTTCCCTATATAGTCTTATTTATTGAACAAACACTGAAATTGTAGCATATGTCATGTCTAGTTGCAGTGTCCCTTGTAATTTTTCTCCCCATGAGCGAGATAAAAGCATTCCATATTTAGGGGGGATGTCAGCTACAAAAATATCCATCACTAAACTCTTTGCAGCTATTTGAGCTAGAGTGACACAATTATCTTTAATCATACCTAGGCACTTAACTTTTCTAGAATCAAAAGAGTATAAATATTTATAAGGTCTAGTGATTTCGAGGCAAATTTTTTTCATGATAGCCTTGGGCATAATGTTGTGTGATGCACTTGAATCCAACATGGCATTATGCAGTATTTTTTCATGAACATTTAAGATGACATAAAAATTAGGGACCCCTCCTTCCTGTGGCTTGCCATCAACCTCTGGCCCAAACAAAAGTTGAGGTTGGTCATCACTTAAATTGACAGTATCAGTGATACCCCCTATATTTAACACTTTCAAGACTTGAGATCTGTAGACATTTTTGTTGATCAATTCACTGAGGGGGTTAGAAATCTTCACTTTTGCAAGTTCACTCTCAATATTGAATGGTGTTTGAGTTGTCAATGAGTTTGAAAAATCAATTCTTTCAGCCTATATTCTTTGGGCAACTTCGGTTTTTTTGCTTGTACTGGGGATGTTTGTTTAAGCGTTTCAGGCAGGAATATCTACTGTTTTCTTGGTGATTTTTCAATGTTTTTTTTTTTTGAGTTATTTACATTTTTCTTTGTGTTTTCTATTGTTTTCTTGACTTCAAATTCATATAATTTCTTGGCAAATTTTTTTGAATCCTTCTTATTAGAATTATCTAAAATTTTCTTGCTTCTCAAGTTGTACTGTCTGTGGACCTCCATAATGGCATTATCAAAACCTAGTTTGTAATCATCAGATTCTTCGGATCTGAGGTCTATTTGGGTTAGTGAAAGCAAGTCTTGTTCTTCTTCAGTGAGGAAAACATGATCATCTTCATTAATCCCCATCAAATTAATATGATTTTCCTCAAATTCCTCCATTATTCCTTCATCATCATTATCATAGTTTTCTTGAAAAGGAGGCCTAATATGCTGATCAAGACCTCTTTTCTCTCTCTGTCTAATTTGTGGAGGGTTTCTTCTTAGGTTCTGATTTTTTTTTTGGGTTGTTGGTTGATTTTCTTTGGGTATTTCTCTTTCATTCAAACTCATCCTCTCCATCATCATTTCCATAGTCCTGACCAAATTGTCAATTTTGGCGTCAGATGTAGAGGCTACTGGTTCTTCTCTTATTGTGACTCTCCTCTCAGTCCTCATCCTAGCCCTTTTTTCTAATAAACTGGCTTCTACACTCGCTGCATCCTTTTTAATTTCCTCTAAAGTTGATGAGTCTCTTTCCCTAAGCTGATAGGCCATGTTGGGGTCAAATCCATCCCAGAATTTAAGCAGAACTAACCCTTGGGGTGGTCTCATATTAGCGGGGAGTGCGTTGTATAGGTTGTTAAATCTAGTATAGTAGTCTTGTACACTCTCTTCATGAGATCTCTTAATAGTTTCATATTGTCATAAAATCTACAGTGGATTTTTCTTGACTTCCCATTTGTTTATAAATGTTTGGTGAAAGTCAGGGAGATCATAAATTCTATCAACTATTAAACCTTTAAACCATTTTCTGACTTCACCCCCTAAAATTTGGGCAAACATTCTCAATTGGACACTGTCATCATCAATTTCTTGCAGGTCAAAACAATCTTTCATTTTATCTATGTGTTGTTGGGCAGTCATAGGACCAGTTCTATTGAACTATGGAATCTTGGATTGGTAGTCCTGGGACATAGGGGGTAAAGATACTGGCAGCATCAAGGGGGCATATATGACTACCATGATTGGTGGAGGTGGTGTAGGGAGATGGATGGTGGGTGAAGGTGGATGGGTGGGGATACAAAATATGGATGGGTAAAAAAACTGTAAGGTCAGTCCAATTCTGAAATTTGGTTTTGAATAGAACTAGTTCAAAATGAAAATAAAATTGAATGTGTTGCAAAGTGTCAAAGCTATTAGGTAAGGATCTGGATCTATGAAGAACTCTGCTACTAGTTTGATTTTTTTTTCTAGGAGTTTTCCTCAAAATTTTCTCAGGATTATCTACGATAGGAGGATTTGGATTTGGATGAGATCTGGTGGATATTCTTTTGGGAGCTAGACTTCATCTCAAAATCACAAACAAAATGATTATTTAAGACTGTAAGAAACTAATCTTTAAAATAAAGTTGTATCATTCAGTGTTTTTTAGCTAGGGTTTTATGAATTCGGATGAAAATTGAAAATTTTCAGTTATGACCCCAGTATGGTCGCCACTATGTTATCACTCTATAATTTATAAGATTGGCAAGACTAAATTATAAAGAACAACATCAAACCACTTGAAGCCTAGGATCTAGCCCTCCTAGTCTCAGAGAGGGATCTCTCTATAAGGTTGATATTTGTTTTGAGCTTACTGATATTAGGCTAGTTAAATTGAGTGTGGAAGTTGTTTTGTTTGAATGTTCGTGGTTGGATTTAAGGGGTTTATCTAAAAAATTTCCATTGGGCTATGGAGTCGAAATGGGTAGGGTATATGCATGAAATTCCAGAAAGAAAATAAGGAAAGCTAGTTGTGAATACTAGTGTTTATAAATGAATGGAATTATGAGATGGAGAAAATTTCTTTCACTAATTACTTAAGAGAAATTAAGAATTCTTAACCATACATCAGAGGAAAGCATTAAAATTGTAAAGATAGTCCTGATAATTAAGGTACTCTAAACAATAAATCTTAACCTAACCTTCCTGTTTTTTAATTATAATTTTAAATGACACACATGAAAATATTACAGTGGGAAAACATTAAACGTGAATAAGGGAGAACATCACCAGGACAACACAACACATGAATCTTGCAGACCGATCTCTTTATGGATGCTCCAGCTTGAAAAATTACAAGTACTTGCAATGAAAAGTTCTTACAAAACTAGGGTCCAACCCCTAATAGAGAATAAGATGCTATATTTAAGCTATTTGAGACCGATTTCCATGATCAAAAGGCAATCGGTTCGTTTATTGCAAAGTAACTGAAATTTTCCCTATGTGTCTCATATGAGGACACGTTGTAGCGGTTTTCGAACATATGTGTAAAATTCACTATGTAACCGTCATTGAGTGTAACATCCCCTTTAACGGATGTCTAGAGTCCTTGTGAAGCCATTATTCCGTGCTGTAGCAGCCTGATATGCTAGCAAATTTGGTATTTTTGTGCTGTTCTGATACACTAGAGCCGCTGACATAAATAGTTCGCTAAGTTGCCTGTTTTTTGACCCTGCTGAGTTGTCATCCTCCCTGGAGTCTACATAGATTTTCCCAATTCTCTGGAGTGGGAATATTAGACGTTCTATTCAATTTTTTGTAGATTTCATCAGTCTCGATGTACTTCACAAACGTTGGCCTCAATTGAAAAATGTGCTTAACCTCATGTTGCATGAAGGCATCTGACAGCGAGGCCACCCATGGCCCCGGTTTACCTTGGTCCCAACCTCAATATGTGTGTAAATGCATCCAATATTTCTTTCCAAATTATCTCCCCAATCTGGCTTTCACTCTCTGTTCTCCTTTCTTGGTCTGGCCAATTAAATAAGTCTCCAAGCCAAGGTCTCGCAGTCTCACTACTTAATTTCTTCTTTCTTATTTACTTATCAATTTCATATAAATTGATAAGTGAATACTTTAGACGAATCTTATATTGAACCCAAATAGTAAGGCTCCCATATTAAAACATCGGTCTTTTAACTACGTGCCTGAATCACAATTCGTATGGCCCCCACTCAGCAAATTCAAACATTATACTCATGCTACGATATATCAATGTGTATATTTCGGCCTTCTCCAAAGTCATTGGAGGAATTAAACAACCAAAGGCACCAGAAATACTTATATTAAAACCCCACAAACCTTAGTTTAAAAGGTTCCAATTAATATAATTTAGAACTGGGCCCTAGCGCTGACGAGCCTTCCACATCCGACGGTTGTTATCACGTCGCCTCACTCCAATTGATCCAACAGATATCGCACAGGCTACTTGCGCGAGAAATAACGTGCGATGGCACGCAGTTGAGGTGGTTTTCCAAAGTCGCTCAGGGACACGTGTCGCCCTCCCTGTGGAATCGCCCCCGATTCTTAAATACCGCTTGTCCGATGAAAGGTGGTGCGATGAAAACCACCGGTTGCTCTAAACCGCTTTCACTGTTCCTCCGGTCACGGTTCCGCTTCCTCGACGTGCCAGGTTGCGTTCAACTCCATCAACGCTCCATTTCGTTGTGCTCAGGTTCCGCCTATTCAAATAAACGTAGTTCTAATGTGCCTTCGCCCCTCGTTATACAGTGCTCGTCCGATGAAAACCAATATCGCTTATGCGTGGATTAAAGCCATGCCTCTGTTCGTGGCATATACTCACGACTATATCACTCCACTGTCAATAGTGTCGACAATATTTATAATCGATCCCGCTAACTGTATACAGAGCACCATTAATCCCATCATCGGGTTCTTAGTTATCACGGGTTTCGATTATCCTCCATCACGATGCATGCATATGTTCACACAGAACTTATTCAAGCAAAGCAGATATACATTCACACATAAATTAAATCTGCAAGGAAAAAATATACTGAAACATTTACTATTTACACAATGGATTGAATTACAACCACTGGCTGGCCAGATCTTCAATCTGATGGCCTTCCTCCTCTATGCAGCTCTCTACGCAGGTCTATGCAGGTCTAGGTGCAGGCTCCGTGCAGGTATCTCGACTCTGTCATATAGGTTTATTTTTATACACTTATCACCAATGAATCGATTCACTTCCTTGATGACTCTTGGACTCCTAAATCTAGCCTAACTTCTGAAACTGACTATCTCTTCAGGTGCCCATAAATCATTCGGGAAGTTACAATGTTAACCCTTCAAATTAACTAAAATAACTCAACTATGAATATTTACATGGGGAACCAAAACATGAGACCCCCCTTTAGGTTTATTTATGTAAAAAAAGTGTCTTGGGCCTAATGCCCCTGCATTAGACTCCCCAGGTTCAAATGATTCATGATCTTTAGATCATGTGCTTTATTTTTATCTGCTTGGATTCCACACCTTGTTTTGCAACTGGCCATCCGTTGCAACGTCCTTCTTTCGCATTCCTCCTGGCTTCCAAACTTTATATTGTAGCTTTCCACAGGTTGTACCTTCACATCCTCTGTCTAATCTTTCCTCTGACTGTTGGACACTTACTTCTGTTTGCTGCACCCTTATTTCTTCAGTTCTTATTGCTGCCCTATTCGCCACCCAATCATCCATCCCCTCTCTGCAACAGTAAAAATTTTGCTCCTCTGCTGGCAACACTTCAGTTTGTTGCTTCAGCACTCTCTCCAGCAACACTCCAAGATGTTGCTCTGGCATTTAACCTTCTTTTCTGAATATCTTCAGCAAACATTCTCACCATCTCCTTTGGCCAAACAAATCTTCTCCATGCTACAACTCAGGTTCAACATCTTCTTCTGCCTTGGAAATCTTCAACAATTTCCTTCCTTCTTCTTGAGTAACTCCAGCAATCAAATCAAGTTCTCTAGCCACTGTATATTCATCTTCTTTCAGAGTGAAACTCTGGTTCTCCACTGCTGTAGCAGCCCCAACAGTCTGCCATACAGTCTTCTCTTTAATCTTCCCTGGGATATTCGAACAAGCCAATTCTTCCTTGCTATCAATAGCAACAATCGTTTCCTGCATATGAGACATGGCTGTCTCATCTTCATTCAGCTGCTCATCCTCATTCTACAACAGCTCTTCTTCTTCTAAGACAGCTCCAAGTGATGGATTGTCTTCTTCTTTGCATGTCAACACGGCCACTTCATCAATTCCAAAACCCCAAGACCCAATGGTCCCTACTGATGATTCAATCAACAATTATTTTCTATCTTCATCCCATTGTTTCTTCACATTCTGCAACCCCCAATTCTGAAATTGAGGTCTTCTCTCTTGTATGGAATCTTGTTGATTCAACATACTCTCTAGCAGCTCAATTTCTCCATTCCATGGTCTAATGTCTTCCACATAATTCTCCTTCTCTTTCAATTGACTGCCCCATACTGTCAACTTATCTCCATCATCAACAGGATCTGCATTCATCAAAAATTTGTTAAAAAAAAGTCTACAAGGCCTCAGAGCCTTTCCTTCTTCTGTCATCATATCAATATGTTGTCCCAACTATCTCTCCTTCTCAGCCAGCACCTCAAAATGCTGATTCCAATTCTTCAAACATTTCTTGAGTATGTCAGCTAGTCTCTCTTTTGCACCATCCCCTTCAAGGATGTCCTTCTGCTCTAGTCCATAAAAATGAACTCTCTCATCTTCAATCATCTTTGTCCTTACCATTTGAACACCTTCTCTCTGTGGTTCTGGCATCTCACCACAATATTTTCTATCTTCTGCTGTCACTATCTCCTCAGTCTTCATCAGAATGGAATCCTGATTTCCCTTCTCTACAAATATTCTAGCTATCTGTCCATCATTCTCCACATGGCCATTTAACAAAAGCAGCCTGTCATTATCAGCATTAATGACAAACTCATCATCAACCCCATTGAAACAATCTCTTCTACCAAATAAGGAATTAATGAATCCCTTCTGCTGCAGTAGTTCAATCTGTTCTTCATCTGAAAGATACTCATCATACTTTACTTGGAAACATTCAACTCCATCTGTCACATTTTCATCATGTGAACTGCCTTCATTAACACCTGCATTCACACACAACTCGTCAGATGCAAAAACACAAGACCTCATGGTCTCAATTGGTGATTTGGTCACCAAATCTTTCTGTTGTTCCAAGTCTTCTATATTTTCCAGAGATTCTTCAATGGTCTCTTCTTCAGAGTCCTCAAGCTGTTCAGCCTCTAGCTTCTGGCCAATATCACAAAATAAAGCTCTTCTGCTTCCAATATGTTGGAAAGCATAATTTTTCTCCAACTGTGCATGGGCATCCTCAAAACATGTAGCTGCTCCATTTTCTTCCTTAGTGACAACATCAACAATTTGTTCTTTCTCACATGCCGTTCCTAAAAACATACAAAATATGTCAGATGTAAGGCTCTTGGACCCCTTGGTCGCACTTGAAGCTTCAGTCTCCAAGTCCTTCTCCAGATACCCAATTACTCTGAGTATTTACTTTTTCTTCCGAGCATTCATCATCTGCTCCTTCTTCCTTTGTAGCCTCTGCCACTTTATCTTCTTCTTCATGAGCCAACCAACTCTCTGGCTTTCTTCTATCCATATCTTCAGTTCATTGAACTCCTCCTTGATCTCAACAAATTCTTTCCAATATTCTTCATCTGTGGGTCTCTTCCTCATGCCATTTGCTTTGGCATCTTTACTCACTCTTCTGCTATGGCTTCTCTCAGAACCTCTACAATCACTGCAATCCCTGTTATGGCTCTTAGTAGCCATTTTCTTCTCTAGGATTTCTTCACTCACAAGCTGCACCAAGCCTCTGCAACAACAAGCTCTCTTGCTACAACTTACCTCACCAATCTTCTCTCCTGAGCTCCAGATTTTGGCAAGTACTGGTCCCCTCTCTTTAGAACATTCTGAGCACTCTCTCTGCTCTCTAGGCTTCACTCTGCAACTTTCTCAAGAACACCCCCTTTCTTCTTTCATCCAACCTCAATTGGGAATTATTTCAGGTTCTGCCACACTCTTTCTTCTTCACTCAGAGTCCCTTGCTGGACTCTTCTATCACTACTCTCAAAGCTTGTGATCTGCCCCTGTTGAGATGTCTTCAATTTTCTGCACTCTGTATTCTGCAAAAAAATCCTTCCAACCAGAGTTCAAATAAGGCTCATCATCTTACCTCTCAAGATCCCTGAATGATCTTGTTCCTTCTCTCCTCACTTGCACTGTATTTCTACCTGCTGCAATCTTCAAGACACTCTATCTTCAAATCCAGATTTTGTTCATCTGGAGACCTTCACTACATGTCAAATCAAATCTGCAATTTTCTCTATTAAACAGATTCAAACATCAACTATTTTTTATGTTTCAGTACATGTGCATTTCCGAAATAAACTTTTCAACGAGCTGACTAAATTCTAGCTCTGATACCACTTGACAGCGAGGCCACCCATGGCCCTGGTTTACCTTGGTCCCAACCTCAACCTGTGTGTAAATGCATCCAATATTTCTTTTCAAATTATCTCCCCAATCCGGCTTTCACTCTCTGTTATCCTTTCTTGGTCTGGCCAATTAAATAAGTCTCTAAGCCAAGGTCTCGCAGTCTCACTACTTAATTTCTTCTTTCTTATTTACTTATCAATTTCATAGAAATTGATAATTGAATACTTTAGACGAATCTTATATTGAACCCAAATAGTAAGGCTCCCATATTAAAACCTCGGTCTTTTAACTACGCGCCTGAATCACAATTCGTATGGCCCCCACTCAACAAATTCAAACATTATACGCACGCTACAATATATCAATGTGTATATTTCGGCCTTCTCCAAAGTCATTGGAAGAATTAAACAACCAACGGCACCGGACATACTTATATTAAAACCCCGCAAACCTTAGTTTAAAAGGTTCCAATTAATATAATTTAGAACTGGGCCCCAGCGCTGACGAGCCTTCCCCATCTTAAAATTTTATTTACTTCAAGTCTGAATGCATTTCCGAGAGATATATGTCATGAAACATTGTGTTGCAGTTTTTTAGACTTTTAACATAACTTCGATTTGTCTGGATCAATTTTGTTGGGTCAATACTGATCGGCTCCCTACCTTAGTAAGGTCATGGCACGCCTTGGGTGAGACTCTCGACTCTTCGGAGCTGGGTGTAAATGGCGGCGTGAAGCTAGACTACGGAAAAAAACCTTGTTGGCCCTTAACTTGAACCCGGGTCTTCTCCGCAAGACCTGTTCTCTTGCCAAAAAATGGTTTCATTGCCGGGACCTGAAATTTAATTTGGGAGCTAGATCATGGTATCTTGGATCTTCGAAAGAGAAATATGAAGCTGGTGGGATAACCACCTAGATTAGTTCATTGCGCAACAAGCTGAGCTGAGACGATAGAAGGAGAAAACGATTCAAAACCTGGTTCTATTCTCCGACTCTACTAGTGATACCTACGAAAGCTTTTGGGGAAAGTTCCCAGAGGAACTCTATAAATAGTTGCAGAGGCTTTAGACCAAGGTCGTCAGAGAAAAATCGCGAAAGGTAAATCGCAAGTGGGCACACGAGGATCTGGTGGCCCTTCATCGGTTAAACACTGACTTAATCCGAACTGTAGATTTTTGGGTGGAGTCTACCTTAGACGAATACGTAGTGGAGTTTGCAGCAGAGTGCTACCAGTCTTTTCGGAGAGCAGAAGATACGTTCAGATCTGGGTTAAGGGGGAAACTACTGAAGGAGATCCCATTGTGGATTAAAGCATTGATGGTAGATGAAGGACTAATGGGGTTCCAGAAAGTAGAGATGGAAGTTTAAACCCTCCGGTGCTGGGGGAAGGGATTAAGGGAGAAATGCTACAAGAATAGTGAAAAAGGGGAGTAGGAGTATGGATGTCGAGACCGCTAATAGGCTCAGGGAGCGACGAGCACATCAAAGGGCGCAGATTCCAGAAAGGTGGCGAGAGAGGGTGATAGAGGAGTTGAAGAGACAGAAAAGTGGTCAAAAGAACAAAGAGGAGGCGCCTCAGATGGCGAAGGGAATGGAAATTCAAGTGGATCCCCACGATATAGGAGGGACCGTTAAGGAAGTGCGGTAGGTGTATAGGAGCCCAGCCCAGATGGAGAAAGGGAAGAAGTTTGACGGAGAAGGTACAAACGCGTGCCCAGAGGAGTTGTTTGATTTGGAGACGCATGTTCCAATGGAGCAACTATTTCAAGAAAGGTCGGCGTCCATATCTCAACGTATTCCTATTCCCCACAGTTCAAGTAGCACTAGTCCGAACCTTCCCCTGGTGCTCTATAAACCCCTAGGTGCAATTTTTGTTAAGTTGCGTGAATTAAGTAAGTTGCACAGTATTCAGTCCCCAGCAGTAATACATACTAGTAGTAGGATTTCTAGTGGTACAATATCACATCTAGGAACCAACAGCTTCATTTTAGTAACACCTACTCAAGTGAACATGGCAGGATCACTTACCCAGTATCCAGAGTTCTCTGGGAGGGGTAACGATGATGTTGAACAACAATGGTACCTCTGCGAGGCCATATGGAGGGAATGACAGACACCAGATGTTGGGAGGTTGATATAATTTCAGACCACCCTTAGGGAGAGAGCCCTACGCTGGTTTATGAAATGGTCGGAAGCTCACCCGAATCCAGAAATCAGGGAAAATTTTAAGGATGGATTTTTATCTTAAAGTTTAAAACTTTGGCGAATCTTAGTAGTCCCCAAAATGTAAATTGTAAATTTTTTGATGTTATTTTTGTAAAAAATTTTAGTTTTCTAATCATTTTATATTAGTATATAACAAAATTTGGTGATTTTTAGGGTAAAATATTTTTATACTATAAAATTTGGGCGAATCAATTTAAAAAAAAAATGGAAATTGGCGAATATTTTTTTTGGAAAAAGCATGGAAAATTAGCCCACCTACGAATTTTAGCCCCTAAAATTTTCCATGCCAGCGATGGTAGATGTGAAGAGGGACTTCATTAAAGATTTAAAATTACCCCAAACAGACCAACAGGGCCTTTCAGAGATGTGGGAAATCAAGCAGCGAGAAGGAAAGACTGCTTGGGATTTGATGCGGAGATTCAAGGATGCAATCGGAAAACTCAGCTATCCAATTGATCCAAACCATCAAAGGGATTGGTTCATTAAGGCTCTATTACCTTTTACCCAAACTCCATTAACTCAACAAAGGATCGAGACATTGCAAGATGCATTAGAGCAGGCGATGAAGATAGAAGCTATGGCGGGTTACCCGCAAGAGTTTAAGGGAGGAGCAGAGGTACATGACCCCTCCATAATGGGTCTGCAGCATCAAATAACAATTTTGACAGAAAAACTCAAGGAAATTCAACCAATGCAACCGACAAGACTAAATGTATGGTGCACGCATTGTCTCATGGAAGGACATGTGGCAATTGAATGTCCCCGGTTGCGGGGGAAGAATGTGAGGACATCGGCTGTAGGGGCACAAGGGGCTCCACCACTAGGAGGGGTTGCGCAAATAAACACCCAAGGGATATATCCACTGCAATAGCAATACACAGGGTTCCCTGCACAACAAAGTCCAACCACCAATGAGTACTGTGATATATGCAATAATATGGGCCATAAACCTCGCCTGTGTCCAATATTACAGAAATATTCCAATGTTCCAAATAATATATACTGTGAGTTTTGTGCCTCAACAACACATGGAACAGAGTAGTGCTGAGCACTGGATGCACTGGCGAAGCGGCTGGATCGACCTTCATATAGAGTAAACGAAGCTCCCCGAGGAAGAGGAGGAGGCATGAGAGGAGGCCGAGCAGGAGGTAAAGGCTTAGTAAGATGCTACAACTATGATCAGGAAGGACACGTAGCTAGAGAATTTCCACTACCTAGAAGACCCTGGTGTTCCCAGTGCCAGGTTAACACACATGCAACAAAATATTGCCCGAAGCTTATCAAAATATGGGAGGAAAGAGCCAGACAAAGGGGGGAAAATTTAGTAAATGCAGAACCCAGGTTAATGGGAACTCAGAAAATGCAAAACATGGCCATAGTAACACGAGGAGGAAAAATAATGGGGGAATATGCACATACTATGGACCCAATAAAATTGATCAGGCCAGCATCCCCAAAGCTCCTGATCAAACCAAAATGATAAAAACAGTTTTTTCAGGAGGCGTCAGAAACATTTGCCCAACTCAGGGGAAACAAAGGAATTGAGTTACAGAAAACTCAGGAAGACAATGAAACCCAAATTAATTCTGAAGCTTTGATCTAGGAGTGGTTCCATTTATTCCTGAAAATTGTTAAAAATGCGCCAATGCTAGAACAACTAAAGAAGAACTTGGAAGGGGTGCTAAAGAATAACACAGGAGCAAGAGAATTAGCGGACACAAACTAGAATTATGTACAGAGGGTAAAGGAATGGGAAAAGAAGGATGGGAAAGGAATTCTAAGTGAAAACACAAGTTGCAGGTTTCCAAATTAAAGACATCATGCTTGATCTAGGATCTGATGTCAATATCCTGCCAAGAAAAACTTGGGAAGCATTGGGAAGGCCAAGATTGACATATTCACCTATTCAACTTTGGATGGCGAACCAATATTGCATTTTTCCCATCGGCCGACTGGAGGAAGTTGAAGTTGACATTGCAGGAGTAAAGACATTTACGGACTTTGAAGTCATCGACATCATGGGAGATAAAGATCCTTATCCTGCACTATTAGGAATTGATTGGGCCTTTGAAAATTATGCAATAATAGATATGAAGAAAGAACTGATGATATTCGAGGATGGGTAGATCAGAGTCACTCAGCCACTCGACCCATACTAAGGACCGAGATATACAAAAACTATGGATAACAGAGAAGATGCTCAACTTCTGGACAATCTCTATCAAATGACTGCAGGAAGAAGAGAAGATTACATTAACCCGATAGTAGAAGGCTCTGTAAGCTGGAGGAGCATCCAAAGCTCAAAATTTCGATCAGAAATAGCTTGGGATGATTGGCAGCAAGGAGGGTATGAAACGAATACAAGGAGATACGCCAATATTGGAAGAATCAATTGGATTGGGACCGAGGTTCGGGAATACCCAATCTTATCCGATATGACGACGGTAAACCTTTTCATATCTAAGATAGAGAATAACGTACTAGAAGGTCAAAGAGTACCATTGATGGACATGGCATTACATTCCACATCTACAAGATGGTGGAGTAATCATCGCAACTCGTTGACACAATGGGACAAAGTTGCGGCAGCACTAAAAGCCATATTTAAGGAAGAGGAAGGACCCCGGGATAAGGACAAGTACCAAGGGGATTCAAACCCCAAAAACCATATGGAGAAATTTGAATCACAATGGATAACCGATGGATATTTGGAAGAGCTATGGGTCCACCGGTTTATCCACTCTCTTGACGTAATTCCAAAGGCCTGGTACCTGACGGAGGAAAAAAGAAGAGGGACCAACAAATGGCAAGAAGTTGTGGAAAAATTCACACGGTGTTTCTTGTTTTAGGGAAAGAAAGAGCCAGTTACACAAGCTTTGCAGGCTATCAAGAAAGTACTTTTCTTCCCAGATATTCAAGGGAGCGATGAGCAGTCACTTCAGTACCAAGGGGTCAAACAAAAGATGGCATGTCAAAAGATAAACATCGAAATGGATGACGAAAATATGGAGGACCTTAGGCATATGTATTTTGAAGAAACAGAGGGGGAGAGAGACATCAAAGAAGAACCAACGACGGAAGGGATCCATTTGCTACCACTAAGAACCAAGAAAGTAAATATTGGAACAAAAGACAAGCCTAAACTAGCGACAATTGGAGACTACTGGGATGGACAAACAACTAAGGAAATATTCAGTCTACTCAAGGAATATGAGGACTTGTTTCCCTCCCTCATCAGTAGTGGATCTAAAGGGCATAAAAGGGGAGATGGGAGAGATGCAGATAATACTAAAGCTCGACACAAGGCCTGTGAAACATAGGCCATATCATCTAAAGCCAAGAGTAAAGGAAAAGGTGAAAGTAGAGATCGACAAGATGTTAAAAGTAGGATTAATATTCCCAGTAGAGGAAGTAGAATGGGTAAGTCCAATAGTTATACAGAACAAAAAGGAGAAATCTGAGATATGAGTCTATGTAGATTACAGAATCTTAAACAATGCTTGTATCCATGATTCGTTTCCCACTCCATTTAGTGATGAAATTCTAGAAAATGTTGCGAGGAATGAGGCATACTCATTCACCGATGGATTCTCAAGATACCATCAGGTAAGAATAACAGAGGAAGACAAGAAAAAGACAACATTCACCACCGAATGGGGCTATTTCGCATACAATGTGATGCCATTCAGATTGAAGAATGCACTAGCAGTCTTCTCTCACATTGTGATAGCTGCTTTCCAGGAATACATCCACAAGTTCTTATAGGTCTACATGGATGATTGGACTGTCTATAGCATACTGAAAGATCATACAAGCCTATTAAAAGTAATGTTTAATCGATTCTGACAACTGTAGATCTCATTGAACCTGAAGAAGTGTATATTTGTCATGCCATTTGGAACACTACTAGGACACGTGGTATGTAACCAAGGTGTCTGCATAAACTCGGCCAAAGTAGCAGTAATAGTCAATATGGAGGCGCCGGAAATAGTAAAAAAGCTAAGATCATTGCTGGGACACACAGGTTACTACCGGCGTTTCATTCGCAACTATGCGAAGATAACCGCGCCACTAGAGAAGCTACTGAATAAGTTGGAACAGTTCCAGTGGACAGACAGCTGCAGGACAACCCTGGATACCCTAAAGGAAAAGATGGCAAGTGCGCCAATACTAGTTCACCCGGACTAGGACAAACAATTCCATGTACACATTGATGCTTCTAGCATTGTGCTCGGAGTGGTCTTGGCTCAACCAGGAGACACTTCAGTCGATCATCTGGTATATTTTTCCAGTCGCAATTTGTCCACAGCAGAGTAGAACTACACAAAAACAGAGCGGGAGGCATTGGCAATGGTGTACTCTCTTCATAAATTCCACCACTACCTGTTGGGAGGTAAGTTCAAATTTTTCATAGATCACTCAGCATTGAAATATTTAGTAAACAAACTGGTCCTAGAAGGGAGAATCTGTAGATGGCTCCTACTATTTCAGGAGTTCACCTTCGAAGTAATTGTAAAGCCTGGAAGATTGAATGTATGACCTGATCACCTATCCCGACTAGAGAATGGAGAAAATGGAGGATCTCTAGATGATCAGTTACCATATGTTGATATTTTCAGAGTAGAAGCCATCCCAGACAACTTGAACAGGATAGCAACCTACCTCATGACAGGGAAATGTCTGTAGGAGTATACTTCAACACAAAAAAAGCACCTGGTAGTTCGAGCTATAGAGTATCAACTAATAGCAGGACACTTATACAAGATGGGGCTAGACGAGATTCTTCGAAGATGTGTCCTGGACCACGAAAGTGAAACTGTTCTATGGGAAAGCCATAGTGGTGTTGTGGGAGGACATGTGGGAGCTAAACTGATAGCACACGAGTTACTACAAGCAGGCTTATGATGGTCAACATTTCATAAGGATAGCAAAGCATTTGTTCAGAAATGTGATGTTTGTCAGCGGACAAGATGACCATCCCACAGAGATGTGCTACCGCTTCATCCAATAAAATTACTACAACCATTTGAAAAGTGGGTAGTCGATTTTGTAGGACCAATTACACTGCCTGCAAGGTACTCAAAATCAGGGTACATAATGACGGTGACTGACTATTTGACGAGGTGGGCATAAGAAGCGCTAGTGAGGAACTGCACAACAGAGACTGTTGCTAGGTTCATATTTGAAAATATAATTAGCCGATTTGGGTGTCCAAAAAGCCTGACCAGTGACTAGGGTACCCACTTCATCAATGACACCATCAAATCCTTGCTGGAGAGCTTCATGATACAACACCATAAAAGCAGTCTGTATCATCCGCAAGCGAATGGTACAGTGGAAGCATTCAACAAGATACTGGAGAAAGGCCTGACGAAGATATGCAATGCATAGCACGATGACTAGGATGAGCAGATACCAGCAACACTGTGGGCATACTGAACAACGGTAAAGCGACTAAACAATCAAATGCCATTCTAGCTAGTCTATGGGAGAGAAGCGGTAGTCCGAGCAGAATTCATCATACCAAGCCTTCTAATCGCAACAACACTACAGTTATCTAAAGAAGAATCGATAAAGGAGTGATTGCAGGAGCTGCAAGAACTTGAAGAAGAACGATTTCTTGTGGAATTTCACCAGACGGTACAAAAGGAGAGGTAGAAATCTTGGCACAACTGGCATATTAAGCACAAAAATTTTCAAGTCGGGGAGAAAGTTCTACTCTATGATAGAAAATACCATAAATTCCCAAGAAGCTGCAAATGCATTGGCTAGGACCATTTCATGTCATAGAAATCAAAGATTCAGGAGTAGTTCAGTTGGCACAACTGAACGGCTAAGTTCTATAGGGATGGGTCAACGGCAGATGCTTGAAGCCCTACCAAGAGTAAGTTAACCATTTCATTTCCAATAACTCTCGCAACCGAGAGGAGTCATTAGGGTAGAATAGAGTCAATAACTCTCTCGCACCTGAGATGAGCATAGATAGGATTCCATTTTACCAAAACCAAAGATAATAAAAGAACTATAGTTGAGTTGCAGAGACCACAACGCAACCAATTGTGGTCGGGGAGGGGTAGTGTCCAGCGTGTCATCCACGTCAAATAGAAAAGCATGCCAAACATTAGCCCATCATCATTACACGTAGTACCAGTGTCAGTCTGTAGGATTACCAAGATTTGGAAATAATTGCCATAATAAATTTTCCGTAATTAGACATAACCACCAGCTGTCGCGTATGCCCAAATCCCAAAACCACAGTCAGCAATGTCAAAGCCCACAACAGCAGCTAACTAATCACACGATTGTATCCGCGGGAGAAGCCAGGGAAAAATTAATTAGTTATGGGGTCTCATCCACCTCACCCTTACCGGTTACTTACATAACCCGCATGTAGAGAAGCGCGAGAATGCCAGAAAAATATGAGTTAGAATCAGAAACATCCAAAAGAGCAAGGGAAGCCGAACCATAACCAGAAAAGAGAAGGCATCCAGAAGAAGAAATTCAAGAGAAAAGAGAGAGAATTGTTATAAAGGTATACCAGCGATGAGCTAGAATGACCAGAGTAAGTCCAGTGGTTGTGGAGTAGGAGATTGACAACAGAATTCAAAAGATGGAGTCCCTTGTGGGTAAATATGATAGTGCAACTGATCCAGGTGGATATTGGTGGTCACCCGCCTATTCCACTTGGGGCTCCACCATTGTCTATTTCAGTTTTTCAGTTTCAGCACAGTTTACTATTTTTAGTAGTTTTTCAGGTCCTAAACTTCCGGAGCCGTTTTGAGGCCCTAAACGACGTTTTTTGGGAAAACGGAGAGCAACATGGGTCCATGGATAGATCTTTCTAACGAGGTATGGTACGCGTCAAACGGAGATCGTATGCCAAAGTTACGCCCCTGGGAAATTGAAACACCAATTTACCCAAATGGGGCCCATAGTTTTGGCGCTTCATCTCCTAGGGTTAGGGTTTTGGCTGTTTAGGATTTCCCATTGTTTCTAAATGATAAATAGGCCCTCGAGCCTCATTGTAACTTAGTTCAGAGGCCTATAGCCACCACATCTCTTCTCAGAGATAGCTACTAGCGCCCTAGCTAGTTTTATTTCCATTCTGTCTGTAAGCAAATTTCAGTTCTTTGATATTAATGAAATGAAGTGTTATTTCCACTGCATCTCTGTATTTATGTTTATATGTTTATTCTATTGTGTTCCTGCATAAATTCAGATTAGTGGTATCAGAGCGGTATGTTTTTTCTCGATCCTTCTTTGCATGTCCCCAATGAGGTCGGGGTATAAGGAGCTAGGCTCGATCTGGTGGAACCTTTGCAAGATCAACCTCACAAACCCTGACGGCCTCCTATGGGGGATGAAAAGAAAGATGAGGGAGCAGAGATCCTATCAAAATATTTCTTGAGGAGGCCCTTGAAAAATAAAGGAACGTGATGATGGACAACTTTGTCCAGATCCTTCAATGACTGCCTACTAGCAGCACATCTACATCTAGCAGCCACTCTGGAGGCACAACTCCTTTTAAGGTACAAGTAAATTTTTATGTTCCCATATTTGAGCTCCAAATAGATTTAAACACCATAGATAGATGGTTGAATCTATTATAAGGATATTTCTTAGTTCATGATTTTTCCGACTGGGAGAAGATTATTTTTTCACTCCTCAAAGCTACCCCCCATGTTAAGGACTGGTGGGAAACCTACTGTGAGAACAAGGACCAGACAGAACCCTCTTTGTTCTCGGCCGTACCAACTTGGAATTCTTTCTGAGACGCCGTCAAGGAACAGTACTATCCCGTGGAGAGCTATGAGGACAAGTACATACAATGGACCGAGCTACGACAACAAAGGGATCAAGATGTGCATGAGCTGACGAATCTGTTCCATACCCTGCGCACAGGCCACCATAGATTGCATCATGGACATGCAAATCAAGAACACTCGCCAGTAGAAGATCCAACTATATCGGGTTGTCAAAGCTGGCCAACTCCTGCACGAAGGAAAGTGGTTCACCAGGGACCAAGTTCAGCAGAAATTTCCTCATCTCATGGAGGAACTTAACGCAATGGGGACCATTGCTTCCTAAGGGGGGAGGAATGATCCAGGTGGATATTGGTAGTCACCCGCCTATTCCACTTGGGGCTCCACCATTGTCTCTTTCAGTTTTTCAGTTTCGGCACAGTTTACTATTTTTAGCAGTTTTTCGGGTCCTAAACTTTCGGAGCCGTTTTGAGGCCCTAAACGACGTTTTTTGGGAAAACGGAGAGCAACATGGGTACATGGACTGATGTTGCTCATTCCAAATTTGTAGTCCTCGGATATATCTTTCTAACGAGGTATGGTACGCGTCAAACGGAGATCGTATGCCAAAGTTACGCCCCTGGGAAGTTGAAACACCAATTTACCCAAACGGGGCCCATAGTTTTGGCGTTTCATCTCCTAGGGTTAGGGTTTTGGCTGTTTAGGATTTCCCATTGTTTCTAAATAATAAATAGGCCCTCGAGCCTCATTGTAACTCAGTTCAGAGGCCTGTAGCCGCCACATCTCTTCTCAGAGATAGCTACCAGCGCCCTAGCTAGTTTTATTTCCATTCCGTCTGTAAGCAAATTTCAGTTCTTTGATATTAATGAAATGAAGTGTTATTTCCGCTGCATCTCTGTATTTATGTTTATATGTTTATTCTGTTGCATTCCTGCATAAATCCGGATCAGCAACCTTGATTGACACAGACCTTACAAATTCTTTTGAGTTTCTAGCACTGAAAATGTAGGTGTACATAGAGAATTATGCGACAGAAGTAGGGCGGGCAGCAGCAAGAGTTCTGCAAATGTTCAGGTGCATCCAACAGTCCATGATACTAAAAATGAGGAAATTACTAGTGTTCAGGATTACAGGCACTGTGATGCAATGCAAAAAATTTCTATTAAGCAAGATCCAGAACGGTTATCTATGGCTGGGAAAGGAAATCCCAATTCATGCAGAATACATCCATAGATTAACTGGACTGTCGCAAGAGGGAAGGGACATATCATCAATGTTCCAAATTGTATCTAAGAGGGCGAAGAAGGCTGGAGACATGGACTATTACGTCAAGTATGGCACTCAAAGAGGAGGGAAAGGAGCAAAGATCGAATTGATCAACAGACCGGAGGTCAAGTTCGCTTGCTACCTAATTTCTAGCCAGATAATGAGACACTATACCAAAGGGGAGTGAACCCTGGATACAATTTCGGTTGCAGAGCATTGTGTCCAAGGGACAAGGTTGAATTGGTGCTCTTTCTTGCTAAAATAATTGTTCAAAGCTTGCGAGAACAATTACAAGAGAGTGACTGGGTTTATTTATGGATATTTGACCATGGCGTTGGCCATGTGGAAATGGACCTTCCCAAGTATCCGGGTGCCGGTCAAGATAACAGAAGACCAACTTGTGGCAATGAAGTTTGTGCCTTGGAAAGTGTCTGGGGACCCTAGCACAAAAGAAGTGAATGCAGAAGCTTTTAGATTCTGGTATGGACAGATGGTTAATGTCATGATGAGTCAACAAAGAACTCCAAGAAACCTGTTAGATGGATATAGTGAGCAGGTATTGTTCGGAATCACCCACAAGCAGACTTTTCTCAAATAATTCCAAAGAATTCCATATGGTTAACGTCATGATGAGTCAACAAAGAATTCCAAGAAACCTATTAGATGGATATAGCGAGCAGGTATGGTTCAGAATCACCCACAAGCATACTTTTCTCAGGCCTACATGTGTATCGGAAACAACATTCAAGATGAGGCCCTTGAAGTTCCAGATTGATGAAGTAGCCTTCCACACGGAGGTCTGTTCATGGCTAGGAGTGGCGATGGAGGTTAGGGATGGGGTATACACATATTTCTTTGACGGAATGTTTCCAAACCTGCTGCCGGGAGAAACTTCGGAGGAAGCAGCAACCAGGATGTCAAACCTACAGCTCTTCTCGATTATTGAGCAGCTGAACACCAAGGTAAAAAGTTTTAATAGAGTAGTTCAAGGACTAGCAAGTGATGTCACTCCATTTCTGACATTTTAAGAGTTTTAGGCATCCCATTCCAATCCATCTTCCAACATAGCCTCCATATTTGCGCTAATACCCAATGTTTTTTTCAAGTCACCTCCCCTAGTGACTACAACGCTGGTTGGAAAGAGTAAAGCTGCGAAACCAGTAGCGGCACCGAAGGAAAAAAGGGCCAAGGTTGCAGGATCTAGCCTGGTGGTTGACCTCACAGGGGAGGATCCACCTCGACAGTTGAGTATAGGGGTACCAATCAGAGAAGAGCTGACAGTTGAGCCTGAAGAGGCCAGAGGGTTACCACCCCACAACCCTATATGCCCCCTTGATTTCTTAAACATCTGCATATCGCCACCTCACACCCACCAAATACCACCAACCACATCATCCATCTCTCAGGAACCCCACAACTCCACACCATCCACTTAATCAGCCACCATGTCGGATCCAACCATCGGAATAATAAATATTGGGGACCACGAAATGGAAGTTAACTCGGGAGTAGAGGGGGTACCCCTAGTTAACCCAACCTTGATCTCGCCAACTACTTTTACCGAGCTCATTAATCAGATAGGGCAGTCAATGGAAGAAACAACTGGGTCACTCCCCGAGCAGACTCCACTCCACCTAGCTGACCTAGAAGGTAAAGAAGGGCAACAAGATCTATAGATGGCGGACTCCAACAATTGGTTGCCGCATCAAACATGTAATATCCCTTTTCAGGGGTATCTCTCACACATAAGAAACTCTCAACCAGAGATGGACTGGAGGGGCTTCTACCAGATATTTCACCTCTAAAGAGAGGATGAGATCTGGAGGCTACCTAGCCCTTTCCAGACTCTGTCTATAGAGTATAGAGGAAACACATCAATGGGGATATTAACTGGAATATACCAAAGGGAAAAGGGACAGTAATACAAAGCATACAACAAGATACAAAATGTTGTCAACTGAACATGAAGCTGATTCACATGAAATAGAGAGAACAATGAGCCATGTTATTAAACTGAGAAATAGAAATGAGTACAAGAGGTGATCAGAGTGATGGCACCTCGACTTGCACCAGGAAAGTGTAAGAATACTCTTAGAAGATCAATGGAATGGCTGCTCTCTTCTCTGCGTCCAAGATGCTGGAAAATTTTCGTGCTGTTGTAACTGCTGGAATGGAATGAGCCTTTGGGGCTGTTCCCCAACTTAGAAAATGTTGAAAATATGGGAATGGCCTCCTCTCCCAAAACCCAGAAAAGCCCAGAGAGATTTTCGAGAATGGCTAACCCCAGAAAATACCTCATTTGAGGCACTACGCTATCCCCCAAGGGGAAACAATAACCTTGAAGGAAACACTGCAAAATATGGCATCACCCTCTACAAAATGTCTCCAATAGGTAAGGGCTGATCCCTTCCCTAATCCTCTGGTCTGAATCCACCCAAATCACCTCAATCCAGAACTCTCCCCAGCTAGAACTGTGTCCTCCCTCTGCAAGACTGCGCTGTTCCTCCAAGGAATGCTCCTCAATGACCATGGATTTGATCTCTCCCGAATATCTCCAATAGGTAGGGGCTGGCCCCTTGCTCACTTCTCTGGCCTGAATCCTCCAAGATGACACCAATCCGGAGATTTCCCAAAATGAACTGCATCCTCCCTCTCAAGACTGCACAGTCTATGAATGCACTTCTCCTCCACAAATGCCAAACTTGATCCTCCTACGAAATGTTGATGGAAATACCTCACCCGAGCAAGAACTCGAAGTCTCCCAGGGCTGAGGGTGGGATCTCCGAACGGAGACACCCGGTGTACTAAACAATACGTGCAGACTAGCTAAATAGCAAGCGTGCTCAATGTCTAGAGACAATCTCCAAAATGCATAATCATCAATCATGAGAGAAATTAGGTAGCCTCTCCTCTATTTATCTTGGGTGAGCCTCCCTCTCTCCTTGGCCCCACCATGCTACATTGCCTCTCTTTGGCCCACGCTGCCAACTCAACTGTGATGGCTAGGTCCACGCTGTCTAAGTGTGTCACCTCTCTACATTGTCACTTGGCCCCCTTTGCCCACCTTGACCACAATGTTATTTCTCCTAAGTGACTTTACGGAGTGCGTTTTATCCTAAGTGGGTCATATTCTCCTTTTCACCCACTTTATTTATATTTTAACTTTATAAAGAAAAAATTAGTCAAAATTAATATTTCCAATTAGCTGCTGCTAATTGGGAATATTACAGCCCTCCCCGACAAAAATTGCTTGTCCTCAAGCAATGCCTGAACAAGCCCCCTCTCTAGCTGATGCTCCCCAACATCACTGAAAAATGTGCTTGGGTCCCAGATATGCCACTGAATCTTCCCCGTCCCCTGTATCACCCTGATATGGAGGGATCTCTCAATGCCAGGATCCCAAGCCATCCTGTCAAACATGAAGCTCCACCTGCTCCACCCACCATCCTGCCATGCTAATGAAGTCCCCCACTTCATCAGTGACTCGCTAATCCTGATGGAAGATATAGATAACCTCCCCAAGTAGTATACAACTCACCCATAGAAGTTATCGAGCTGTGTAGAGCTGTAATGCTCAAGTCCCCTGCTATACTCGAAGAGGTACCACCATGTTGAGCTGCGCTACTTTGATCATGAGATACTCCCCATCATGCACAGACTGTATCCCCCTCTCCTCGGACCTAGTGGCAGGAGATCTATGAGAGAAAATCCCATCCGACCCAGGCATTGCCATGATGCTAATACCTACCTCTCCGAATGCAGCTCTGAATCTATGCAACAACAGAGAAAGTCTGCCTTGCCATCCGATGGAGGCCTCCATGTACCCCCATGTGCCAACCCAATAGGGTACTAGATCACTCTCTGTCCTGACTCCAACCATCATGAGATAGAATGGGTTATCAATCAACTGAATCTCTGCATCCCATAGTCGGACCTGCTGCACCATCGCTCTGACAACTGCGAGAATCCCTCCGTGCCTCATCTCTAGTCCCTGCTCGTGACCAATATAGAGGGTCCATATATCATGGGAAAATATGATGCATGCTAATCTGTCCCGTGTCGGCCACTGTGTAGTACCGATGATCCCTGGTAGCCATATGTGACAAATAGCCACCCCCTGAATGCAATCAATAGATATATATCTGATACTCGCAATCGACTCAAGGTATGTGGATCCCTCCTGTCTCTGCCAACCATCTCCACTGAATATGCCATCCACCCTCTCGATAATGTGTCGATACATTGTCTGGAGCCCAGACAAATACTGGGATGCTTCCTCTGCTGTACCCAATATCCTCTGCTCATGCATGGTCTCGACATGTCCTGAGAAAAGAGTGATGCAAGTCTCCCTCATGACTTGCTCCCCAATCGTAGGCTCAGTGATGACTGATGTGCCACCCCTGTAGAGGATCATCTCATCCCCTGACCTGTGGCTGTCAACTAGTGCACCGACCCAGTGCCACTGCTGAGAAGTCTCTCCAGTAGTGTGCTGACTGCCATCCAAATATCTTGGGTGAGCCTCGCGTACCCTGCTACTCATGCCCAAAGTGCCAAAGGACAACAACAAAATCGATTGTGCCCGTGAGTGATGTAGAAGAGGGTCGAGTGCGTGAGTCCCCATAGATACCATCAAGTATCACTCATCTGTCTCCCCATCGATCTTGGGTGAAATACCCTCAAAGGTAAGCCTGGTGTCCCTGTCCGTGAGTCTCCCTGGATGCAATACTCTAAGACCCTGCTATGCTTCACCATACACCCTCGCATACCACTGCTCATCCATGTACTCCTCGACATGCCACTGCACACTGAGGCATACCCCTGTACACTACTAGATACCCCCTACTACTGCTGTACCACCCTGTACCATCTCGTGCCTTGTCTATGTCAAGGCATCGGTCACTCCTTGCGTGTCCTCAATGTGATGTAGGACACTCCTACTCCCCAATGCAGACCCACATGCTACGGTACACCACCATGCAACTCCATGTCCACCAGTAGTCCACTGCTCAATGCTAGAGGCTCCCACACATCCTTGGATGTGATGACCTTGATTTGTGTCTCTACATGTCGGACCACCCCTAATCGGTATCATCACCTCCACTATCGCATCGCTATACCCACCAATGAATGGATCATCACTCCAAACCCTCCCCGAGGGGTCTGAGAAGTGAATCTCCCTATGTGTCAGTAGTGATACCACCACTGCTCGGCTCCGTTGTGTCCTCTATGCCCCACAAAGGTGAAGAATCCTTGGCCCCATACAAGGCACCATCTGGTGCCATACCAGTGCCACCTCCTCTGACAAGCTTCTGCCAAGGTATGTTGATCACCCTGTGACCCCGTGCACAAATTTCATACCAAGACAACCTAGGGAGTTTTCCCATAAACTGGTTGGCCAATGGAGCTGACTGAAACTCCCCTAGCAAATGTGCATGCTCAACTGCTAGGCCAACTGTACCCTCCAAGACATAGTCAACCGACCTGCTCGGGAAATGATAGGTGATTCTGCCTAGATCCCAATGCTAGTCTGGGGTTCCTATATTCCCAGCACCTGGAAACTCCTGTTGAACTACACCTGGGTACTCCACCATTATCTCCGTAACCCACTCCACCATGTACGAACTCAAAATATCTCGCCATCCAACCTCAACAAGTGGATGTTGCACCCTGTGCAACTCTAATCATCTCATACCACTATCCAAGTCAATGTATGAGATCTGACTAGGTGGCTCCGTCTCTCTCTCTCCAATGGAAAGATGTGACCCAACAATGCTACTAGCCCTGTCTATGCATGCCTGAAGGGGGCTGCTCTCACACTCTAATGTGCCCTCTAGCTGTACCATTATGGAATCCAGCCGTTCCCCAATGTGGGCCAACTTGGCCGCTGACTCGGCACAAACCATTATCATGCCCTCTAACTCCTCGTTTTGTAACAAAATAGCCTCTCGTACTGATGTGGCCTTCCCTTTCAAAACTAGAAGGTCGGCTCGAAGCTGATGACACCGTTGTGTGCGACCATCATCCAATACCTCTGTATCTCCTAGTGTCTCTTCAAAGATGGATACATCTCCTGGGACCTCACCCATCTTCCGTGTGCTGCTACCACCCTAAGACTCGAACACTACCCTAGTCATCACCTCAATGGATGGTACTACTAGGGTGAGCTCTACTCCCTTTAATACGATGTCAACCAACATGGTCAAAGAAGTCTCCAGCACAAGTGACCCTTGCACCATACTGAGTGTATCCACATGCTCCCCATGATCCTGTGTGCTCTCATCCTCCAAGTGTGAGGTAGCCATTTTGATGGCTTCCCCTTCTGTCATTCGGTCAAGCTGGAAAGAGATGTCCAACCTTCCCACCCGATCTCGAACCGTGAAATTAGTGGATCCATCATACGTGGGAAAAGGTGTCCTCCTAGTGGTATGCTGAAACTCTGAACTCTGCGTGCTAGACCCCCCACTGCTCCTTCCTCCTTCATCCTGCCTAAGCTGACAAAAATATCTGAAGGGCAAAGCTGCTCTGAAATTCCCCCCCATGGACTGCCATTCGTGGAAATAATCTCCAAAGGGTATATGATCATGCCGCCTCCCTTTCTCACTCGGTACTGGAGGTAAGAATGTAGGCATTGTGAACCTGGTTGGCCTACTGAAGGCTGGTAAATGCTGGTCATACTTTTGTGAGACCCCCATATTTTCCACCTCTACTGCGTTTGGTGGGTAAAATTCTTCCTACCCTCTCTGTTCATAGAGAAATATCCCCATGGCTGCTCTTCCAGTGTCATAAACAACTTGCTCCATAGGCTGAGCCAGGTCTATGAGCTCTGATACCACTGTAATATCCCTTTTCAGGGGTATCTCTCACACACAAGCAACTCTAAACCAGAGATAGACTGGAGGGGCTTTTACTAGATATTTCACCTCTGAAGAGAGGATGAGATATGGAGGCTGCCTGGCCCTTTCCAGAATCTGTCTATAGAGTATAGAGGAAACACATCAACGGGGATATTAACTGGAATATCCCAAAGGGAAAAGGGACAGTAATACAGAGCATACAACAAGATACAAAATGTTGTCAACTGAACATGAAGCTGATTCACATGAAATAGAGAGAACACTGAGCCATTTTATTAAACTGAGAAATAGAAATGAGTACAAGAGGTGATCAGAGTGATGGCACCTCGACTTGCACCAGGAAAGTGTAAGAATAATCTCAGAAGATCAATGGAATGGCTGCTCTCTGCTCTGTGTCCAAGATACTGGAAAACTGTCGTGCTGCTACAACTGCTGGAATGGAATGAGCCTTTGGGGCTGTTCCCCAACTCGGAAAATGATGAAAATATGGGAATGGCCTCCTCTCCCAAAACCCAGAAAATCCCAGAGAGCTTTTCGAGAATGGATGACCCTGGAAAATACCTCCTTTGAGGCACTACGCTATCCCCCAAGGGGAAACGCTAACCCTGAAGGCAACACTGCAAAATATGGCCTCACCCTCTGCAAAATTTCTCCAATAGGTAAGGGTTGATCCCTTCCCTAATCCTCTGGTCTGAATCAACCCAAATCACCTCAATCTGGAACTCTCCCCAACTAGAACTGCGTCCCCCCTCTCCAAGACTATGTTGTTCCTCCAAGGAATGCTCCTCAATGACCATGGCTCTGATCTCTCCCAAATATCTCCAATAGGCAAGGGCTAGCCCCTTGCTCACTTCTCTGGCCCGAATCCTCCAAGATGACACCAATTCGGAGCTTTCCCAAAATGAACTGCATCTTCCCTCTCAAGACTGTGTAGTCTATGAATGCACTGCTCCTCCACAAATTCCAAACTCGATCCTCCTGCGAAATGCTGATGGAAATACCTCACCCGAGCAAGCACTCGAAGTCGCCCAGGGCTGAGGGTGGGATCTCCGAACGGAGACACCCGGTGTACTGAACAGTATGTGTAGACTAGCTAAACAGCAAGCGTGCTCAATGTCTAGAGACAATATCCAAAATTCATAATCATCAATCATGAGAGAAATGAAGTAGCCTCTCCTCTATTTATCTTGGGTAAGCCTCCCTCTCTCCTTGGCCCCACCATGCTATGTTGCCTCTCTTTGGCCCACGCTGCCAACTCAACTGTGCTGGCTGGGCCCACGCTGTCTAAGTGTGTCACCCCTCTACGTTGTCACTTGGCCCCCTTGGCCCACCTTGACCACAACGTTATTTCTCATAAGTGACTTTAGGGAGTGTGTTTTATCCTAAGTGGGTCATATTCTCCTTTTCACCCACTTTGTTTATATTTTAACTTTATAAAGGAAAAATTAATAAAAATTAATATTTCCAATTAGCTGTTGCTAATTGGGAATATTACAAAACACCACCACAATCACTGCAGGATCAGTCAGTGAGATTAGTCACCAGTAGACAGCCACTCCGTGCACGAATGCCAGATTAGGGTACCTCTAGTATAGAAAGCATGGAAACTTGGGGGATAGCCCAACTATACCATTTCATTTAGAGAGAAGCACAACAAGCCGAGAGACTCCACTCGGAGCTCCAGCAGAAAAGCGAGCAGAAAAAACAATAGATAAGCATGCTTACTGAAGAGCGTGAACAACTGACGACGGAAAATGGGCAGTTACAAGAACAACTGGAGACAGTAACCAGAGTATTCAGGGGCGTTTGGCCTATGGTAATGTCCAGCAGCAGCCAAATACTAGAAGAGACGTAGGAAACTGATGTAGTCGAGCAAGCAGTCCACCTCAGGGTGGCCTATTCAAATCTCCAGCAAGAAAATGTAGAACTCAAGGCAGCATTGGTAGCCCGACCTGCGTTACCCAACCCAGCAGTTATGTACTCGACACAAATTTCAAAAAGACAGGGCCAAGTAATGAAAATGCAGGAAGTTCTGAGTACTGTAGCAAAAGAAGCATACGACCTACTGAAGGGTCTACAGGAATGCTCGACAGCCCTTACTTTGAAGGCACAACCGGTCTCGCTACAGCTACAAAAAATATCAAGAGAAATCTAGGAGGCCACGGACTTGACTGGACTTGACCAGCTCTATGCACAGGCAGACATGTTAGAAGTCCAGATACAACAAATCGAAGAGGATTCAACAGCGGCCAAGCAAGCCATCCGAGAGCTCCAGCAGCGCGTAAAATTTAGTGCACATACAATGCAGCAATTGGCCTCTGAGGCCAATAATCAAATCAACACCATGTTTTGTGCGCTGTTTCCGAATGTAGGGGAATAAGTTGTCACGAAAATCACAGCCGAGATTGATGAGCTAATGCAAGGATGGTAGCAGACCATGAAAACCTTCCAAGAACTCAAGGAATCAAATCTAACCAAGGTCCCAGAGTTGGGGCCCTTGTTTGGACAACCGGGAGAATAAAGGTATGCAAAGCAGGGCGCAGGGCTGAGTGGACCCATGGAAGTAGAGACAGTGCAGAACAATTAACTCGGGGTGAGTCAATAGGATATGGTCAGGGCCTGTTGGGGCCCTTGTTTTGAAATTCAACAGCTTTTGAGTTGCGGCTAGTATGTGGTAGAACGCAACCACGGTAGGCAGAAATCTATCAAGGTTGTGAAGGAGTAAAGGACAGGTGTCAAGGATGTTGCGGGAGCAAGCACAGATGGTGGAAGAGCGCAGAAGGAAACAAGCAGTAGAACTCCCGACTAACAAAAAGAAACAGAAGACAGCTGAGCGAGAAGAAAGGAGGAAGTGTCAGTCTCTCTGGAAATAGAACAAATAGGCAGCCGGCTAATGTGAAGGGGTGATTGGTGCAGACGGGATCAAGCAGCAGGGAGCCACAGGAGAGCTCTGTCTATGTTGTACTGTTCTCCATTATTCTGTAGTTCTGTATTTCTATCTATCCAATAGGACTTCTTGTATTCTGTTCTATTCATGCTCATGTAGTTGAGCTCTGTAATAGCTTGTCACTGATAGCCGATGCTTAATACAATCAGAAGTGTTGTTTTGGATTTCTGTTATGGTCTTGAATGAATGGTTTTGCAAGCACTCTTAAAATTTTATTTACTGCAAGTCTGAATGTATTTCCAAGAGATATATGTCATGGAACATTGTATTGTGGTTGTTTCGACTTTTAACATAACTTTGATTTGTCTGGATCAATGTTGTTGGATCGATACCGATCGACTCCCTACCTTAGTAAGGTCATGGCATGCCTCAGGTGAGACTCTCGAATCTTCGGAGCTAGGTGAAAATGTCAGCGTGAAGCTAGACTATGACAGAAAACCTTGTTGGCCCTTAAACTAAACCTGAGTCTTCTCCACGAGCCCTGTTCTCTTGCCAACACTAGCTTTGATGGGTCATACCCAATTTTCATTACTAAATCCTCCAGGGATTTAATATTTGTGTCTTTGGCCATGGAAGAGATCCTTTCCATATTTAGCTGTGAGTGTGCGTTGGATAAAATAGCCTGCAACTTTGAGAGGCTCATAGCTGTACTAGTCAAGGTGGAGGATACCATCTCTCCTGTCTTCTTGTGCATCTCCATTTGGTCAATTGGATGAATTCTCTTTATATCAAACTCAAAAGAGGTCTTCTTGTAGTCTGTTGCACCTTTGGGCTGAGAAATTTGTGCTTCTAATAATGCCATCCTCATTCTTCCCTTCTCAGAATCAAATGTTGATAGAAGTATACTCTAGGAGTTGCTTGTTTGTTTCCAAAATTGGTTATATATGTTGGTCTTGAGAACATCATTCCTTCTTTTGATTTCTTTGAATGTTTCATAGATATCTTCCTCTTCTTGTCCCGCAGTGGATGTAGGAGTCTACACATTCTGTTGTTGGAAAGGAACAGTAGCAGAGGATGTTGAGAAAATTGTTTGGCCACCTGGTGAATCTCTGATTGTGATGACTGCTCGCTGGTCCTTATCACTGCCCTGGTCAAAGTTAATGCGGACTCTAGAACTCTTCTTGTATTTCATTTTCAATTATTTGAAGGAGGAATCAATTTCCATGTCAGTTTGATCCTTGCTTCCTATCTCCTCTTCATTCTCTTTTCCTTTGTCATCTTGTGCTCTTACAACTTTTCTTTCTTGTGGAGTGGGTGTTTGAATTCCTGAAGTAGAGATGACCTGCTATTCTGTCTCCTGAAGTGTGTCTGCTTCCCATTCTTCTTGGTTCATGTACTTTACAATCTCCAATATGTGAGTATGAATGTAGTGTGTGAACTTGTTCTCCACCCTCTTCTTGGAGATGATCCCCATTGGATCATAAGACCAAGTGAAGCTATGGCTGAACTTCATCTCTTTCAAGATTTTATCTACCTCATCTCCAGCTACTCTACTGTTGCAAATAAATGGAACAATCTATGATTTGATCCTGAATTGAGACTTCTTCTTGGCAGAGACAAAATGCAGATCATCTGCATTCATCATTTGTTTGATATATTCAAGTGTGAAGATCCTCATAGAGAGGTACTTGGGTATTTTGTATGGGGCCAATTCACTGTCGAAAACCCTGATCTTTGTGTAGTTTTGGTAGAGGTACCAATCAACTATCCTAATCTGATCTGTCAACTACATCACCTTCTTGATTTCCTCACTGATCCTTGGCTCTACGGTACTGCTGAGTGCACTGATTGCTGGATGAACAAATAGGTATACAAAACTCTTGTAGGAATATTTTTCTTGCTCCTTCATCAATAAAGTAGTCCAGAAAATCATTAACTGCTGTTGAGAATCACCATTTAGCTTCACCATATCAAATTTGAACTTGATGGATTGAAAACAAGAAAACATGTACACCAACACCGAGGTGTATTTGAATACCTCTTCTTTCTAGAATTTCAGGAACTGATCATGAATTGCATTTGCAAGAAACTGTGCATAGTTGAACATGACTTTGGGTTGAGCATCTGAGGAGAGAATAGACAAGAAACCAATCATGGTTTCATTTACCCATTAATCATTATGATATAATAACAAGTAATACAAAAAAGAGATGATGTGTTGGGTCCTATCAAGAATTATGGATGATGGATATGGTGGATTCTTGGTAGGCATTGGTGCATTAGTGGTCATGAATAATTCTAAGGTTTTGGCCCTACTGGTGAAATCTAGATTTTGGTATAGATCTACAAGGGCCTCATATGAAAAAGGGATAGTGTTCTCAACAATGGGGGCTTGCATCATCTCTTGAATGGATGGGGCATTGATGTAAAATAAAGTTTCTCTTGCAAGGTTCACTAGGGCTCTCTGTTTAATTTCATAGAATGATTGGTATTTTCTAATTATCTCAGGGTAGCTATGGGTTTTGGGAAAAATTTAATAAGGAAAAATGGTTTTCTAGAGGCCTATTTCATCAAATTCTTCAAGGAATTTGTACTCAAGGCAGTAGTAGACATCGAACAAGTCGAAGTCAGAATCTATCTCGTGGATTTTGTAATCTCTGTCACCCAGGGGTATGTGGTCTATATCTACCTAGGAGTAGATCATGGGGTTAAAGGGCTCCTGGTATTTCCTGGGAGGCATGCTTCTTCAATGTATCTTCTTTCTCAACCTGCAATGAAGTACGAGATGAAAGAAGGGGGAACGGAGAAAGGGAAATTGCTATGGAACAGTACCGGGGAAGGGGTATGACAGAGGGGTATCGTGACCAGGATTGAATATTCTAAAGGATAATTTAATCCGGTTCACAGAGATTTGACAACTCTTCTTTGATAAACAAAGGCTCTTCAGAAACAATTTTAAATTTCTATAATAATACCTGCGAATCCAACACCTGCAACAATTTTGACAATAAAAAATAGAGTAGACTCTACAGTTATGTTGAATTTTGGCTTTAAAAAAATGATTTGGTGGCCATGGAGTTGGCACGGGTCCGTTGGGTAACAGCTCGACCATTTATGGAACAACAGGTAGCTAGCAGGAAGAGGTGTGATAGGGCGGAGTGGACATATGGTGGTGGACGTGGCGCAACAACATTGGTAACGGTCAAATGGATGTGGCGGTATTGCGAACAGTGGATACTACTTTTTGAAGGGGGTCAAAGGCGTTCGGTGGTATTGGCAGGAAGGGGGGGGTGTGAACCGTTCTCGGCATGACATGTCACTTTCTTTGTGGAATTGAATACTGCCCATTTCGGACCCCACCCCATTTTTTAAAGTTCGACAACTGAGGGGGCCTGAAAAGAATTGTGTGTCATCCGATATGTGGGGGTGAGAAGAGACAACGAGGAGTTGTAGGAAGTTTAAGGTAGATGTGATGGGGTGATGGGAGGTGGGACCCGACTTATATTTCATACGAGGATTTTTGAAATAACAAATGAATGGCAAGGAATTTTTTGTGATAGGCTGATGCACAAAGGCAAGGAAGGAGTCCCACCTTATATCGCAAATCACAGGTTGGAAGTTTTTAGTTATGAGTGGCGGAGGAAAATGTTAAAAATGGTGATGTGCGAAGTGCGATGAGCAGGAGGTGACATGGTAGGGAAGTATCCCATTGTATCACAAATTGCAGGTTGGAAGTTTTTAGTTATGAGCGACAGAGGTAAATGCTAAAACTGGCGATGTGTGAAGTGCGACAAGCGAGAGGTGATGTGGTAGTGAAGGGTCCCACTGTTTCGCATCAGCGGTTCGAAGAAACAATGAATGGATGTGGAGAGGAAATTTGTAGTATGTCGATGCGAAAAGGTAAGGAAAGGGTCCCATCGATGTCGCTTTGGGAAGTTTGTGAATCAACAAATGAATGGCAAGGAAATTTTTTGATCTACCAATGCGAATTTCGATTTGGGACTTAGCGGGACTTGTATAGGACTTAGGATAAAAATTATACATAAGGTATTCCACAAATGATTTTGAAATACAAACATTTTTAAAACATAAATCCCTTTCCACCTTTTGAGTGTAAACACCCTGTATTTTGATCCTCGTCTGCCATAAGAAAAATTGGATTTTGATGCTACACTAGGGGGAACAAATTTCACCTCTTCCTTTCATTATTTCTCCTCAACACAAAAGCCTATCCAACTACTCACCTAAAATTTTTTCTTCCTTTCAGGGTGCATTTGGGGTAGCAGACCCTTAAATCGTTTTTCTTTTGACTTTCTACCCTAACACCTATCCTTATTTCAACCATTGATTCACTTTAAACTGTTGAGCCAATTTCATTTTCGACCTATCTACTGATAAGCCAAGATTAAAAAATTTGGAAAATCTCTATTCTCTAACCTATCAACAGAAATTGAAAATTTTCCAATCATGATTAAACTGTATGACTGGATAACTTATCTAATGAGTAGTGGCATTGAACTTGCAACACTTTCAGTTTTATTTCTTTTTGGGGTTTTTCTTTATTTTCTTTTTCCCTTTTTCTCTTTTTTATATAACATATATATATATATATATATATATATATATATATATATATATATATATATATATATATATTTGAAATCATTTAAATTTTGAAAATCCTTTCAATAATGAAATATTTGCAAGAAATATGAAGTATCCAATCACCTTGAGATCCTATTATTTATATGGTACCAACACCTGTAATTTTGTTGTTTTTGTGGTTACATCCATGATATATGATAGTCGATTAGTGCAGTGATATTCACGTGCATCATTTATTCATGCATGTCACTTAACTTGTTGTTATATACATTGTGGTCATATGCATGATGATTACTGTCATTATGGTTAAGTTCTTGATATTATTATGTATCTTGCTAATTTGAATTGGGATGTGAAAATGTATATGGTTATGATATTAATGTATGATTTAATATACTTGCGATGTTGTGTCATAATAATATTGAATGAACTATGCAGATGTTATTGTTATGCATGCATGTTAGTTATTTATGAGTTTATCATGTGAGAATATTAGCTAGCTACTATTATCGATATCATGACCTTATTTATGTATGAGTTGATGTGCTTGTGAAGTTATATCAAGCTAATTTGGATTGATTTTGTAGACGATATTTCCTCCCATGAAATAAACTAAGGTATGATTTTGATTATGTCTTCTATTTAGTTTATCTAACATGGTATGTTGTAGGAAATACTTTCGAGATCAGGAAAATAAATAAGAAGTGTTGCAACTATACTTTAGAGGCTATCATATTTGCAGAAGCAGGGATAACTGAGAATTATTCATGGATAGGAGGAAAGGACTAATGGGGTATATGGAAATAAGTCTTGATCAAGACACATGATGGACAAATATGACACTATCATAGGTGGTAAATGGTTGGATACACCTTAAAGACGAGCTAACACTCATGGATTTATTCTATTTCTAGTTCTAAGGGGCATCATCGTCATTACCGCCAACTTCCTTATAGGCAGAGTGAAAAGTAGTATTTTCTAGTGGAGTTCTATGATTTGAAGATGGGTTCCATGATATATGATGAGAACAATATTAGATTCCTAGAGCTATTGAAGTATGTGCCTTATCTCAAGGACAAGAAAGTAATTATATAAAGTTTCATTAGTGGGCTGCCATTATCATTCAAAAATTAGATTAAGTTTGATGATCCTTAGTCATTTGTGAAAGCCATAAAAAAATTGAAGCATTGTTATGAGCAGTCAAAGCGCAAGCCTGATTTCAAGCGTGACTGGAAGGGTGCAGGTAGCAAGGAAAATATAAAACCTCATAAGAAGTTCAATGCAATTGAGAGATGACATAGGTCTCAACATGTGGAGAAACAAGGTAAAAAGATATGGAAAAGAACCATTATGGATTATAACATGTGATAGAGATCACCACAGGAAGGATTTACCTTTGTATCATAGTGCATAGTGGATGTGTGGTAGTCATAATATCTACAATGTGCATTAGGCCTGGAAAGTTGGGGATGTAGGCTAGAGAATTCCCCGGATCTATGCAAAAATTGATAAAAGGAAGGAAAGTCATCAAAAATTTATCATTAATATGGAAGGAGGAACTAGAGGGAGAGTTCTAGGCAGAGCCTCAATGCATCTTGCAGCAGAAGGAGCTCATGCTCCAGGACTGAGTGATAGAGAAATTTAGTGTGCATGGAAGCACTTTGGGGCTGATGAAGCTACATTATAGATGATTTATCAGGTGTAGGCATAATAATGGGTTTTTAATTATGTATCGATTCATCAAGGGAATTGGAGTCGCTTGAGAGATAACATGGATGTGTTCATTGCAAATAAACATGATGGGTACAACAAGTAAGCTAATTGGTATATTGTTATATCTATTTTTGCACTGACAATTGTGTGTTTATGGAAGTATGATGTAGGGGTTTGCATGGCAAGAGAGACTACCATGAAATCTTGAAGAAGGCTTGGGCTGAGATTTCCTTTGGAAGAACTGTGAACCGTGGGGTGGAGTCCTATTGGCTATTGCTAGTTTTGTTCTTTTGGTGTTTTATGACTTGTCTACGCTTGATTTACAATTTTGATTATGTCTGGTGCATGTCCTTGCCACTTTTTTTGTGGTGTTGTATTGTTATTGGTTTTTCATGGTTTTATTCTTGTTTGCTTCTTGTTCTTGCCTTTTATGTTTTGAGGGTATTGGAAATTGGTTAGGGGAAGAGGAAATTTAATGGAGCTATGGGGGAGCTAAATGAAACCAGAGAGGTAATGTAAAACCTGGAAGAATCTCAGTGTATGTATAAGGGAAATTAAAGGCAAGTACATGAAAAATGGTTGAGCTAGTTGGGTCCATTGGGGTAAATGGAAAGTGGTGAGATGATCATGAGAAATATAATCAAGAAAGGTGAAGTAAATGGATTTGAGGCATCAAATTCCTTAGATATTTTGTGAACCGTTGTTCTCAATGCTGTGCATGTTGTGCATGGATAAAGGGAGTTCTCTTAACCTTGACCTTATGATGTCTAGAAATTGTTTTATGATAATGTTAATGGTGATATAGATAAGGTTTGAAAAATTTGGTCATCCAATTGGAGAATCAATGGCCTTTTCTAGCATAAAACACTATCAAAGAATCAGGGGCATTCCCCTTTGCAGTTGTTATCAGAGAAGCGCCTTTTTTAGGTTTCAGTTTTAGGTCCCTATATTACTATTATAGTCCCTTATTGTTGTTACTGTAACCCCCTTATTGTTATTATTTTACCCTTGTAACCCCCATATTTTTATTATTGTGCCCTTAAATTATTATTGTTAGGTCGGATAGGATTACATTGTGGCCCCATGGACTTCTATATATAGAAATGAGGTTTTGTAATTTGTATCATCCAAGAATTTTTCATTCATGTAATGTATTGGAGCTTTCCCCCTCGAAGTGGCTTATTTTTAAGGCATTGATATCTCTTTTCTTCTATTTTTGGAGTTGGTTTCACAACATTTGGTATCAGAGCTTTGTATTCTAGGGTTTTGCTTCCCCAAACAGGTCATCGTGGAATTTTCGCTATAAAAATTTTTCTACGAAGGTTCAGAAGCTAAAATTTTGAGAGTGTGAAGCTAAAATCCTGAGGAACATCGTTGAAAATGTTTAGAGCTTTGTTCACAATATTTGCAGAGATATTATTTGTGGAAGTTAGGGCTTTTTGCAGGCTCCTGAATTTAACCTAAATAGGTCATCGTGGAAGTTGCGATATAACTTTTCTTCTACGAAGTTTAAGAAGCTGAAATTTTTAGAGAGCGAAGCCAAAATCTTGAGAAACATTGTAGCAAACTTTCAAAGCTTGGTTCACAATATTTTCAGAGATATGATGTGTGGAAGTTGGGTCTTTTTCAGGCTCCCGAATTTCATCTCAAAGAGGTTATCGTGGGAAAATCTTCATAACTCTCTCTCTGAACATTGGATTGGAATGATGTAAAAAGTGGTTGTAAGTACACAGAATTTAGTTTATTTTCTATCAATTTCAGAGCCAAAGGAGGAAAAAGTGACACGTGGAAAGTCGTACAAGTTTGCTATACTGAACCAGTCCATAATTGGGTCATTGTGGGAGATTGGACATAACTTTGCCTTGAAGAATCCAAATCAGGTCAGACTTGTGGCATTCGAAAGAAGATTCAGAGGATTACTTCAGGGCCCAATTTGAGATATTGAAGATCTGAAATCACAGATATAATTCAGTTTCAATATCGAGCTCCTCAAAATCAAGAAAAATGTGTGTATTTTTTTTTCAAATTGCATAAGTCTTGTTTGAGAAATTAGTTGTAGTTGATTCCAAAGGCATATTGGGCATAGCTATCAGTATTGGGTTCTAAAATTCCTCCTAAAAATAATTAAACACCCATTAAGCCTTCAGAAGGCTCTACAATGACTCATGAAGATTAAGAAATGCAACATGAGATATCAAAATTCCATGAGCAAGTGCACCAAATTTCGGTATTGCAAAGAGCAACAAAAAATGAGACGGATGTTTTGAATAAAGGCGTGGAAGCTAAGATGAATGGTTTGGAAGCTAAGATGGATGGCATGGAAATTGGCATGGAAGCTAAGATTGATGAAAAAATGGAAAACATGAAGAATGATCTAAAAGAAGACATGGAAGGTTTGACAAAGTTGATACAACAAATGTTTCCTAATGGTGAAAAGATAGTAGAGGAAACTCATGATGAGAACAAAATAAATGCTAATCGTGATTTCATAAACTCTAATGTTGGCGGGAAGAACCACCATATTCCAAAAATGGATATGAGGAATTTTGATGGAAAGGATCCTGTAACATGGATACTACAGATGGAGCAATATTTTGATCTCCATAACGTGCAAAACACACAAAACGTACGCATTGCAACTTTACATTTAGAACAAAATACATTTGTATGGTATCGATGGCTTTGCTCCCGTAAAAAAATTGTCACTTGGTCAATTTTTAGGGAGGAAATGATAGCACATTATGAGGATACAAAGAGCAACACCTTCTTTAGCCAATTGATAAATCTCAAACAAAAGGGTTTAGTGGGGGAGCACATTGAGGACTTCCAAAATTTGAATATAAGGGTAACTGATATTCCAGAGGAACACAGGATTGATCTCTTCATAGGTAATTTAAAGGATAACATCCAACATGAAGTTCGCGTTTTGGAACCTGATTCATTGGAGAAGGCATTCAGGTTGGCAAGAAAAATTGAATGTAAAATTATGGCGACAAGGAAGCCTACCACTCACTTCTACAAAGAGGGAAGTGTTGCTACTCCTAGATTTCCACAACCTACAAGGTTGACACCACAACAATTGGAAGAAAAAAGAGCAAAAGGGCTTTGCTACAGTTGTGATAGAAAATATACTAAAGGTCATAAGTGTGCTGAAAATGTTAGGGTCCCGTGATTTGGCTGATTGGCAAGCCAAATGACGATGTAACATCAAACCAGTCTTTGGAGCCCAAGGACCTAGCCTTCCTGGACTCAGAGAGGGCTCTCTCTATATGTGTAAGGGATATCTGTGTGTTTGCTTATTGTGATTTGATCTTAAGCTAGTTATGAAGTAAGTTTTTTGGTTTTTTAATTTGTGAGGGATGAAACTGATCAAAGATATAAAATAGATAACAAGATGTTAGATTAACTGGGCTTTGAAAACAAGATTGCATAGTCTTAGACAAAGGGCAAGATCAGAACAAGACCTCCTTGGTTCAACAAATGACAATCTAATCAGTCAAAGAGAAATTTCATGGATGGAGCTATGGTTAGCCATGAGTAAGCAGGGCATACCATAAATCATACTTAGCATGCATAAAACCATGAATGAAACGAGCAACAATATCCTTAAGTTATTAAAGAGAAATCAAGAATTCTTTAATGTGACTAAGAATGAAGAAAACATGGAAGCTATGAAGAAAAAGGAAATTTGAGGTACTTCCAAGGGCATGTCTCAAATTTGTTCTCTACTGTCCTATAGCAAGCAAGAACCTCGATTTATGAATGAAAACTAGGAAACAAAACAAAGAGAGAGACACTATACCATTATACCAAGTCATGGAATCCAACAACAATCCTCTTTCATCATCCAAGAACATCTAAGAGACTATCCAAAAGCATGAGACAAGTATTTCTTCAAAAGCTTATATGACCATATATTGCTTCTATTCATCAAGTTTAGCCTTGTTTACAATGAAAGCCTTTGGAATAAATAGGCCAAAGTGAGGAGAACCTCTTGGTTCAACTTGCAATCTCATTGGCCTATCCAAAATATCTAGACTTGTCTTTGAGGCTTAGCGAAGCCCAAGGCACAAAATATCTCATAAAATATCTAAAAAATGCTAAAAAAGGGAAATAAATTGAATTTTCATAACTTTTCATGTGCAAAAATAGCTAAACGCACATGAGGAAAAAACAGTTTTGAAAGGTTCAATTTTTACAAAAATATTCAAAAAATACATCAGCAAAAGGTCCCTTGACTTGCTGGCAACTTTTGGAAGCCTTCCTGATGTCGAAATGAGGCTCATGATAGCTCGTTGGAAAGATCTGAGTGTCTACTTTCTGGAAAAACTTGAATTTTCCCAATATAATGCCTGAAAATTCTCCAAAAATAGGCTTGTGTGTAAAAACCCAAAAAATAAGCCTTGTTGATAGACCGGACAGAGTGTAGAAAAAGAGAGCATTTTTTGCCATTTCGGGGGAGAAAATGATCTTCAAATGTCCTGAAAATTGCTGAGTATGTGCTCCTGAAATTATGGCATCCAATGATACCATCTTCATCCTTTGATGATGCCCCAAACTGAAATGGCGATGCCCATGAGTTTTGGCCAAAAACTCAAAAATGACAAAAAACCAAAATATGTCGAAAAACGCTCAAAATTGGTGAGCATGACCCTCAAGGGTTTTCAGCAACTTGTTGTGAAGCAGAGGCCAAAATCTAAATTCATGAGGTGTCTTTCCTAAATTTTTGTGAGCATTCTATGGCCTCAGAGATTTTCTTGCGAGCAATCTTCAACTTAAGCCAAGACAAACTGATTTAGCTTTTTATAATGACCCGTCATTCTCCTTTGAAGGTCCAAGTCCTTGTTTTCCTTCTCCAATTTCCTCTCCAAGTGATCATTGACTCTCTCAAGCCATGCCTCCCTATTGTCCTCTATCTCTTGTTCGAACAATGCAGTGAGAGGGGTAGATTGGAGAAGGGCATTTTCCTCTTCTTTTTGCTTCTCAAGGGCCTTTTTTAGCCCCATGGTTCTTGGCCTCTTTTGCCTAGGCTGATCTTCGCCTTCACTTTCCTCAAACTCACCCATGAGTTATTCCAACCTCACTTGGGCTTTGGAGGCCTCCTTGTTGTATTTGATCACCCGTGTCTCATAAACAACCATATGGACACTCATTTGCCTATTTTGGATTTGCAAAAATTGATTGAAATTCCTAGCTCTATGAAGATCATCCTTCAAGGCATCAATTTGGCTTTCTCTATGGATCAAGAGATTTTATAGAATCCGGGCCTCATTATCACTATCATCGCTTTGGATTTGGATGATGTCGAATGCACTCTTCTGTTCATGACTGCCTTCTTCCTTTCCCTTCCCCTTGCTTTGGGTGGCTTTTCTAGTAGTCTTCCTCTTAGGCAATTCGACCATGGGCTTCTTTGAAAATTTTCCCTTGCTTCAAAGGGCCCTAGTCACATTTGGAGTGACAACTCTAGGCACCCTTTTCTTTGTTGTCCGGGGCTTGGCAACTTTCGGAGAAGAGAGCATGGCCCCTTGCCTTGGAGAGGCAGCTAGCACATGCTCCATGGGTTCTTTACCCTTGTCACTTTACCCTTTTTCTTCTTGAGGTTGTTGTCCTTCATGCTGTGGCTGATGTGTAACATGCTGTGGCTGCCCCTGTTTATCACTCTCATGTTGCTCATGTTCAACACTTTCATGCTGCTCCTATTTAGTCTCTTTTGGCTGCCCCTGTTCATCATGATGTAGCTGCTGTGTATCATCTTTTGGATGTTGTATGTCATCATAAGGATACTCACCCTCATCATAAGTCTGCTGTGTATCATCAAAGGTCTGCTCACCCTCACTGTGTTGCCTTTATCCATCTCCTTGCTGCTGCTCATCCTCACTGTGATCCTGCTGTTCAGCACTTTCTTCTTCCTCCCCTTGCTACTGCTCATCATTACTTTCCTCTTCCTTCTCATGTCGTTCTTCCTCCTCATGGTCACTTTCTTCTCCTTCTTCAGGCTCCTTGGTTTGTTCTGTGGTAAACTTGAGCTTTTTGGGAATAGGTCTACTAGAAGAAGGCGAGGGATGATGAGTAGCAGGTGTAGGGGATGTGTGAACTGGAGGGACAGTGGAGAAATCTGGATGGGTGATGAAAGTATCCCAAGAGAACTCTCTCTTTTCAAGCTGATGAAGAATGGTGATTTTGATGAGAGAGTGATGGAAGAGACAGGCTATTTGCTATGAAGGAGGCTTCTTCTGAAAAGTGGAGGCCATTTTCTCAATGCTTTTGTGTAAGAAGAAAGGAAGATTTAACAGCTTGGTCCTTGTGAAATGCATGAGCAGTCGAATGTGATAAGCATAGATTTGGGAGAATCTTCCCTCACAAGTGAAGTATTTCATGATGATCTTCATGAGGGGGGCGTAGCTGGCCAAAAGATATCAGAAAGGGAAAATATAAGGACATGACTCTCTATGCTCAGGCTTTAGAAAGGGCTTGTAATATTCTGAGTCCAAATGGCTTTGTTTAAACCACTTTTCCCCAATATAGGGGATTTTAGTGGCCTTGGAGATGGATCTTGGATAGAATTTGAAGTCAAGGCTTGCCAGCTGGAAATGCTTATCTTGAAACCTCAAAGAGAAAAGGTGTGTCAAAGGAGAAAATCTCTTCACCTCTTGCTCTCTTTGACAAAATTCTAAACACCCAACCTCATGGAAATTGAACAAGACTGATGGGTGGGCATTCACTTCTTCTGTGGAAGTAGGCTCAAATTTCTTATGCAAACCACTCCTACTGTCCTGCCTGGGAGGCATATTGTTCTGGATGCTCTCTGCATAACCAAACTGCCTCAAATGGTTTTTTAAAGTGTTTTATCAAACACAACTCTGTCTTATTTGTCAATCACTGTTTGATCAAGGAAAATCTGCCTCAAATGCTGTGTGAAATGTTTCTGTGATATCAGGTCTCTGCTCCTTCCAAAACACTGCTTTTCCCCTTTTGTATGCCAATCAAAAAGTAAGTTATAATAATATGCACACAGTCAGATAAAAGGTACACATAGTCAAATGATCAATGTGTTTGGGTGAGATCACAAAGCTCTTTTTGTTTTGATAAAAACAAGACAGGCTTGCATTTAGACAAAGGCAAAAAACTCCTCCTAATAAAAAACAGCTTCCTTGTCTTCACTATTTCTCACACACAAGTAAACAAGAACACCTCCAAACTCGATTTAATAGCTTTCACTCATTAAAGAATGTTTCATGGACAAAGATGGCAGCACTGATTTTTTTCTTTTTACCACACCGAGGAAACTTTTGAAATGACAAAACACTTATACAATGATCACTGTTGTTTGAAATTAGGCCCACTGTTTCACTTTTAAAACCCTGTTTTTCCTCCCTTTAAACACTGCCTCCACCTTTCAACTTGTTTTGAGGGTAGTTTGTTAGGTCTTTTGTCAGCAATAAAAATCCACTACTTTCACTATGTCAGTGTTGGGCAAATATAGCCACTGCAAGCCCGGATCTTTAAACAAAAATATCAACCCTCGTTACCACTGTTTCTTCAATTACAAACAACTGACAGAGTTTATGGTTTGTGCTAAAGTGGTTAGGATAACCTTAATGCTTGACAACACCATTAAACCAGTTTTTATTGTATCTTGAAGGGAGTGTGATGTTTCAGCACTGTTTTTTAAAGCGGTCTACGCTCTTTGAAACTATAATGAACCCTACACCAGTCTCCTACTGAAAAAACTTTCTTCAACAATATTCAACACATCACTTTGATTTAAACCATGAGTTTCATTTTTCTCCACCACTTAACAATTTTGAATTTAGCAAGGGGGAAACAAAATACCTCGAGGATGGATGGCAGCCCTTATTTGAAAAGTTTGAGCAGCGTTCAGGGATTTTTGGAAGGCGTTTGGACCATTAACATATGCGCGGCACGTTGATAAGGGAATGCGCCGCGCAATAGCAACGGTGTCGGGTCGGCCTTCGGGCAACTGCAACCGCACCTACAGGCGCGTTGCGCAACAATGCAACCTCTGTGTAAAACTTCGCCTGAATGCGCCGCACACTTTTCCAGGCGCGCCGTGCAATCTCCAAGCTTTAAACTCTGCAACTCTTCATTCAAAAACTTCTTCTTTGGTCCAATGAACAGCAGAGAAGAGTTGTGTGCGTTTTTGAAATGCGAAAAGATATGGGCAACGGTCTTTTGAGCTCCTTTAAATCGATCACCCTTGAGTTACTTTTGTGGGGGTTTTTGTAAGTCTCTTTTTTGAAAAAGGCGTTGGTTTGAAACAAAAAATGAACCCCTAATCTTATCATTTATGTTTTTTCAAAATAAAACAAAACCAAACTTGACCAGGCCTTTTTTGAAAAAATGTGGCTGACTGTTTTTGGAGGTCTTTATGCTTGTGATCTTTTTTCACTGTGAGCAAACCACTTTGAAGGCTAATCATCACTTGTTGTTTTTTCTTATTGAAAAGGAAGACCAATGATTTGTGAAGCGTCTTTCGCCACTTTGCAAGGAGGTGACTTATCTCTTTAAAACTTGATTGACAGTTTCTGTTCCTTATGATCATATCTGCTTGTGAGAGGGAAACTGGCTCAAATCCATATAGGGACTATAAATGTATCCTCCAAATGATGCTTCTCTTTGACTGTGGGTGAGGGCTAGTTGTATTCACCTAGGCTTTATCATCCTCTGTCCATCAAAAGGGAACTTCTTTAAAAAATCTTATCTTTACTCAAAATGCAACAACCAGGTATCTTTGACCTCTTTTTATAAGGAGCAGGCCTTCAGTTGTAGCAATGGCATGCTTTAATGGTTTTGAATGTTGTTCCAGAACCTGGAACACAAGCCATAATAATTCTTGCATATTTATGAACATATGTGTTTAGTTGCAATGCCTCTTTGGGAAAACTGAGCTCAAATTGCCTTCTGTCCACTATGATGTGTATTTGAAAGGAAATTTTTTATGAACAAGAAAAGCAAGACCTTTTGCAAAACAATTGTCATTCTTTGGCCTGTGTCCAACCCAGCTGATTTCAACTTCTTTTCAACTCTGTTTTGTTTTAAAGGAACAAAGACTAAATGCCAAGCCTGTTTATCAAGGAGATGGGTCTTTGTAACTTTTTAAGGGAATTACACCCCTCAGCAAGGTTTGTACATTTCTTGCCTCCAGACTGTCTTTGAAAGGAATCTATGATAGGAGATAAGTTAGCTTCTTTGATAGTTTATGGTACTCATGCTTTCCCTTTGTTTTTGACATCATTACTCTATTTAGAAGCCTTCAATTGTCTCCTACTGTTCTTACAATTTGTCTCTCAGTCAGTGAAAACCCCAAACTCAATCACTACTCTGGCCCTCTGCTTATAGATGAAGGAGGCCTACTTTGACAAATGCCTGGTTTCCTTTCAACCTCTGTCTCAACTAAATGAATAATTTTTTATGAACATACTAATAGTGGTTTCCCTTATACATGATGGCAAAATTTAGTTGAGCTCAATACTTTTTGACTCTTTTGGCTAACTGCTTAATAATATTTCTTCATTGATGATCATCCCATTAGCTTCACATTGTAACTCAATAACATAAAACTCCTGTAACCAATTTTTTAAAAGCACTACTACTTTGTCTTTGCCTTTAACATCATTTTTATGCAAAGACCCTCAATAGCTATCTCACTGTACTTCAAAAATTGTCTTATAGGTAGTACAATTCTTAAAATCAAACTTTATCCTTGGCCCTCTACTTATAGATGAAGGAGGCGCTCTCAGTCTTCAACCCTCTACTTATAAAATGAAGGAGGTTTTCTCAGTCCTCAAAAACCTTCTGCTTGTAGATGAAGGAGGTTTTTTAGTCATGCCATTTCATCAAATTTTAACAGTGTTATTTTTCCTTTCACTGTCTTTTCATGCTTTGAATGTGGTCGCAGGAGCCTAATGAAAAAACTCTCTGCCCTGTAGCTGCATTCCAGGCTCAAAGTCACATGAGAAGCAGCTATCTTCTCACGTGGAGCCAAATACTGTCTTCTGGGATGTCGGTACACTTCTACTCTTTGAAAGATCCATTGAAACATTGCGAAACCACCTAATATCAGTTTTGACCTAGGGCATGTGCATTGTTGAGACTTCAGGGTTTGTTAGTGGCGCGACTTAAGGGTGTAACCAACTTTATTTGCAGAATGGGAAGGTCTGTTATGACTGGGCTGTAGCAGATAGAGGTTCTTTGGCTTTAGAGTGGTTTTCCAAGGGAGGAATGCCTAAAGCGCCACTACCTAACTTAGGGGAAACTTCTTTGTATAGATTTGGATTGTTTCTTTGGAGTTGATGGGAAAACTAGTATGGTTGAGGCTAGATAGGGCTTGATAATGAGGTTCATCTCGTCATGGGCGGATTGAAAAGGTAAGAGGGCAAAAAAAAGTGTTTATGGGTGTTTTCCAGCTAGCAAATTTGACAAATTTTTAGATCATCTTTTAGAAAAATTGACTGTTATAACTATTCATCACCAATAATTGAAAAATACTGATGACTAACAGTGGCTCCATTTGGGGAGGGCAGCTCCTTTTCAAGAGGTGTCTAGAATTTCAAATCTTTTTCTTATGAAGTCTAGTGCCTTACCCATTGGCACAAATTTCATTCTTCCTTGATGCTACTTCTGAAAAATGACAACATGACTAGCATCAATGATATTTCTACCTACCCCACTATCTTTCCTAACATTTTTTCTTCCTTTGGGTGCATTTGGACTAGCAACCCTTTTCACAATATATATTTTTTGAAAAATGAACCTATCTAGTTCTACACTTATATCTGCTGGGAGTTCAGATTAAGCTGATGTACTCCTTTATTACTCTACCTATGCTAGATCAACTGTCAAGGTTAAGCTGTTTGACAGGATTTTGTTCTCTAATCTAAAACATGAAATTTAAAATGATCAAATTAGGGTTATACAGTCTGATTTGTCATGTACTTGTGGCATAAAGGACAAGATGAACACAAATATTATTTTGCAAAAAATGAAATCTAGAAAAATGGGGCTAGGATGCACAATTTTTTTTTCATCCCCGCTTCCCTCTTTGGTTCTATTTTGAGCATGTGGAACCAGTATATTTTCCTAATCTACTCTCTTTGATAAGTCAAGCTTACACAATGTTGACCATCTTTTTCACTCACTAACTTATCAGCAAATAAATTTAAAACATGTTCGGCTATGATTAGGCTAGATAACTGAACAAGACATTTGAGCACTAGTAGCGGAATTTAGACTTGTGCGCTTTTTGAATGACTATTTTTTTTTAACATGGGGCCTTCTTTCTATTTTTCAAACTGCCCTCTTTTTCTATTTTTTTATTATTTTTTGAATTTTCCGTTTTATCTATTTTTCAAACAGTGGTATATACAATGATTGGAAAATGTTTTAAAATTGGAGCTCTTGACAAAAATAATTCTTTAATGTCCTGCCATTCACGGGACCTCCAAAATTTTCAGTCCCATCAGGTTCTTGCAAGAAAAAGCATTGTTTCCGCTGACTGAACTGATGATGAAAGGCTCTTTCCATAAATTTTCAAACTTGCCATGTTTACCTTTGTCTTCTCTTCTAGAATCCCATTTTAACACTTTGTCCCCAATTTGAAAATCATTTTCCTTAGTCCTTCTGTCAAAAATATGTTTTATTTTGTCTTGCGTTAACTGAGCCTTTTGGTAAACTTCTTCTCTTGTTTGCTGTAAATGGATAGTCTGATTTACTCTCCTTTGCATGCCATTTTCTTCTATTTCAACCTCATGTAATAGCTTCATTACTGGAACCCCTAAAGATGTTGGGAAAATGGCATCTATGCCATAAACTAGTTGGTAAGGAGACATACCTATGGATTTTTTGGTGGTTAATCTATCAGCCCATAGTGCGTGTACTAGTTTTCCGCGCCATGCCTTTTGATTTTGTTCGAGAAGTTTTTTTATGATGTTGAATAGGATTTTGTTAGAGGACTCAGCTAAACCATTACCTTGAGGGTAATAAGTTGTGGAATGTCCTAACGAAATGTGATATTTGTAACAGAAGTCAACCATTCTTTTGGAGGATAAAGCAACAACGTTATCTGTAATGATATTTCTAGGACAGCCAAATCTAGATAGGATATTGGTTTTTAGGAACTTGATGATGACTGAATCGGTGGAATTCCTGGAAGGTATGGATTCTATCCATTTGTTAAATTAATCGGTGGCTGTAAGGATCCATTTATGTTGAGCGGATGAGGACAGGTGAATTTCCCCGATAAAATCTAGACCCCATTGCTGGAAGGGTCCTTCGACTATGATGGGGTGCAAGGGCAAAGGTAAAAGCTTTTTCTTGCCATCGAAAATTTGACACTTATGGCATGTCATAACTAGCTTGTGAGCATCAGGAAATAAGGTAGGCCAATAATAACTAGCTCTAAGGATTTTGTCCGCTGTGGTTTTCCAGTAGAGATGGCCCCCGCATTCCCCTTCATGCATTTCGTGCATAATTTTCTCTACATCAAACTCAAGCAAACATTTAAGCAGCATACCAGTGGGATTTTCCAATACAGAAGACCATCTATAATGCAAAAATTTAAAGACTTTTGTTTAATAAATCTTGCTTTTGTCTTTGATAAAGTTGGAGGAGCATTTAGATAAAATAATACATAAAGAATATATGCATACCAAGGTGAATCTAGAAACATTTGTTCAACATGAGGGGATGTGCATTCTTCCTGCTCTTCTAAGGTATCAACAAAATTTATATCTAAAGCTTGGAGGTTGGTTTCAGCCATTAGTCTTGCAAGTCCTTGCCCTTTAATCAGCTTGGTAGGTCAGATTTCTAAGTCATATTCTAGGATGATAGCGATCCATTTTCCCCTTTTACCATCTGGATCTTGGTTTAGTATGTCCTTGACGACGGTGTTAGGGACAAAAGTGATGACATGAGAATGCAAGATGTAAACTTGGAAATCTTTTAGGGCTTTTACCAATGCAAATTCCTTTTTTTCCATGATTTTATATTTCAAGGGAGCATCTCTCAGGGATTTGCTGAAAAAGACAATGGGTTGTTCCTGCCCTGTTGCATTTTTTTGTAACAACACGGCATTTATTGTGTGTTTTGAGGCAAATGAAAAAATGTAAAAATATTTGGTGAAATCAGGACTTATCAATACTGGTGTTTCAGTTAGGGCCTTTTTAACTAGTTCAAAAGACTTTTTGGCTTCTGTGGTCCATTTAACCCCGACCTCTTTTTTCAACAATTTGTGATATCTCTCAGAAGTTTGGCAAGATTTGGGATGAATCTTCTCAAGAAATTAATTTTTCTGATAAAGGATTGCAGCTCCTTTATGTTTCTGGGTTGACTTATTTTCAATATGCCTTCGATTCTCTGGGGGTCTATTTTTATCCCCTCTTCCGAAATGATGTGACCTAGGAGTTTTCCTTCTTCTAGACCAAAAAGTGTTTTCTTGGGGTTTAGGGATAAACCATATTTTCTACACTTGCTAAAAACCTTTCTTAAGTGTACTAGGTGTTCTTCATCTGATTTGGAATATACCAAAATATCGTCCAGATATATGACTATGAAAAAACCTATGTCTTCTGAGAAGGCTATGTCCATTGCTCTTTGGAATGTGGCGCCGACGTTCATCAATCCAAAAGGCATTTTAACGTACATAAAAGTGCCCCAAGGTGTGGTGAAAGCTGTTTTGTGTTGATCAGTGGGGTAAACCAGCACTTGGTTATAACCAAAAAAACCATCAAGTAATGAGATCCTTTTAGCACCTACTACCTTCTGGAGTATGTGGTCCATTTTGGGCAAAGGATAGTTGTCCTTTAAACAGGCTCTATTTAGGTTTCAGAAATCGATACAGAGTCTAATTTCACCAGTTTTTTTCCTAACTGATACTAGATTTGAGACCCACTCAAAGTACCTGAGGGGCACTATTATCCTAGCATCATACATATTTTTGATTTCCTTTTCAACCAAAGGTAGTAATATTGGGTTTATTCTTCTCAAATTTTGTTTGAAAGGCTTCTGGTTTTCTTTAAGGGGGATCTTATGTTGAATGATGCTTGTGTCGTATGATTTCAAATCTTGGTATCCCCATGCGAACACATCTTTAAATTATTTAAACAGATTGATGTACTTCTGTTTTATGTGAGGTGGAAGGGTTTTGGATAGTTTGATTTTTCTAGGCTCTTCCGGGCTTCCTATGTTATGTTCTTCTATGTCGACCTCAGTAGGTTCCATTTTTGGCTTTTTGGCCACATCGTTAAAATCAAACAATTCCTCTAAAGGCGCAAGCCCTTTGGGTATGGTGTCATTTTCGCAGTGTAAGACTTCGAGTTCTCTTTGGTCAATGTCCTCTCCTATCTCAATTCCATATGTATGGTCTACCAGGTTTAGATTTGTCCAAGAAGGTGGATTTGGCTCTTGGTCTTGACTTTGGCTGGATTTCTTTTCTTTGTTCTCTAAGTCTATTTTGGTTACTTCAAATTCATTCCTAGATTGTAAGAAATCATCAATTTGATCATCATCTTTGAATATTTTCCAATGGTAAATATTATCCGGTACTGTAGGGCGATGTTTGACCTGACTACTATATTGCTCACTTAAACATGGTATTTGGCCATTACTTGTGGTAAAGGCGAGTTCATTTGCTAGGCTATTTTGCATCCTAGGAATATAGGTGAGTTCATATTTCTCAAAGGTTTTTAGGATGTCCAAAGCTACATTCCTGTATTCTCTTAGTCTTGGATTTTTTGTTGAATATTCACCTTTGATTTTCCTGATTACAAGTTCTGAATCTCCCTGGGCTGATACTTTCTTGGCGCGTAAGTCCTTAAGTATGTGCAGACCAAGGAGAAGGGCCTCATATTCGGAAATGTTGTTAGTACATTGGAATTATAATCTGAAAGAATAACCTTTATTAGTATTGTGTATCCATATGTCGGCCCCCAAACCAGCTTTGCCACAAGAACCATCAAAGCTTATACTCCAAAGAGCTTATTTTTCATATATGATACTAAGCTGTTTCTCAGGTTTCTTGGGGCTTTGGTCATCAATTTCTTAATTTAGTAATGGGAAATGTGTTTTTGGTGGTTTGAAAACTTCTTCATTTTATTTTATCTTCTTGTTTATATCACTTTCATTGTATAAGATAAAATAATCCAAATTGGAATGAATGGAATAAATGGGAGTGTTGTGTGGTTTATCCCGGTTGCTAACCATGTATTTCATGTGAGTTTCTCGGTATAATCTCCTAGTCTGGTTGAAAAATGGGATGGTAGAAAATGACATATCCATTTGAAGGTTACCTTGTATTTTGGAAGCCCACACCCTCAATAATAGCATTCCATACTTAGGAGGAATATCAGCCACTACTACATCCATGACTAGGTTTTTTGCTGGTAGTTGTGTTAAAGAGAAATGCAGGTTCTTTATTAGACCTAAACATTCGACCTGGCTTGAGTCAAAGGAGTACAGGTTTTTGTAAGGTTGAGTTACCTCTAGTCCTAGATTTTCCATGATTTCTTTAGGCATGAGACTATGGGAGGCACCAGAATCTAACATGGCATTATGTAATATCTTGTCATGTATGTTCAAGCTTACATAGAAATGGGAGACAATTCCTTCTTGGTATTCGCCTTTTATTTTGGGGCCAAACAAGAGCTCAGGTCTGTCATCTGTTAGATTTAAAGTATCTGCCTCATTTCCTATGTCAAAAAATTTGAAGATTTGAGATCTATACCTATCTACAGTTATTAGCTCAGTAAGGGGTATAGTTATTTTTATTTTGGAAATTTCCCCTTCGAAACTAAAAGGAGTTTGTAGCTTGGACAGATTTGTTTCAGCTTTTTCGGACATGACTTTCTCTATGTTCTTAATTTGCTGACTCTAGTTCGAGGCTTTGTTTGACATAGCCACCTCGGGAATCTTTGTGGAGGTACTAGGAGTATTTGAGCCAAGACTTGTTTGAATAGCTTTATCTTTGGCTTGGTCAATTTTCTTGACCACGATTTTGTTGCTATCCATGGCCTTTTTAAGGATGGTATCAGGGATATTAGCAGTGTCAGGGTTACCCTTCTTGGAGTTGTCTTGGTTTTTTTTGCTTCTAAGGTTATATTGCCTGTGAGCTTCTACTATGGCATTCTGAAAATATATGGCAGGATCTTCGAGATCTTCATAGTTGGTTTCGTCCTGACTCGGAGAGAAGAAATCTTGCTCTTCTATTGTGAGGTAAACCTCACTCTCGTTATCAAAACCTATGAGGTTCCAATGATTTTAATCAATGGGTTTAGTATCCCTATCCTTTTCATCAATATAATTCTCACTTAAGGATGGCCTGACTTGTTGGTCTTTTCCTGTTGTTTTATTTTGAGATTGGTCTCTTCTAAAGTTTTGGTTGCGGTTTTGAGGGTTTCGCTGGTTGTCCTTAAGAGGTGTTTTCTCATTCATTTTTTCCCACATATTTGTCATGGATTTGACCAGGCCATATATTCTAGGATCTAAGGAAAAAACCGAGGGGGCAAATTCGTCATGGTAAGTGACTCCCTTTTCCGCTCTTATCTAAGCTCTTTTTCGGCTAAGTTGGCTTCTGCATTTATAGCCACTTTTTGCATTTCTTCTAAGGTAAGGGGGTCCTTGTCTCTTAGTTGATAAGTCATTTTTGGGTCAAAGCCCTTGGGGAATTTCGCCAAGGCTGAGCCAAGTGGGGGTTTGAAGTGAGGTGGGAGGGCGTTATACACACTGTTGAACCTAGTGCAGTATCCCTGGACACTTTCCCCATTTTCCTGTTTTAGATTGTTATACTCTGATAGGATTTGAATGGGGTTCTTTCGGATTTCCCACTTGTTTAAGAAGGTTTGGTAGAGTTCTGGGAGATCGTGGATTTTGTTTGGAGTTAATCTTTTAAACCATTTTTTAGGTTCTCCGCCCAGGCTTTGGGCGAACATCCTCATTCTGATGGTCTCGTCTTCTATATCCATGTATTCAAATGCATCACTAATCCTATCTACATGTTGTTGGGTTGTGGCAACCTCAACTCCGGTAAAGTGTGGGATTTTGGATTGATAGTCATCTTGTAAGGGAGCCAAAGGCTGTGGCAACACCAAAGGTGCGTACCAAGCTGCCATGACGGGAGTTGATGGATGATGTACAAAATGAGGGTTTACGAGATGAGCTGAGGTGGTTTTAAAAGTAGTGGCTTGGATGGGTGTGGTGGATGTATTTGGACCAATGATCTGATTTTGAGTAGATATGGGATGGTAGGAGCCAAAGTGATGAAGAAGCTGAAGGTTGGGAGGTGTGGCAAGTGAGGATTCTCCACTAGGACTCTGTGGCGGATCTAGGGGCTCAATATCGTCAAATTCTAACTTACTTTGTGACTTGCTTCTAAAAAATGTTTTTCTAATTTTAAGTCAAAGGGGGAATCCTGCAAGGCAGTGAGATGTTCAGGTACTGATCTTTCTTTACGGATGGACCTATCGGTAGCTAAATTGCCAATTTCGGAAGCTTGCCACAGAATCTTCTCTGGGTCATCTACTATGATAGGGGGATTTGGGTTTGGATGAGATCTAGTGTTGATTCTTCGTTAAGCCAGATTTCGAACCTAGAGTTTAGAGAGGATCGTATTTGTGAATGTTTTGAATGGATGGCCTCTTTGGGATTTTACTAATGTGAAGGATGGCCAAAACAAAAAGAATGGACTAGTGGAGTTGCCAGGTGGATTTCTATGAGAACTATGGTCCACCACCAGCACTATCAAAGATGCTTTGGGAAAACGTTTTATAGAAAAATTTGAGATGGAAACTTGCAAAGAAGAGTGATTCACTTGATTTCAACAATTTACTAGGTTGTATGGACAAGCTAATGGTTCTATTGGAAAGAAGGTTTCTGCTTATCTCCTATGTTTAGGTGAGATTTTCTGAATTTCTAAGTTATACTTAGTTTGTCACTGATTGCAGAGTTTCCACCCTAAGTTTAAGTTTTTGGAAGGATGAGTTAGCAGAAAGGTATGGTTTATGAATTTTTTGGTCCTTTATGGGGTTTTTAGGCCTACTGGAGGCTAGTGGAGTCACCAAGTGGAACTTTGTTGTTTTTGTAAAGACGTAGCTATGGTCCACCAGCAGTAACTAGGGAAAAGCCAATTTGGGAATGTTTTGGGGTTTTTCTGAGTTTTTATGTGCAGCCTATGAGGTTTGGAAGAGTTTCCTATAACTGAATCATCATTTTGCTAAGATGGTGAAGGAGCTAGCTTCTACTCTTCAAACAACACTTAAGTTTTCTAAGTTTGATTGAGACTTCGAGAGTTACTAAGGAGTACTTAGATTGTCACTAACTCAGAAGGTCCCACCGTGATCACCATTATTTTAGTGAGCGATGGGATAAGTCAATCAGATAGTATTCTTAAGGCTGCTGAAATGTTTAGAGAATCTAAGTTTGTTTATCACTCAGAGTCCCACCGTGATCGCCATTATGTTAGTGAGCGGTGGGATAAGTCAGTCAGATAGTATTTTCAAAGGTCCCTAAAGGTTTTAGGGAAACTAAGTTTGTTTATCACTCAGAGTCCCACCGTGATCGCCATTATGTCATTGTCCTATGATTTGGCTAATTGGCAAGCCAAATGACAGTGTAACATGAAACCAGTCTTTGGAGCCCAAGGGACTAGCCTTCCTGGACTCAGAGAGGGCTCTCTCTATTTGTGTAAGGGATGTCTGTGTGTTTGCTTATTGTGTTCTGATTTTAGGCTAGTTATGAAGTAGGTTTTTTGGTTTTGGTTTTTAGGTTGTGAGGGATGAAACTGATCAAAGATATAAGATAGGTAAAAATATGTCAGATCAACTGGGCTATGGGGTCGAAGAGGTCAAGAAAGCTATCAGATGGTGATACAAGGTTGTTGAAGGGCCGATTTGATTCGAGGTAGAAAGGATCTTTGGGAAAAATGGAGTAAAATGGACATCAATTTTGTGAACAACAAAGGATTTCAAGCATAACTAGTTTAATAGCTGACATAAACATGGTAGGGCAAACCATTAATCATGAGAAATGTAACTATAAGCTAATCAATACATAGAAATAAACATTCAAGCCATGCATAGAGATATATAACTCTCTAACTTTGGGAAATGGCTATCAGACTTGGGGAAATACACTTAAGATAGAAAAACAACTCAAATCACTATGCCAGAACGCCTAAACACAGTACTTCAAGTTATTGGGCACTTTGAAAACAAGATTGCATAGTCTTAGGCAAAGGGCAAGATCAGAACAAGACCTCCTTGGTTCAACAAATGACAATCTAATCAGTCAAAGAGAAATTTCATGGATGGAGCTATAGCTAGCCATGAGTAAGCAGGGCGTACCGTAAATCATACTTAGCATGCATAAAACCATGAATGAAACAAGCAACAATATCCTTAAGTTATTAAAGAGCAATCAAGAATTCTTTAATGTGACTAAGGATGAAGAAAACATGGAAGATATGAAGAAACAGGAAATTTGAGGTGCCTCCAAGGGCATGTCTCAAATTTGTTCTCTATTGTTCTATAGCAAGCAAGAAACATGGATTCATGAATGAAAACTAGGAAAAAAAACAAAGAGAGAGACACTATACCATTCTACCAAGTCATGGAATCCAACAACAATCCTCTTTCATCATCCAAGAACATCCAAGAGACTATCCAAAAGCATGAGACAAGTATTTCTTCCAAAGCTTATATGACCATACATTGCTTCTATTCATCAAGTTCAGCCTTGTTTACAATGAAATCCTTTGGAATATATAGGCCCAAGTGAGGAAAGCCTCTTAGTTCAACTTGCAATCTCATTGGCCTATCCAAAATATCTTATTTTGTCCTTAAGGCTTTGCAAATCCCAAGGCACAAAATATCTCATAAAATATCTAAAAAATGTTAAAAGAGGGAAATAAATTGACTTTTCATAACTTCTCATGTGCAAAAATAGCTAAACGCACATGAGGAAAAAGCAGTTTTGAAAGGTTCAATTTTTACAAAAATATTCAAAAAATACATCAGCAAAAGGTCCCCTAACTTGCCGCAACTTTTGGGAGCCTTCCCAATGTCAAAATGAGCCTCATGATAGCTCATTGGAAATATCTAAGTGTCTATTTTTTTAAAATGTTTATTTTTCTCCCAACTGACCACTGAAAGTCCTCCAAAAACAGGCCTGTGTGTAAAAACCCAAAAAATAAGGCTTGCTGATAAACCGGGCAAAGTGTAGAAAAAGCGAGCATTTTTCGCCATTTCGGGGGAGAAAATGATCTTAAAATGTCATGAAAATCGCTGAGTATGTGCTCCTAAAATTATGGAATCCAATGATACCATTCTCATCCTTTGAAGATGCCCCAAACTGAAATGGTGATGCCCATGATTTTTGGCCAAAAACCCAAAAATGACAAAAAACCAAAATATGTCGAAATTCGCCCAAACTTGGCGAGCATGACCCTCAAGGGTTCTCAGCAACATGTTGTGAAGTGGAGGCCAATATTTGAAGTCTTGAGGTGTCTTTCCTCAATTTTTGTGCCAGGTGCTTCCCTTTGGCCTCCTTGAGTTTTTCTTGAGCAACCTTCAACTTCCGCCGAGCAAACTAATTTAGCTTTTTATAATGCCTCGTCATTCTCCTTTGAAGGTCCAAGTCCCTGTTTGCCTTCTCCAATTTCTTCTCCAAGTGGTCATTAACTCTCTCAAGCCATGCCTCCCTATTTTTCTCTATCTCTTGTTCGAATAATGCAGTGAGAGGGGTAGATTGGAGAAGGGCATTTTCCTCTTCTTTTTTCTTCTCAAGGGCCCTTTTTAGCACCATGGTTCTTGGCCTCTTCCACCTAGGCTGATCTTCGCCTTCACTTTCATCGAAATCACTGATGAGTTCTTCCAACCTCACTTGTGCTTTGTAGGCCTCCTTCTTGTATTTTTTTGCTCGTGTCTCATAAACAGCCATATCGACACTCATATGCTTGTTTTGAACTTGCAAGAATTGATTGAAGTTCCTAGCTCTATGAAGATCATCTTTCAAGGCATCAATTTGGCTTTCTCTATGGATCAAGAGATTTTCTAGGATCCGAGCTTCATTATCACTATCATCGCTTTGGATTTGGATGATGCCGAATTCCTTTTCTGGTTCATGATTGCTTTCTTCATTGCCCTTCCCTTTGCCTTGGGTGGCTCTTCTAGTACTCTTCCTCTTGGGAAAATCTACCATGGGCTTCTTTGGAAATTTTCCCCTGCTTCGGAGGGCCCTAGTCACATTTGGAGTGACAACTCTAGGCACCCTTTTCTTTTCTGTCTGGGGCTTGGCGACTTTCGAAGAAGAGAGCATGGCCCCTTGCCTTGGAGAGGTAGCTAGCACATGCTCCATGGGATCTTTACCCTTGTCACTTTGCCCTTCATTTTTTCCAATGTCTTGACTCTCTTCAAGGATGCCTAGGCTGCCTTTTTGCACCTCCCTTTGAGGGCTATCCTCCTCACTGCTTTGCAACTTTTTATCCTACTACCCCTTTTCTTCTTGAGTCTGTTGTTCCTCTTGAAGAGGCTATTGTTCTTCACCCTGAGGGTGCCTCTGCTCATGCTGTTGTAGCTGTTGTGTGTCATCATTTGACTACCCCTGTTCAACATCTTTCTGATGCTCCTATTCCTCCTCACTGTGATGCTTTTGTTTAGTCTCTTTTGGCTGATGTGTTTCATCATAAGGCTGCTCACCCTCATCATAAGTCTGTTGTTCTTCATGCTCTTGTCCTTCATCATCTTCCTCATAATCATGGTCATGCTCTTCTCCCTCTTCAGGCTCTTTTGCTTGCTCTGTGGTAAAATTGAGTTTTTTAGGAATGGGTCTGCTAGAGGAAGGTGAAGGATGATGAGTAGGAGGTGTAGGGGATGTGTGAACTGGAGGGACAGTGGAGAAATCCGGATGGGTGATGAAATTATCCCAAGATACCTCTCTCTTTTCAAGCTGATGAAGAATGATGATTTTGATGAGAGAGTGATGGAAGAGACAGGATATTTGCTGTGAAGGAGGCTTCTTCTAAACAGTGGAGGCCATTTTCTCAATGCTTTTGTGTAATAAGAAAGGAAGATTTAGCTGCTTGGTCCTTGTAAAATGCATGAGCAGTCAAATGTGATAAGCATAGATTCGGGAGAATCGTCCCTCACAAGTGAAGTATTTCATGATGATCTTCATGAGGGGGGCATAGCTGGCTAAAAGATATGAGAAAGGGAAAATAGAAGGACATGAATCTCTGTGTTCAGGATTTAGAAAGAGCTTGTAATCTTCTGAGTCTAAATGGCTTTGTTTAAACCATTTCTCACCAATATAGGGGATTTTAGTGGCCTTGGAGATGGACCTTGGAGAGAATTTGAAGTCAAGGCCTGCCAACTGGAAATGCTTGTCTTGAAACCTTATAGCGCAAAGATGTGTCAAAGGAGAAAAACTCTTCACCTCTTGCACTCTTTGACAAAAATATAAACACCCAACCTCATGGAAATTGAACAAGGCTGATGGGTGGGCATTCACTTCTTCTGTGGAAGTAGGGCTCAAATTGTTGGCAATATGTTTTTACTATATGATTGTCCTTGATGGCAACTCTCTGACACAGGATGCAGATAATGACTGTATGAAGAACTCAGAAAACCAGTAGTTCTATACAAGTAGAATATAAGACTGAATGCACATTAATTGAAGCTCTGGAAGAATCGATGTGAATAAGGACGTGTTAAATCATGTGTGAATAAGTTCGGTGTATTCATACATCCTGACAAACCTCTAGAGTTGGAGGGTTCCTTGCCCTTCGCAATATGTGTTACATGGTCAGAAAATTCGAGTAAAGGGTTGGTGGATTCAATAGAGTTAACCTGCTTGCTGAAGAATGCAATTGAATGGACACATGATCGCAGAGCATGTTTGCTGGAATACATATGACTTGTGTTAGTAAATATGCCCTTTAATGTATATTTGCATCCACAAATAGGGAAGAAGCCTATCCATTCCAATCTCAGTTGAAAGTATGGACCAGCTCGAATTATATATAACCTGAGTTACATTAACTTAATCGCGCAAAGGAAGAATAATTAAATCAGAGTTATGCCTTCACGGAGAAACGTAGCAATGACGGAATACAGGCAGACGAAACTTTGAGCGAAGCAGAGGAACCATGAGCGGTTTCTAGTTTTCATCGCACCGCTTTCGACGGGAAAGCAGTATTCAAGAGGATGGGAGTGATTACATAAAACGAGCGACACGCGTCCCTGAACGAATTTGCAAAACCGCCATCACTGAGCGCCATCGCATGTTAATGTACGACCAAGGAAGCCGCGCGATATTGTTGTGCGCCGTCGATCTGGAGGGGAGCCATCGAACGGTGGCCATATGAGGAAGGTGCACGATGGATAACCACGGTACGGTGCGAGTATGTGATTGGATCATTGATTATATATGTGGGCCCTGTTCTAAATTATATTAATTGGGACCTTTTAAACTAAGGTTTGCAGGGTTAATAAAGGATGTTGAATATGTGAAGTTGGCGAAATATGAAACATATGATGTAATGAACGTGGGTTAATATATGCGTTGATATCACGAACACATAAACCAGGGATCGATGTATATATATGTCTTGGGGAGTTCATAACTAAAGGAGGAATTGGATTAATATCTCAATCTCAATTTGAGATATTAAAAAAGCCTTAGATTAATTATCTAATTTCCAAATCAAGAAAATAGAACAATAAGAAATTGTTTGGGGCTTGGGTAGACCCCGCTGGATTATCTAATTGATCCCGTCCAGTAATACCATCAGCATTTGGGTGGTTTTGACTCATGGTATTAATAAAGGAAAAACTATATAAGGAGAAGAGGATCATAGTACAAAGGGTGCATGTGGAGGGATTGTAAAAGAAAAAATCTCTTTAAGAGATATCTGTATGATTGAAATTTGTTTTCTGATAAATCTGAATCTATGATGCACCTATGGAGTTGATGAAGGTTCAAGATCTCTAGATCTAGAAATGATGAATCTCTAGGATGATCTGCAAAGAAATAATGAAGGCCTGATGCAATTCTGATGAAGAAATTGAAGAAATTTGGTGGATCTGAGGGTTGAAGTCTTCAGCATGAAAGTGGAAGCTTTCTGCCAGTACAAGCTGGTGTTTAAATCAGGGGGTCGAAGCTCCCTTCCAGAGAGGTTAGTAAACAAGATTAGGGGGTTGGAGCTCCCTTCCAGTAGTGACTGGAGAACGAAAGAAGGTTGTAGCCTTCTGCAGGTGGGTGCCTGCGTGCTGGTATAAGTCTACGCCAGCACAAATTGTAAGAAGTTTTCTTTAAAATAAATATTGAAGACAGAAATGACAGCAGTGGTGGTTTTCTCCCAAATTGGGTTTCCACCTTAAATACTGGTGTTCATGTGTGTTGCTTATGTGTGATGGCTCATTCTGTTATTACTGCACATGAGATTACCGATTATTAAACTTCCGATGAATGAATGATGCAATAATCTAAGTAAAGAATTAAATGCATATTGAATACTACGATAAAAAATTTCGGTCGATATGAATCTTGATTCACCCCCCTCTACGATGACACCTTAACAATTAGTATCGAGACGAGGTCATGAACTTAACTTAGCAACTAGAAGGAAAGATCAATCAAGATGAGTAATAAGATGAATAGCATCTATCGGGCCTCCAGCTCTTCAGCGAAACAATTTAATCTGCAGAAAACAAGGATGGATATTGGAACAAAGAAGAATACCTATAACAACTTTTCTCCTCTTCAAAATGAAGTTGAATGTGCTTATTACAATAACTTTCGCCATGAAGAATCTGAATGCAGGAGCAAAGTCTAGCCAAAAGAGTAGTTTCCTTCAAGCTCCAAAGTGTTGAAAAAGAAGGAATTACAAGTTGAAAATTGTGGCATAGATTTATTTGCAGAAGGTGAAGAAAATCAATGGTACATTGATAGTGGATGCTCAAAACACATGACAGGTGACAAAAACAAACTTCTTGCATATAGTGCTCTAGAAAAGGAAAAGAATGTCACATTTGGAAATGATACTCCTGCTGTCATTAAGGGAAAAGGATCTGTTTTTCTAAAAGAAAAGGTGAAAGCTAATAATGTCATGTATGTGGATGGATTAAAGCATAACCTGTTAAGTGTAAGTCAAATGTGTGATCAAGGAACTGAAGTTGACTTTAGTTCAAAAGAATGTGTGGTACGTGATCTTGATACAGGTAAAACAATTATAAAAGGAAAAATAACTCCAAGCAACCTGTATGTATTGAAGAACTGCAAAGAACAATGTTACTTGAGTAAATCTTCAGAAAAATGGCTATGGCATAGAAGGTTGGGGCATCTGAGCTTCTCTCAAATCAACAAATCAAGTAGACTTAAAGCTGTTCGTGATCTTCCCAATATTACTCTACCTGAAAATATCATATGCAAATCTTGCCAATTCGGTAAGCAAACCAAAGTACAATTTAATGCCAAGGAAGGATCATCAAGTAAGCCTCTTGAACTCATTCATACTGACATATGTGGACCTATGAGGAAAAAGTCACCACGTGGTGAACAATACTATATCTTATTTATTGATGATTTTTCTAGAATGTGTTGGATTGGGTTGATTAAACACAAAGATGAAGCATTTGAGAAATTTCAGATCTTCAAAGCACTGGTTGAAAATGAATTAGATCTAAAAATCAAGTGTCTTAGATTTGATCGGGGAGGAGAATATACATCAGATGAATTCCTTGAATTTTGTGAACATGACATAAAAAGACAGTTTACTGTAGCGGGCACTCCACAACAAAATGGTGTAGTAGAAAGAATGAATAGAACAGTTCAACAAATGGATAGAGCTATGCTTGATGATTCCGGAACACCTGACACATTTTGGGGAGAAGCAACACATACAGCGGTAAATATTCTTAACAAGGCACATGTTCATGTAAATAGTGATAAAAATCCATATGAACTTTGGTATGGTAATCCTCCCACTGTGAAGCATTTTAGAGTTTTTGGAAGCAAATATTTTATCAAAAATAATGATGAAAAACTTGGCAAGTTTGAACCCAGAGCAGATGAAGGGATATTTCTTGGTTACTCCTCTAGGAGTAGGGCATATAAATGTTACAATAAAAGACTTTGGAAGATTGTTGAATGTATTGATGTTGTTATTGATGAGTCTCCTACAGCTCCAAAAGAAGAAAAACAAACAACAGATGAAGATGATGATGACATATATCCTTCTACATCAAATAGGAATGATATAGACAGTGAACCCAATGAAGAACCCGAAGATGATTTATCTGAAAAGGCTCCATCCAGATATGTTCAAAAGAATCATCCAAAATCTCAAATTTTGGGAGAAAAGGGAATAGGTGTACAAACAAGGACTCTTGTGGGATCTTCTAGTTACCTAGCATTTATATCCACTATTGAACCACAAAATGTCAATCAAGCCAGCAAAGATGAATGTTGGATTCAAGCCATGAATGAAGAACTTGATCAAATTGAAAAAAATCACACTTGGGAATTAGTACCAAGACCTCATGACAAAAATGTCATTGGAACTAAATGGATATTCAAAAATAAGTTAAATGAGAATGGGGATGTTATAAGAAATAAAGCTAGACTTGTTTGCAAGGGGTATGCTCAACAAGAAGGTATATACTTTGAAGAAAATTTTGCTCCTGTAGCTAGACTTGAAGCCATAAGAATGTTTCTTGCTTTTTCAAGCTTCCAACAAATCAAAGTTTATCAAATGGATGTTAAATCTGCTTTTCTCAATGGAGATCTAGAAGAAGAAGTTTATATAGAACAACCAAAAGGATTCATTTTGGGAAATGATGAAAATATTGTTTGTAGACTTAAAAAAGCTCTATATGGTCTCAAACAAGCTCCAAGGGCATGGTATTATCGTCTTGACAAATATCTTCATCAACAAGGATTTTCAAAAGGGTCTGCTGATAGCAACTTATACACAAAAAATGAAAATGATAAACTATTGATTGTGGTTGTATATGTTGATGATATCATTTTTGGGAGTAACGAAGAATCTATGAGTCAAAAATTTGCTTCTGTCATGCAGCAAGAATTTGAAATGTCCTTACTTGGGGAACCAACATTCTTTCTTGGCTTACAAGTGCATCAAACTACAGATGGTATATTCCTATCACAAGAAAAATATCTTAAGCAAATTCTGAAGAAATATGGCATGGAAGAATGCAAACCTGTAAGTACACCAATGATAACCGGATGCAATCTCAGTTCTCATGATGATTCTTCCACGGTGAATCAACCAGAATACAGATCAATGATAGGAAGTCTACTTTATCTCACTGGGACTAGACCAGACATTATGCATGTAGTTGGGATTGTTGGACGATTCCAAGCTAATCCAAAAGAGTCTCACCTTCAGGCTGTTAAAATAATATTCAAATATCTACAAGGAACTCAAGACTTTGGTCTATGGTATCCAAAGAATGCTGATCTTACTCTTCATGCTTACACTGATGCAGATTGGGCTAGAAATGTTGATGATCAGAAAAGCACTAGTGGTGGTGCATTCTATATGGGGCCCCAGTTAGTATCTTGGTTCAACAAGAAGCAAAGCTCTATTGCCTTATCTACATCAGAAGCAGAATATGTGGCTACCGCATCATGTTGCACTCAACTTCTTTGGATGATGCAAACCTTACAAGACATTCAAATCAAATTTTCACCTCCTATCTCCATTATGTGTGATAATACAAGTGCCATCAGTATCTCAAAGAATCCTATTATGCATTCCAAGACCAAGCACATTCCCATAAAGTATCACTTCTTACGTGAACAAGTGCTTGAACAAAAGGTGAAGTTGGAGTATGTTCCCTCCAAAGAACAAGTTGCTGATATATTTACCAAACCTCTACCCACGGAAGCATTTGAATATCTCAGGAAAAAGCTGGGAGTAGTCTCTGCCATGCAAAAGATCAGATCTACTTAAATTCAGAAGATTAAATTGGATACGTTCCTGTTGAAAGTGTTCAGGATGCACAGGCTAAGGGGGAGCATTGGTCATGTGGCAAGGATGCATTGTTGGCATTCTAATTATTTGTTGTAATCTGATCTCATGCTTGAGAATCTCTGATCTTGAGTGTATCAGTCATTTCTGTTATCTCATTGAATATTACATTTGAAGATGCAGCATGATCTCAGGGGGAGCATGGTATTATCAGTACAAAGGATCTTGATCTATACTTTGCCCTTGATGTCAAAAGGGGAGAATATTGCTGAATGTATTTCAGGTCATGGTTGCCATCAAGTCCAAAGGGGGATATTTTTGGCAATATGTTTCTTATTATATGATTGTCCTTGATGGAAAATCTCTGAAAAAGGATGCAGATAATGACTGTATGAAGAACTCATAAAACTATCAGCAGTTCTATACAAGCAGAATATAAGACTGAATGTACATTAATCGAAGCTTTGGGAGAATCGATGTGAATAAGGACATGTTAAATCATGTGTGAATAAGTTCGGTGTATTCATAAATCCTGAGAAACCTCTAAAGTTGGAGGGTTCTGGTCTCTTCGCAATATGTGTTAAGTATGGCTGAGTAAATCTGAGTAAAGGGCTTATGGATTCGATTTTTGTAAAAGTACGAGCTAGCTAATCGGTAAAGGATGTATTTCTGTATGGTGGATTCGATAGGTTTAACCTGCTTGCTGAAGAATGCAATCGAATGGACACATGTTTGCTGGAATACATATGACCTGTGTTAGTAAAGATGCCCTTTAATGTATATCTACATCCACAAATAGGGAAGAAGCCTATCCATTCCAATCTTAGTTGAAAGTATGGACCAGCTCGAATTATATATAACCTGAGTTACATTAACATAATCGCACGAAGGAAGAACAATTAAAACAAAGTTATGCCTTCACGGAGAAACGTAGCAATGACAGGATACAGGCGGACGGAACCTTGAGCGAAGGAGAGGAACCACGAGCGGTTTCCAGTTTTCATCGCACCGCTTTCGACGGGCAAGCGGTATTCAAGAGGATGGGAGCGATTCCACAAAACGAGCGACACTCATCCTTGAACGAATTTGCAAAACCGCCATCATTGCGCGTCATCACGCGTTAATATCCGACCAAGGAAGCCGCGCAATATTGTTGTGCGCCGTCGATCTGGAGGGGAGCCATCGGATGGTGGCCGTATGAGGAAGGTGCACGATGGATAACCATGGTACGGTGTGAGTATGTGATTGGATATATATGTGGGCCCAGTTCTAAATTATATTAATTTGGACCTTTTTAAACTAAGTTTGTGGGGTTAATAAAGGATGTTGAATATGTGAAGTTGGAGAAATATGAAACATGTGATGCAATGAATGTGGGTTAATATATGCGTTGATCTCACGAACACATAAACCAGGGATCGATATATATATATATATATATATATATATATATATATATATGTCTTGGGGAGTTCATAACTAAAAGAGGAATTGGATTAATATCTCAATCTCATATTGAGATATTAAAAAGCCTTAGATTAATTATCTAATTGCCAAACCAAGAAAATAAAACAACGAGAAATTGTTTGGGGCTTGGGTAGACCCCGCTGGATTATCTAATTGATCCCGTCCAAGAATACCATCATCATTTGGGTGGTTTTGACTCATGGTATTAATAAAGGAAAAATCTATATAAGGAGAAGAGGATCATAGTACAAGGTGTGCACGTGGAGGGGTTGAAAAAGAATAAATCTCTTTAAGAGATATATGTGTGATTGAACTCTGTTTTCTGATAAATCTGAAATGCACCTATGGAGTTGATGAAGGTTCAAGATCTTTAGATCTAGAAATGATAAATCTCTAGGAAGATCTGCAAAGAAATAATGAATACCTGATGCAATTCTGATGATGAAATTAAAGAAATTTGGTGGATCTAAGAGACAAGTCTTCGGCATAGTGGACCCCAACCCGCCGGTCCCTGAAAATTTGGGGTTAAAATCGGGGGGGTTGGAGCTCCCTTCCGGAGTGAGCCGGAAACGAGAGGTTGTAGCCTTGCGGTGGGTGCACAACGTGTTTGGTATAAGTACGTACCGGCCACAAATTGTAAGTTTTCTTTATAATAATTATTGAAGACGGAGACGACGACAATGGTGGTTTTCTCCCAAATTGGGTTTCCATTTTAAATCCTGGTGTTCATGTGTGTTGCTTATGTGTGATGATTTATTTTGTTCTTACTGCACCTACTTACTGCTTACTAAAAATATGATGAATGAATGATGCAATGATCTAAGGTAAGAATTAAATGCATCAAGACCTGCGATAAAAAGTTTTCGGTCGGCTCTAAATGCGGTTACCCCCACTCTCGATGTTTTTCTTAACAAATATCTTAGGCAATCCACTCCTACTATCCTGCCTGGGAGGCATCTTGTTCTGGATTCTCTCTGCAAAACCAAACTGCCTCAAATGGGTTTTTGAAATGTTCTCTCAAACACAAATCTGTCTTCTTTGTCAACCACTGTTTGACCAAGGCGAATCACCTCAAATGCTATGTGAAATGTTTAAGCTGATATCGAGGTCTTTGCTCCTTCCAAAACATTTCTTTTCGCACAGCCATACTTGATCAAAAGTAAGTTATAATAATATGCACACAATCAAATAAAAGGTACACACAGTCAAATGATTTTTTGTGTTTGGGTAAGGTCACAGAGCCCTTGATGTTTTGGTGTAAGCAAGGCAGCCTTGTATTTAGACAAGGGAAAAAACTCCTCCCAATCAAAAACATCTTCTTTGTCTTCACTATTTCTCATACACAGGTAAACAAGAACACCTCCAAACTGATTTAATAGCTTCACTCACTAAATTCTGTTTTTATGGAACAAAGGAGGAAAAACTGGTTTTGCTTTTTTACCACACAGAGAGGAATTTTGAAATGACAAAGCATTTATACAATGATCATTGTTTGTTGAAATTAGGCCCACTGTTTCACTTTTCAAACCCTGTGTTTCTCCCTTTAAACACTGCCTCCACCTTTTAACATTGTTTTGAGGGCAGTTTATTAGGTCTTTTGAGAACAATAAAAATCCACTACTTTCACTATGTGAGTGTTGGGCAAATATAGCTACTGCAAGCCCAGATCTTTAAGCACAAATATCAGCCCTCCTTACCACTGTTTCTTCCACTACAAACACCTGACAGAGTTTATGGTTTGTGCTAAAGTAGTAAGGATAACCTTAATGCTTGAAAAAACCACTAAAACAGTTTTTATTGTATCTTGAAGGGAGTGTGATGTTCTAGCACTATTTTTAAAGCAGTCTAGGCTCTTTGAAACTAGAATGAACCCTCCTACTGAAAAAAATTTCTTCAAAAATATTCAACACATCACTTTTATTTACACCATGAGTTTCATTTTTCGCCACCACTTAATAGTTTTGAATTTCGAAAGGAGGCAACAAAATACCTCGAGGATGGATGGTAGCCCTTGTTTGACAAGTTTGAGCAGTGTTTCAGGGCTTTTGGAAGGCATTTGGACCATTAACATATGCGCAACACGTTGATAAGGGAAGGTGCCGCGCAATAGAAACGGTGTCAGGTCGGCCTTCGTGCTGCTGTGACCACACCTACAGGCGCATTGCGCGCTCCTACAGGCGCGCCGCGCGACAGTGTAACCAATTTGTGAAACTTCGCATGAACGCGCTGCGTGCTTTTCCAGGCGCGCCGCGCAAAATCCAAGCCTTAAAATCTGCAACTCTTCGTTCAAAAACTTCTTCTTGGTCCAATGAACAGCAGAGAAGAGTTGTGTGCCTTTTGAAATGTGAAAAGATATGGGCAACGGTCTTTTTAGATCCTTTAAATCGATCACCCTTGAGTTACTTTTGTGAGGGTTTTTGTAAGTCCCTTTTTGAAAAAGGTGTTGGTTTGAAACAACAAATGAACCCATTTTCTTATCATTTGTGTTTTTTTCAAAATAAAACAAACCCAAACTTGACCAGGCCTTTTTGAAAAACTGTGGGTGACTATTTTTGGAGGTCTTTATGCTTGTGAAGTTTTTTCACCGTGAGCAAGCCACTTTGAAGGCCAATCATCACTCATTGTTTTTCTTATTGAAAAGGAAAACCAATGACATGTGAAACATATTTTTCCCTTTCGCAAGGAGGTGACGTATCTCTTTAAAACTTGATGACAGTTTCTGTTCCTTATGGCTCAAATCCATATAGGGACTGTAGATGTATTCTCCAAATGATGCTTCTCTTTGAATGTGGGTGAGGCCCAGTTGTATTCAGCTAGGCTTTATCATTATCCTTCCATCAAAAGGGAACTTCTTTCAAAAATCTTTCATTTCCTCAAAATGTAACAACAAGGTATCTTTGACCTCTTTTTATAAGGAGCGGGCCTTCATTTCTAGCAGTGGCATGCTTTAATGGTTTTGAATGTTGTTCCAGAACCTGGACCACATGCCATAATAATTCTTGCATATTTATGAACATATGGGTTTAGTTGCAATGTTTCTTTGGGAAAACTGAGCTCAAATTGCCTTCTGTCCACTATGATGTGTATTTGAAAGGAAATTTTTCATGAACAGGAAGAGCAGGACCTTTTGAAAAACAACTATCATTCTTTGGCCTGTGTCCAACCCAGCTGATTTCAACTTCTTTTCAACTCTATTTTTTTTAAAGGAACAGAGACTAAATGTCGAGCCTGTTTTTCAAGGAGATGGGTCTTTGTAACTTTTTAAGGGAATTACACCCCTTAGCAAGGTTTGTACATTTCTTGGCTCCAGACTATCTTTGAAAAGGAATCTATGATAGGAGATAAGTCAGCTTCTTTGATAATTTGTGGTACTCATGCTTTCCCTTCATTTTTGACATCATTTCTCTATGCAGAAGCCTTCAACTATCTCCTATTGTTCTTACAATTTGTCTCTCAGTCAGTGAAAAACCCCAAAATCAATCACTGCTCTGGCCCTCTGCTTATAGATGAAGGAGGCCTACTTTAAAAAATGCCTGGTTTCCTTTCAACCTCTGTCTCAACGAAATGAAGAATGTATGGTGAACATACTGATAGTGGTTTCTCTTATACATGATGGAAAAAGTTAGTTTGAGCTCAAGACTATTTGACTCTTTTGGCCATCTGTTTAACAATCTTTCTTCATTGATGATCAACCCATTAGCTTCTCATTGTAACTCAATAACAATGGAGCTTATGCAAACAATATTTGAAAAGCACCATTGCTTTGCCTCTGCCTTTAACATCATTTTTATTCAGAAACCCTTAGTTGTTGTCTCTCTGTACCCAAAAATTTTCCTTACAGTCATTGTAATTCTAAAAATCCAACTTTATCCTTCGCCCTCTACTTATAGATGAAGGAGGCGCTTTCAGTCTTCAATCCCTCTGCTTATAAAATGAAGGAGGTTCTTCAGTCATGTCATTTTATCAGCTTTTAACAGTTTTATTTTTCCTTTCACTATCTTTTCATGCTTTGACTATGATCGCAGGAGCTTGATGAAACAACTCTCTACCCTGTAGCTACATTCCAGGCTCAAAATCACATGAGAAGCAGTTGTCTTCTCATGTGGAGCAAAATACTGTCTTCTGGGATGCTGGTACACTTCTATTCTTTGAAAGATCCATTGAAATACTGTAAAACCACCTAATATCAGTTTTGACCTAGGGCATGTGCATTGCTGAGACTTCAGGGTTTGTTAGTGGCGCGACTTAGGGGTGTAATCAACTTTATTTGTAGAATGGGAAGATCTGTTATGACTGGGCTATAGCAGATAGAGGTTCTTTGGTTTTAGGATAGTTTTCCAAGGGAGAAAAGGCCTAAAGCGCCAGTACCTAGCTTAGGGGAAACTTCTTTGGACAGATTTGGATTGTTTCTTTTGGAGCTGATGGGAAAACTAGTATGGATGAGGTTAGATAGGGCTTGATAATGAGGTTTCATCTTGTCATGGATGGATTGAAAAGGTAGGAGGGCAAAAATTTTTATGGGTGTTTTCCAGCTGGCAAATTTGACAAATTTTTAGATCAGCTGCTAGAAAACTAAGCTGTTATAACTAGTCATCACCAACAAGTGAAAAATACTGATGACTAACGGAGAAGAAATTATTTTACATAGATTGTGAAGAGGAAGAAGAAAATGAACAAGAAGAGGATATACACCAGGAACCAGCCCTAGAAGAGGAAGAAATGAATCCGACCATATCGTGTAATGCACTGGCAGGAATTACCACTCCTCAAACTCTCAAGATAGAAAGACATATCAAGAAGAAAAGGGTAATAGTGTTGATTGATTCAGGTAGCACCCATAATTTTATTCATTATAAGGTAGCCAAGGAATTAAATTGTTTCCTATACCCAGCACCAGAATGTCAAGTGATGGTTGCGAATGGAGGAACTATAAATTTCTCTGGAAAATGCCATAATATCAAGCTAACCATGGGGGAATATGTATTGAATAGTCCAATGCTTTCCATTCCTATGGGAGGTGCTGATGTTGTACTAGGAGTACAATGGTTACAATCTTTGGGGATGGTAACTTTTAATTTTCAAGAACTTTTCTTGAAATTTTTTTCAGAAGGAAAGGAAGTCGAATTACGGGGTATTGAAGGGAAGCCAGGAAGGATAATAAGCTCCAATGTCATGACAAAGCTTCTAAAGAAAGAACAACGAGGCGTAATTGCACAATTATGCTCTCTAGAAGTTCCGACATCAAAATCATCTATTTTTGCAGATCTCCAACAAGTCTTGGACAATCATTCCAAGGTGTTTGAAACTCCCAAAGGACTCCCACCTATTCGTGATCATGATCATGCTATTCATTTGATTCCAGGAAGTGTTCCTCCAAACATCCGGCCTTATAGATATCCTTACTTCCAAAAGAGCGAAATTGAACGCATGATTGCAGAAATGTTAGAGGCGGGTATAATTCAACCTAGTAAAAGTTCTTTCTCTGCTCCTGTAGTATTGGTACACAAGAAGGATGGATCATGGCGAATGTGTCCGGATTATAGGGAGCTCAATAAGCTCACCATTAAAGATAAATTTCCCATTCCTGTGATTGATGAATTATTGGATGAATTACATGGAGCAATTTATTTTACCAAGTTGGATCTTAGTTCAGGATATCATCAAATTAGAATGAAGACTGAAGATATTCCAAAAACAACATTTCGAACTCATGAGGGTCATTATGAATTTTTGGTCATGCCTTTTGGCCTTACCAATGCACCTTCTACATTTCAAGGGTTGATGAATTCCATCTTCAAACCCTTCCTTAGAAAATTTGTGCTAGTATTTTTTGATGATATACTAATCTACAGCAGGTCTTGGAAGGATCATGTTGAACATGTTGACAGGGTGCTCAAACTATTGCAGGAGAAACAATTATATGCAAAAACATCCAAATGTTTCTTTGGAGTACAAGAGGTGGAATATCTGTGTCATATTGTATCTCACGAGGGTGTTAAGGTAGGCCCTAACAAAATTAAAGCCATTAAGGAATGAAAATTCCCCAGAACCATAAAGTAGTTGCGAGGATTTCTCGGGTTAACAGGGTATTATCGCAAGTTTGTTAAGAATTATGGGAGAATAGCAGCACCTCTAACAATATTATTGAAGAAAGATGCATTTTCATGGACTCCTGAAGCAACTAAGGCCTTTGAACGTCTTAAAGAGGCAATGTGCCTAGCACCGGTCTTAGCTACACCAGACTTCACAAAAACCTTTTTTGTGGAATGTGATGCCTCAGGAAATGGAATTGGTGCAGTTTTAATGCAGGAAGGAAGACCCATTGCTTTTGAAAGTCGTCCAATCAAAGGAAAGTATTTACAGAAACCTATTTATGGGAAGGAAATGTTAGCAATACTGCATGCACTAAAGAAATGGCGAACTTACCTAATGGGAAGACACTTCAAGGTAAAAACTGATCATGATAGTCTTAAACACTTTTTGGAACAAAGACTATCTTGAGAAGAGCAGCAAAAATGGGTCACAAAGATGTTGGGTTATGACTTTGAAATAATCTACAAAAAAGGAAAGCTTAATGTTGTTGCAGATGCACTCTCAAGAAAGAATGAAGAGGTGGAGGCATTTCTTTGTGCCATTTCTATTATCCAACCAGATTGGATAACTGAAGCAAGAGATGAATGGAAGAAGGACAAAGATGTATGGACACTCATTCAAAAGTTGCAGCAAGATCCTAGTACATCTGATACATTTAGTTGGAATAATGATTCCTTATGGTACAAATATCGCTTATATCTTTGCAAGAATTCCCAACTAAAACAAAAGATTCTTCTGGAATTGCACACTTCTCCTTTAGGAGGACACTCAGGATTTTTAAAAACTTACCACAGGGTGAAGAAAGAATTTTTTTGGGATGGCCTTGAATCTGATATTCGAAAGTTTGTGGCGGAATGTTTGGTTTGCCAGCAGAATAAAGTGGAAACAATTAAGACCCCAGGACTTCTACAACCTTTATCCATTCCAAGTCAACGTTGGGAGGAGATTTCAATGGATTTTATCACGGGTTTACCTAAGTCCGAAGGAAAGAGTGTCATCATGGTGGTAGTTGATAGACTTACCAAGTATGCACACTTTTGTGCATTATCTCATCCATTTAAAGCAAGTGCGGTTGCTACTACATTTATGGACAGAATTCAAAAGCTACATGGAAGCCCAAGGGTTATTGTGAGAGACAGAGATCCCATTTTTACTGGAAATTTTTGGACGGAGTTATTTTCTTGTTTGGGTACTCAATTAGCTCATAGCTCATCTTATCATCCTCAATCTGATGGTCAAACTGAGATATTAAATAAATGTTTGGAAGGATATCTTCGTTGTTTTGTATCTGATAAACAAACACAATGGGTCAAGTGGTTACCTCTTGCCGAATGGTGGTATAACACTTCCTTCCATACTGCAGCAAAAATGACCCCATTTATGGCACTTTATCGATATCATCCACCATCCATCACATCATCTTTAAGGGAAAATTCGAAGGTTCAAGCAGTGGAAGATCACATCGAGCATCAGCAAGAAGTTCTCCAACTCTTAAAGGATAACCTTAATTTGGCACAAAATCGAATGAAACAACAGGCAGATCAACATCGCAGCGAGAGAATTTTTGATGTAGGAGATTGGGTATTTTTACGGCTACAACCATATAAACAAATGTCCCTCAAGCAAGCTAAGAAGAATAATAAATTATCGCCAAAGTACTATGGTCCTTACAAGGTGTTGCAAAAGATTGGTACTATGGCATACAAATTGGAGCTTCCTGCTTCTTCGTGAGTACATCCAGTTTTCCATGTTTCATGCTTAAAGAAGGTTATAGGTGAAAATCTTCCGGTTCAAACAATATTGCCATAACTTGATGAGGAAGGAAAAATCATATTGGAACCTGAAGCAGTCATGGAAACAAGAACTCGACAGCTACGGAATCGATCAATTTCAGAGTATCTCATCAAGTGGAAGAACTTACCCACTGAAGATTCTACATGGGAGGATGATAATTTTATACAGAAGCACCCAGAGCTACTCAAGCGTTGAGGACAACACTTTTTTGAAGGAGAGGGCATGTTAGGTCCCTATATTACTATTATAGTCCCTTATTGTTGTTATTGTAACCCCCTTATTATTATTATTGCACCCCTGTAACCCCCATATTGTTATTATTGTGCCCTTAAATTATTATTGTTAGGTCGGCTACGATTACATTGTGGCCCCACGGACTCCTATATATAGAAAAGAGGTTTTGTAATTTCTATCATCCAAGAATTGTTCATTCATGTAATGTATTGGAGGTTTCCCCCTCGAAGTGACTTATTTCTAAGGCGTTGATATCTCTTTTCTTCTATTTTTGGTGGTTTCACAACATTCGAAGAATAATCATTATATATATATATATATATATATATATATATGAATTTCATTGTCTGACAGGGTTGTTATGTATCATTCTTATGGGAGAATTATTTTTTTATGCAGGTGTCATGAAAAGGTTCCAGGTTGTGAGGAATCAAGTGGGAAGAGTGGCCTTGACAATTCTATGAGTTTAGTATAATTTGGATATGATTTGATGTTGTGTGCTTATAACTAGGCCTATTTTTATGCTATGTCAGATAATGTTGAAGGATACATCAGTGGAATGAAAGAAGTATGATCTGCAACATGCTACAACAAGCATGGAAAGTGGAAATAACCACAAACCCATGATTTGGATTGTGGATGCACACAATAAGTTGTGGGAAAGGTACTAGAGGTAAGGTTTCTAGGTAAAAACGATGTGATATCTGGATGTGCAGTACTACTGTTCTGTACATGTTTTACATGTTGTGTTGTGTACATGTTGTACATGTGGTGTTGTGTGCATGTTTTGTTGTGTACATGTGGTACTGTGTCATGTGTATTGTGTAGTCATTGTATCGTTACATGTGTATTTTTGTGTTGTACTATGTTTATGTATATGTGTGGTGTTGTACATCGGGTGTAGGTGTATATGTTATGTTATACACCATGTGTATGTGTGTGTGTTGTGTTATACACTGAGTGTAGATGTATGTGTTGTGATGTAGATTGTGTGTATGTATATCTATTGGGGATTGGTTCTTAGGATCCTTGGAGGTTGTGGGTGGAGCCCTATGTATATAGGTGGTTGTCATTGATGTCAAAATAAGCAACACTAGGAGCTACCCTAATATTTGTTGGTAAATTTGGCATGGAAATTCGTGGTTGCTTATCTCCTAATCAATCTAGTTATATTCTCCTCGAAAATATATTTCTGATGATATGTGGTACCCCACAAAGTTATTTACAGTTTGAAATTATTTTCATTTTAAGTTGAATACCCAGTTTTGTGGGCTAAAACCCCAATGGGTAGTAACTTGACACCTTATTATTAATTCATCCCCCTCTCAGTATTTCCAAAAATTGGTTTCAGAGCTTGGTTTATTTAGTATCAATTTAACAAATGGAAGGAGATCATGGAATACACAAATAATAGAGTTCCTTTATTTAATGGAGATAACTACGCACTTTGGAGCGGAAGGATGCATGTTCATTTCCTTTTGCAAGGATATGAATTTTTGGAAATAATGGAGTAGGGATACAAAGCAACAAGAGATGAACAAGGTAAGAAAATATCGAAAATGATGAGAAATTAAAGGATGTTATATAAGTGGGATTAATATAACTATATATGTTAAAGTATTGGGTTGTAATTAAAAAAGCAAAGGAATTATGGGACAAGATTAAAAATATATATGTAGGAGACTCAAAGGACAAGGAAGAAAATCTTCAAATTTATAGAGCTCAATTTGAACAACCGGGGATCAAATAAGATGAGAACATTGCAACCTAATTTCAACTGGTAGATGAAATAAAAAATGAGTTGGAAGGAATAGGGGAACTAATTGAAAAAAAGGTAATCATTCAAAAATCCTCAGAACTCTTCCATCAATATTTAATCCTAAGGTTTTTGTTTTAGAACATAGATAATATTTAAGTAGGTTGAAGTATGAACAAACTACATGGGATACTTATAGCATACGAAATGAGGATTGAAGAAGAAAATGGTTAATATAATTCAGAAACAACATTTTCAACATCCAAAAATATTTGGAAGGGAAAATAGGTATCCAAACCTAGATCTAGTTGTTGCAAAGAGGAATAAGAAGAAGACTAACATTTAGATGAAGAATTTGCATACATTACGAGGAATATGAAAAGAGGAAGATGTAAGTAGAAAGGAAACTTTTCATTAGTATTTTTTTACTGTGGTGAGGTTGATAATTTTGCTGTTAAGTGCCCTCATAAGAATGAAGCATTTAAGAAAGGAAAGAAGGGTCAAAGAAATTTCAACAAGCAAGGTAAATAGAACGAGTTTAAGAAAAAATTCCTCTCCAAGGAAGATTCTTTCCCATCTGAAGAAGAAAGTGAAACTGATGAAGAAAAAAAAGAAAGATTATTATTTATGGTTAAGCATAACAAGAAGGAAGCACATGACAAAGAAGAAGAAATGACTGAAATCGAATTTCAAAATGAAGTTGTCAGAGTTATAAAAGAACTCAAAGCAAAAAGGAAAATGTTAATTCTCTAGAAGTCGAATTGAAGGAGGTAAAAGAACATGCCAAGAACCTCAACAAAAGGAATGAAGAAGAAATTATCAACCTTAGATTAAAGTTATAAAAATCTAAAAGAACTAAAGAATCACTGAGGAATGTGTTAAAAAAAAAGAAGAGGCAAGGGAAGAACTAGAAGCCGAAATAGTCTATTTATGAAAGGAACCAGAAAGGGGAAGTGTCCAATATAACCTTGCAAGTAGCTCTAGATAATTGGGTGAGTTCATGAGAAGTCAAAGTAAAAATCAAAATGAAGGACAAAATAAAATTAAAAATGACGCAACTCCAAGAAGTAATCAAGAGATAGTTCCTCCTCCAAGAAGGAATGAATACATAAGACCATTTAGAAAAGATAACTCATTCAGATACACAAATTAGTTTAATGGTTATTGTTTTTCATGTGATAACTTTGGACATATGTATAGGGCTTGTCAAAATTATAATAGGTACAATTATCAAATATATTATCAATGGAATCAAAACCCTAGAAGCAGGTATCCTAGAAGTAGGTTTGTAGGATTAGAAGACAAGTTTCACCACAACTTTGATAGTAGGAAGTTTACGTCGTACGAATTTTACAAATTCCATAACTATGGGAACATAACTCAAAATTTCAGATACAAGATGGAATCCTACATGCATGAAAGCCCTAACATCAGGTACATGAAATGAAAACAAATGCAAGAAGATCAAGAAAATAAGAAAGTTTCAGAAGTGATGCTTTCAGGATTTATAAAGGAAAAATATCTCGAGGTAGAAACAAGTACATTAGATAATGACAGGGTTAAGGATGATCCAACCAAAGAGATAGGTGGTACATTTTTTTGAATTATATAGCTTGATGAATCTGTAAATATTGCAGAGGGGGAGTCTAAGCAGCGACAGTGGCACATTTAGATATCAATCATCGACATGTTTAGATAAAGGAATATTATGGATAATTTTAGTGGAGGGACATTAGAGAAATTTTGAGGTCTAAAATGGGCCTCCTACGAAAAATGTACAACCAAAATAAACTTTATAAGAACCAACTAGATTCAAGATAATGATGTCAACCATGGGGGATAATTCACCATTTTTGGGGTAAAAAAGTAAAAAGATTAAAAAATAATAAAAAAATAAAACTACATTTTAAACTTGTATTTTCGACTTATCTCCCTATGGGTTTACTCAAATTTCGAGCGGGAGTACTCGTTGGTTGAAAAATTTGATTCCTCATCCAAGGAGTACCCATGTTGCATACTTTCAATAGACCCTACTACATGAAAAAAGAGAAATACATGAAAAAGCATGATTGCAATCATGTTTTTCATGTATTTCTCATTTTTTGTGTAGCAGGGTCCATTGAAAGTATGAAACATGGGTACTCCTTGGATGAGGAAGAAAATTATGCAATCAACGAGTGTTCCCGCTCGAAATTTGAGTAAACCCATAGGGAGATAAGTATACGAGTTGAAAAAGTATTTTTTCCTTTTTTCGCTCTAAAATTTGATGATTTAATCTAATCTTATTTTATTATTTCCATTATTATTTTATAATTTCCTGAGGAGGCCCATTTTAGACCTCAAAATTCCTCTAATGAAGTTTAATTCATATTGAGAGATAGAAGCAAGAGTAACAATTTGTATGAATCATAGTATGCCAATAAATCATTAAGAAAAATCATTTCAAATATGACAAGTTACAAGCAAAGTATGGATGATTATTTAAGGATACAAACCAACTGTGATGTAGGAAGTCAAATAGGTAGCCCGATTCAAAGCAGCACCAAAATAATCTCGTGTCATTGTAGTAAAAAGGATCTCCTGATATCTCAAAGGAACTATAGATTATATAAAACGATATCCTAAAGGAAATGATTTAATTATTACAACATATACTTATGTTTATTGGGTAGGAAGTGTCAATGATTGTAAAAGTACTAGTAGCGTTATATCTAGGTGGTTGTCATGTTTCATGGCTGAGCAAGAAGCAGTCACCAATATCCTTATCCACAACAAAATCATAAAACATAGTAGTAACAACTTGTTGTACGCAGGTTCTATGGACGAAACAAACATTACAAGACCTTCAAGTGAAGTTTGATGAGTCCATTCCAATCTTCTTTGATAACACCAACATCATCGATATCTCGAATTCTTTGATGCATTAAAAAATGAAACAAATACAAATGAAGTATCATTTCATTATAGAACAAGTTGCAGAGAAGAATATAAAATAACAAATCACTGACATCTTTACTAAACCGTTACTCCATGAAACCTTCAAGTATCTTCAGAAACAAAAACTTGGGATTCTCCTAAGTTCCCATTAGACTATTCTTTTATCTAGTCTAGTAGATAAGGGGAGTTGAGGCAGTTGACAAGCCTGTAGGAACAATGAGTTGTTAGGGGGAGTTACCCTTTTCCATTGATTTAAAATGGGGAGAGAAAGCATTAGGAAGGTTAAAAGCATGATGTAAGGGGAAGTATTTGTGTTTCCATAAATGCTAAAGGGGGATAGTTTTTATAGGTAGTTTTCAGTGATGTCAGCCCAAGCAACACCAGGAGCTACCCTAATATTTTTCAGCAAATTTGGCATAGAAATTCATGGTTTCTTGTCTCTTAATCAATCTAGTTAGATTATTCTCGAAAATATATTTATGATTATATGTGGTACCCCTCACAGTTCTTTATAGCTTGAAATTTATTTGCATTTTAATTTGAAGACCCAATTTTGTGGGATAAAACCCTAAGGGGTAGTAACATGACACCTTATCATTAATTCACCCCCCCTCTTAGTATTTCCAATACCTTGCAATATCTTGGGATTCCCTGGAGGCTGTGGGTTGAGTAATTAGTCCTTAGAGCCTGAGGGTTGGGAAAAACGCTGAGGAGCCCTGAAACAACTTGGGTACCATGAAGGATGTGGGTTGACTTATTAATCCCTAGAGCCTAAAAGTTGGGGCAAATGCTCTAGAGCCCTAGACAACTTGGTATGAGACTAATATTGAGTTGCTGATATTGAGGGAAGAGGTTGTATAGTCTCTAGATTCCATTTTTTATGATACTGAAGAAAGAGAAGGTATTGAGTGCTTGTTAGGTTTGGAAACCGATCTAGTGTGTGTACGTGGTTGAAGAGAAGAGAAGGAACTAGGTGCTTTCCAGGTTTGAAAACTGATTTAGTGTGTGTATCGAAAGGACAAAGACAAAAGGCGGAAGCAAAAAACCATTTAAAAGATAAGTGCTAGTATTTTATTTCAGATTTTAATTATGCACATGATCTATGATGGTGACATTTTGAGCTAACCATATGTGATAAGTTTATACATGATGATTTAATCAAAGAGCTAGTTTTACTTGTTGTGGCAGGAAGTAAAGAAAATTACAGGTTTACCTTATTGAAAATTTACCAATGAGGTATGATTTTAATTTATTTTAATTCCTTTTGAATCTAATGGCAATTATGTGATTGGTACAGGAAAGAATAGAAAATTCCCAGGATTGGGTGGTTGGAATTGGATGCCAGAGAATTAACAACAATACAATGGATTGGAACATGCAACAATATGTTCGTAAAGCACTTCAGGAGCAGGGCCATTGTTAGACACTAGTACCCAGTAGTGTCCATTGATTTCCATGACCACGATATGACCAATATGGTGGTTTTTAGGTAGGGATAAGCCTTGGTGTTTGGAAATTTTGTTGCGAGGAAACCTTTCCAAGTGATGGAATGGCTGAGGGGTTGTGTAGCAGATAAAGGGATGCCATGTAACTTAGAAGGTGAGTGATTTCATAGAAGGGGGTGACTAGATTTATCGAGGGATCATGTAGCAGAGAAGGGAAGTTCAAGGAATAATTTTTTTTTGGCCATTATCATTTTCATATGGAATGAGAAGCACATTGGGAGTGTGCCCTGGAAAAATGAGCTGATAACTATTCACTGAGAGAAAAAGTAGCACAAGGATTGTAGCATTGTACATTGCATACAGACTTTGATTTTTATAGTGGATTATGGACTTCTTTGGAAGGAGGTGAATCCTGGTATTAATTTTTAGGGTGGAGGTACGAGCCTCTGGATTCCCTTGTTGCAGATGCAGGAATCATATCCTTTTATTTTTTGGTTGAGAAAAGATGCATATGTATGTATTTTTATATTATTGTAAATACTGTATCGAGTTGTGTTTATAAATATACATAGACAATATGATTATTTGATTTTTTAAGAAATATGCATAATTCTATGTGGTTGTTATTGTAAATACCATAATGAGATGTGTTATAAATATACAGTAAGTGATATGCTTGTCATGTTTTCAATGGTTTTTTATTGTAAATACTGCAGCGAGCTCTGCTATAAATTTCCATAGGCAGTATGTTTATTTGGTCATTACCGTCATTGAACATTGAGGACGGTGTTCCCCAAAGGGGGAGGTGTTTGTAATAGCCCCTAGTTGATTTTCCATGTAAATAAAATATGACCATGGTCATGGGACATGCATTCCAAGATGAATGGTGGGAAGACATTATAGTGGGAAACACTTTCGGTTTATGAATGACTATGGAAATTGGCAAAGGCAAGAGGTAATAATTAACATATAATTATGAAAATAAAGGAAAATAGGAGAGAAGAAGGTGAAGAGACACAAATTTGCATGTAAGGGAAATTAGAGGAAAAATGAATGAAAATGAAAGAAAAAGGTAAAAGGAAAAGAAGAGACTAAACCTTAAAGATAAGAAGGCACCTGAGAAACAATTGACAACTTTTTCTCATTCTTTGATAAGGTTCAACAAAGGAAAGAGAAGAAGAACTTGGACAAGCAAGTGAGGAAAGAAAGGGTGCGCAAGAGGAAGCTTGGATAATGACAAGTAAGGATAAAAATATAGTTGTGGATTGTAGGTAATAGTGTGCATGTGAGATTTAGCATGCTAATTGTGGGATGCATGGTATATGCATGTGATTTTTTGGTTATTTGTTGTCATTGGCATGTAAATTTTCCTGGATTGACAGTGGTTTCAACCTTCTATTTCCATTTCCTGGATAGTCATGGTGTTGTGGGGTTCCCACTTATTTTTCTGATTAGTGCTTAGGTTCCCTATGGGCATGGGTTGGAGCAAACAATCTAGAATCCACATAATAAATTGGGTTGAGTTGCTAGTTCTTGGAGCCGCAGGTTAGGAAAAACACTCTGTATTCCTTGGTGGGTTGAGTTACTAGTCATCGGAGCCACAGTTGGAACAAAATCTCTGGAACCCTGGAAGGATGTGGGTTGAGTTACTAGTTCCTAGAGCCCTAAATAGCTTAGGTAGAGTCCGATTTGGTTTATGTTAGTGATTTCTGGATTGTAGAGGTGGAATCACTATGGTTGAGGGTTGAGGTGGTTTGGCTTCTTGAAGCCCTGGTTGGTTTTGTCATGGTTTATCCCATTAGATACCACATTCATGCTTGGAATACGACGCGAGGGTGATTGGATGAAAGAGAGATTTGGTTCAATCCAATCTATGGTTGAGTGGTACGTGGAAGTCCCAAAATTTGTTGGAATTTTCATACGTTACTATTGTGATTTATGAGCATTTGTATTGGTTATCATGTTGACTTATGGCTTATTTGGCATGGTTTCTATGTTGGTTAATTGCTGGTTATATGTTGGTTATTTGGTGTATGCTATCTATGGATCTTATCATGATTTGTTAAGTTATCAAATGGTTGATTAATATATGGACTAACAAGTGTTGTTGCAACTAGCCAGAGAGGGTTTAAAGCCTTCTTGGTGATTTTCAGATAAAGACTACCAATTTATGATTAGATATGCATTCATGAGTTTTAGCTTACATTTTTTCCATATGTTTTTCAAAATGTCTGTTATGGATTAGGATTTCATAGTCAAGATTTTGTTCAAGGTTGAATGTTTGGTTTTATTGTCATGCTAATTATGATTATGGAAAGTTACATGCAATTATGGGCAGTGGTCTGGAGGCTACCTTGAAAAGGTGGCACAAATCCTGGAACTACATACTAAGAATTGGACGATTTAGTCCATAACCGCATGGAAGATGGCTTGTGGGTACATTTGGGGCTTCATAACTGCACCCTTTCCTTGATGTGCATGCAACTGGGGGTTATGCTTGTGAAAAAGGGTTCCAACTCAAGGATTGATCACTTGGTGTAATTTTCTTGCTCCTGAGTGATATGTAGTCCATGTGGGATGTCAATATGTGTTCAGTTTGTAGGTCCGACTTCCTTAACTGGAAATTGGAGGTTGGGTCATGTCATAGTGACACTCGTCTCATGTTTACCTTGGTGAGCTTGTGAAATTGGGTAAATGTGGGAGGATGCGTTACAACGTGGTATCATAGCAAGGTTGCAGCACTAGAACTCAAGGTAACAATAGATCGTAATAAAAGTATTATATGTCAGCATGAAGGTATGATGGTTGATGATTGTTATATAAATTTAATTTATATGCATGCCTGTCATTTTATATACTTTTTGTAGTTACATGCATGATAGATGCTAGTTGATTAGTGTGGTCATATGCCTATGCATCAGTTAGTCATGTGTGTCAGTTAACTTGTTGTTATATGCATTGTGGTCATATGCATGATTATTACTATCATTGTGGTTAATTTCATGATATTATTATGTATCATTCTAATCTATATTGGCTTGTGTATATGGCTATGGTTATGATATTCATGTATGAGTCGATACACTTGCGATGTTGTGTTGTACTAATATGGATTGAATTGTGCAGATGTGATTGTTATTCATGCATGTCAACTGTTTATGAGTTTATCATGTGAGCATGTTGTCTAGTTAATTTTATGGATACCATCACCTTATTTATGTATGAGTTGATGTGCTTGTGAAGCTATATCATGCTAATCTGGATTGATTTTGTAGAATATATAGCCTCCCTTGAAATGAACTAAGGTATAATTTTGAATATTTCTTCTATTTATTTTATGTAACATGGTATGTTGTAGGAAATACTTGCGATAGCTTAGGAAAATCAAGCAAAAGTATTGCAACCATCCTCCAGATCCAATCATATTTGCATAAGCAGGGAAAACTGAGAATTAGTCATCGGCATGAGGAAAGGAATAATGGGGCATATAGAAGCAGTTCTTGACCAAGAGACATGATGGATAGAGATGACACAGTTAGAGGTGGGAGATGGTTGGATACACCCGAAAGGTGAGCTAACATGATGGATTTTTTCTAGTTTTATTTCTAAAAGACATCAATGTCATTACCACTAGTATCCTTATAGGAGGAGTGAAAATCAATATTTGCTAGAGGAGTTCTATGATCTGAAGATGGGTTCCATGACAGATGATGAGTACACTAAAAAATTCCTATAGTTGTTGAACTATGTGCCTTATCTCAAGGAAGAGAAATGAGTAATCCAAAAGTTCATCAGTGGATTTCCATTATCATTCAAAGGTTGGAACGAGTTTTATGAGCCTCAATCATTGGAGAAATCCATTAGAAATTTGAAGCATTGTTATGAGAATTCAAAGCACAAGCCTTAGTTCAAGCAGGACTGGAAGGGTGTAGGTATCAAGGAAAACATGGCACCTTATAAGAATTTAAATGAAACTGAGAGAGGACATAGGTCTCAAGCTATGGAGCAACAAGTTAAAAAGCGATGGTAGAGAACCATTGCGTTGTAGAACCTGTCATCAAGATTATAGCAAGAATGATGGAACTTTATCAGAGTGCATAGCGGATGCGTGGCATGCCTCAAATATAAAATGCGCAGGAGGCACAAATAGATGGGGATGTATGCCAGAGCTTTATCCATATCTATGCAGAAGTTGATAATGGGCAGGTAGGTCATTAGGATTTTATCATTAAGATGGAAGGAGGAACTAGAGGGAGAGTTCTAGGCATAACCTCAATAAATATTGCAACGGAAGGAACTCATGCTTTGATACCAAGTGATAAAGCACATTAAAGTGCATGAAAGCACTTTTGGGTCAATGAATATACATGGTAGATGGTCAATCAAGTTTAGGAATAATAGCGGGTTTTCAGTTATGACTGGATTCATCAAAGGAATTGGAGTCCCTTTAGAGATCGTATGGATGTGCTCAGTTGCAGAGAAATGTGTCAGGTACAACAAGTAATGTAACTAGTATATTGTTATATTTATTTATGCATTGATAGTTGTGTGTTTATGGAAATAAGATGTAGGGTATTGCATGGCAAGAGATACTTCCATGAAACCTTGAAAATGGCTCAGGTTGAGCTTTCCTTTGGAAGCATTAGGAACAATGCGGTGGAGTCATGGTGTCTTTTGATAGTTTTATTCTTTCGATGTTTTCATATTTGTCTGTGCTTGATTTTCAGTTTTGATTGTGTCTGGTGCCTGGTCATGCCACTTTTTTTATGGTGTCATATTGTTATTGGGTTTTAATGGTTTTCTTCTTATTTGATTCTTGTTCTTTCCTTTTATGTTTTAAGGGCATTGGGAATTGGTTGGTGTAAGAGGATAGTTAATGGAGATCGAGGAGAGCTAAATGAAACCCAATAGGTAATGTATGACCCAAATGAAGCCCAATGCATGTATAAGGGAAACTGAAGGCAAGAACATGACAACCGATTGGGTTAGTTGGGTCCATTGGGGTAAATGGATAGTGGTGGGATAATCATGAGAAAGGTAATCAAGAAAGGTAAAGTAAATATATTTGAGGCATTAGATGGCCTGTATTTTTTGGGAATTGTTGTTCTCAATGTTGTGCATGTTGTGCATAGATAAAGGGAGTTCTCTTAAGCTTGACCTTATGATGTATGGTAATTATGTTGTGATCATGCTAATATATATATGGATTCCATTTTCAGAAAAGGTTTCCAGGGATCATTCTTGTGGGAGAATGATTTTTTCTATGCAGGTGAATGACATGAAAAGGTTCCTGGTTATGAGGAATCAAGTGGGTAGCGTAACCTTGACAGATCTATGAGGTTAATATCATGTGGATATGATTTCATATTATGTGCTTATAGCTATGCCTATGTTTATGTTATGGTAAGTAACGTCTAAGGATACGTTAACATAATGAAAGAAGTATGATCTGCATCATGTTGGGACAAGCATGGAAAGTGGAAAGAACCACGTACCCAGGATTTTGATTGTGGGTGAAAGAAATAATGTGTGGGAAAGACACTATATGCAAGGTTTCCTAGTAGAGATGGCGTGATCTCTGGATGGGAAGTAATACTATTGTGTACATGTTTTCATGTGTACATGTTGTACATATTGTGTTGTGTACACGTGGTACCATGTCATGTGCATTGTGTAGTCGTTTTATCGTGACATGTGTATTGTTGAGTTATACTATGTGTTCGTATATGTTTGGTGTTGTACACCAGGTGTAGGTGTATATGTTATTTTATACAACATGTGTAGGTGTATGTTTTTTGTTATACATAATGTGTGGGTGTATGTGTCGTGTTGTACACTGTGTGTATGTTTATTTGCTGGGGATTGGTTTTTTGGATCCTTGGAGGATGTGGGTGGATCCTTGTAACAACTTGGGATTCCATGGAGGCTGTGAGTTGAGTTATTAGTCTCTGGATCTTGAGGGTTGGGAAAAACTCTCTAGAGACCTAAAACAACTTGGGTTCCCTGGAGGTTTTTTGTTGAGTTATTAATCCCTGGAGCTTGCGAGTTGGGACAAATTCTCTAGAGCCCTAGGCAACATGGGACAAACCCAACCTTGAGTTGTTGATATTGAGGGCATAGGCAGTATAGTCTCTAGATTCCATTTATTTTGATACTGAAGGGAATATAAGGCACTAGGTGCTTATTAGGTTTGGAAACTGATCCAGTGTGTGCATGTCATTGCAAAGAAGAGAAGGCATTGGGTCCTTGCCTGGTTTGGAAAACGATTCAGTGTGTGTACAAAAAAGAACAAAGAACAACGACAGAAGCAAAGAACCCTTTAAAAGATAAGTATCCGTATTTTATTTCATTTTTTAATTATGCACATGATCGGTGATTATGATATATGATCTTAAATTTTTAGCTAATTAGATGTGATATGTTTATACATGATGACTTAATCAAAGAGCTAGTTTGAATTGTTGTGACATAAAGTAAACAAAATTGTAGGTGTACCTTATTTACGAGTTACCAATGAGGCATGATTTGAATTTATTTGAATTACTTTTGAATCTAATGGAAATTATGTGCTTGGTATAGGAAACCATGGAAAATTCCCAAGTTTGGGTGGTTGGAATTTGCTACCAGAGAATTAGCAACGGTAAAAGGGATTGGAACATGTAAAAGTATGTTGGTAAATCACTTCAGGAGGAGGGTCATTGTGGGACACTCGTACCCAATAGTTTCCATTCATTTCCGTGAGCATGCTATGACTGGTATGATGGTTTTGATGTAGTGATATGCCTTGGTTTTTGGACCTTTCGATGTGAGGAAACCTTACCAAGGGATGGATCGCTCGAGGGACTCTGTAGCATAGAAGGGGATGTTGGGGAACTTGGAAGGAGAGTTACTGCATAGAAGGGGTTGACTTGATTTCCCAAGGGACTATGTAGTAGAGAATTGAAGGTCGGGGAATACATTTTTTTTGTCATTAGAATTTACAGATGGAATCAAAATCACATTGGGAAAATTCCCTAGAATAATAAGTCGGTAACTTCTCACTGAGAAAACAAATAGCACGCATATTGTAGAGTTGGACATTGGATGTGGACTTTGATTTTGGTAGTGGATTCTGGATTTCCTGGGAAGGAGGTGAACCCTAGTACTACTTTTGAGGGTGGAGGTGTGAGACTTTGGATTACCTTATTGTAGATACAAGCATCATATCCTTTTATTTTTTGGTTGAGAAAATGTGCATATGTATGTATGTTTATATTATTGTAAATACCATATTGAGATGTGTTTATAAAGCTCCATAGAAATTAAGATTATTTGTCAATTGAAGCAAAAATGGGCATAATTCTATGTGGTTGTTATTGTAAATACTGTAATGGGTTGTGTTATAAAGCTAAAATAAGAGGTATGTTTATCATGTTTTCAATAGTTTTTTATTGTAAATACTATAGCAAGTTGCGTTATCAAGCTCCATAGGCGAAATTGTTTGCTAGTCATAAGCATTATTGAAATGCTCTAAAGCCCGTGGTGAGTTGAAAATTAGGGGAATTTTGAGGTCTAAAATGGGCCTCCTAAGAAAAATGTACAACAAAAATAAACTTTATAACAACCAATAGGATTCAAGATGATGATGTCGACCATGGGGGATGATTTACCATTTTTTAAATAAAAGGGTAAAAATATTAAAAAATAATAAAATAATAAAACTACTTTTTCAACTCGTATTTTCAACTCATCTCCCAAAATTTTTACTCAAATTTCAAGTGGGAGTACTCGTTGGATGCAAAATTTAATTCTTCATCCAAGGAGTACCCATGTTTCATACTTTCGATGCACACCCATATCTGAAAAATGAGAAATACATGAAAAATCGGTATAATCACGTTTTTTTATGTATTTCTCATTTTTCGTGTAGTAGGACCCATCAAAAGTATGCAACATGGGTACTCCTTGGATGAGGAATTGAATTCCGCATCCAACGAGTACTCCCACTCGAAATTTGAGTAAAAACTTTGGGAGATAAGTTGAAAATATGAATTGAAAAAGTAGTTTTTTCATTTTTCCCTCTAAAATTTGATGATGTCATCAAATCTTATTAGATTTTTTCCACTATTATTTTTTAATTTCCTTAGGAGGCCCATTTTAGACCTCAAAATTCCCTGACCCTAGTCCTTGGGGCCATCGTTGGAACAAATGCTTTGGAGCCTTGGAAGGTTGTGGGTTTAATTCTTTATTTCTTGGAGCCCTATATAGCTTGGGTGAGGTAGAGTACGGTTGATATTAGTGATTTTCAAACCATAGAGGTGGAATCTCTGTGGTTTTAGGGTTCGAAATGTGGTTTAACCTATAGATTCCATTGGTTGTTCATGTCTTGGTTTAACCCATGAGATGCCACATTCATGCTTGGAGTATTGCATGAGGGTGATTGGATGAAATAAATATTTGGTTGAGCTCAATCTATGGTCAGTTGGTACATGGAAGTCCCTAACTTGGTTGCATTTTGCATATGTTAATAAGATTTATTTTCCTATTGTGATTTATGAGCACTTTTACTTGTTATTATGTGACTTATGGCTAGTTTTCCATGGTTTCGATTTTGGTTGTTTGATATATGCTATCTATGCTTATTATCATGATTTGTTACGTTATCTAAAGGTTGATGAATATGTGGACTAACAAGTTTTATTGCATGTATAAATTACGTTGTATAGTCTAAATTTCTCATGAATTTTTAATCAAAATCACAAGACACAAACTACTCTATTGCTTTGTGGACATTAATTCATAATTTAGAACAAAAATTTTAGACATGCAATAAGAAATCACACACATGCAACAAGTATTTTTCCCAGGGAAAGAATACTACTAAAAATCCCAATGCCTGCTTGCATTAAATCAGAAGAATATATATGCATTACAATTGCTTTGCTCAACTGACAACAAATTGAAAGTGCATAACTTATCTCTTTTCTCATTGAAGGCCTCTCACCCAGACTTAGTCAAATATTTCCTTACACTATTCCTTGAGGAATTGTTCCCCCATTATTTAGGAAATTCCTCAAATTTAATTGCGAAATTCCTTAGGTTGATCATCTAACCACGTGCAACACCTGTATACTCGAGACTAGTCTAAAATTGATGTTCCGCTGCCTTGGAATCTCCACCAATCACAAGGAACTCAAATTATTTTCATGCACTATATTTTTTGGGATGATTGATAAATTAACTATAAGATTACTAAGTTTTACTAAAGTATCACTACACAACTTGACCCTCCACTAGTTCCTCCAACAATTGGAACTAGTTTAACTAAAAGAAACCTTAGATAATAGATCTTAATTTCTACAAAATAGTAATCACACATGCTTAACTAAACTATAACTCCCCCAACTGAAATTTACTGAGTAAATGGGTGACACAAGGCATGTCACACAGGCTAACATCATACAAATATTCTGCTGATGTGAAAATTCAAATTTTCTCAATTTAGTCAAGGAAACATCAAATTGAGAATTTCTTGTTGCATTTTTTAACACTCCCTCTCAACAAGAAATGGATTATCAACCACCCCTATCTTTAACTTTTGGAACTTGAACTAACCTCTTGACAAGGCCTTTGTAAAAATGTCAACATATTTTTCCTCTATGGGAATGTACTGCAACAACATTATCTGCCTTTGCACAAAGTCCCGTAAATGGTGATACATCATATCTATATGCTTGGATCGATCATGAAAAAAAATATTTTTAGAAAGCTTGATGAAACTCTAATTATCACAGTAGATCATAGTTGGATCCATCATCTGACCAAAAAATCCAGAAAGTGTCTTTCTCATCTAGATCGCGTCACATGTTGTTTGACTAACAACCATGTATTCTGCTTATGTCGAGCTGAGTGCCACAAATATTTTCCTCCTATTGTACCAATAAACCGTTATGGACCCAAAAATGAAAATTCCACTTGATGTACTATTTCGGTCTGATGGACTCCTGACCCAATCTGCATATGTGAAGCCACATAGCTTCACTCCCTTTGTTTGTCTGTACCATAGTCCAAACTAGGTAGTGCCTCTGAGGCACTGTAGAACATGCCTAGATTCCTTCCAAAATAATTTGGTTGGCCTAACCATAGCTTGGCTTAGTTGGTTGACTGCATATCACATATCTGGTCATGTTTTCATAAGATGCATTAGTGAACCCACCAACTACTGGTAAACAATATCATCCACTTCCTCACCTAAAGTGGTATATTTTTTCCTCTAGTTGGTTTCTAGAGGTGTCTTCATGGGTTTGAAAATTTCCATGCAGAACCTCTAAAGTATCTCGTTGGCATACTTTCCCTGAGAGACAAAAATTTCTGCATCGGCTTTCCATACTTCCAATCCTAGGAAGCAGTGCATGAGACCCATGTAATTCATTTTAAACTCTCTTGCAAGTTCCCCCTTGCAAGATCCGATCAACTGCTCATCACTAGTTAAAATCAAATCATCAACATATAACACAATAATTGACAATTTACCTTTTACCAAGATATTATAGAGGTTTGCATCCGCTTCACTTTTGGTGAAGCCAAAACCAGTGAGATAGCTATTGATCCTAGTGTACCAAGCACATGGTTCTTACTTGAGATCGTATGATGCTTGCTTGATTATGCACACATGAGACTCCTGATCAAAATTCTTGAAGCCTCCTAGTTGCTTGATATACACCTCCTCCTAAATAAATCCATTTAGGAATGCTACTTTCACATCCATTTGGTGTATCTTCCATCCCATATGTGCAGCGAGAGCAATAATTGATCTAATGGATGAGTACCTTGCTACATAAGAAACTGTCTCCTCATAGTCAATCCCCTCAACTTGAGAGTACCCCTTGGCCACAAATCTAGCCTTGTACTTATTTGTGCTTTTGTCTGTTGCCTTCTTTATCTCGAAGATCCATCTTGAACCCATAACTGGTTTATCTTTTATTCTTGGGACCACTTCCCAAACACTATTCTTTATAATGGATTTCTATTCCTCCACCATTGCATCAACCCATGCAGGTTTCTTTACAGCTTCCTCAAAATTGGATGGCTCGGTCTCTACAATCTTAATAATTAGATCTATGTATATAGTGTACTGACCTAGTTACCTTCTTTGCTTGCACAAATTTGAGGGAGCAGCCACATTCTCCCTCGCATCATGCAAAAGTATCTTAACTTCCTTGGTTATTTTCCTGCCTTCTCTAGATGGTTCTTGTTGGGTGTGGAGCCTGATTATCTTGTTTACTCTGTATCACAAAATTGGACCCATGTACCTTAAAAGGGGTGGCAACACCGCCCGTAATTAATCGCTTCCGTGGGGGAGCCCCCCCCTGGCGGAGGTTTTCGGGGGAAGCGCCCCCAAAGCTAAAAACAGATGTAAAATTGCCCTGTAAAAGTATAGTAATTTCTAGTCAATCTGGGCCATTCATTAGGCAAATGATCTGACGGTAGAAGTTATGTTTAGATTAGGTTTTTTTTCCCTAGAAGGCAACCCCTCACTTTTATGAGGGAATTGTATTGCGGCTGTGCATTGTATGTGTATTCTCGGAGCGATAAACAGAGAGGGAGACTATGAGAAAGAACAGAGGATATTACAGCGGATCTGCTGTAGGTTTTGTCTTTTCATTTTGCTGGATAATAGAAAGGAAGGACTGGCTGTTCTGGGTGGACGTAGCCCAAACTAGGTGAACCACGTATATTTGTGTCTCTCTGGTTTTATGTGTTTTGTGTGCTTGTATTTTCCGCATATTTCATGTGTTGCATTGCTCCATAATATATAATTTTCTAACAACTGGTATCAAAGCCGAAGGTATATTTGGCTGATAAACTCGCAGGAAAGAAGGGTTCCTGGTTCGAGTGGGAGCAATGGCGGAAGATGGTAATTTTAGGGTTGAGAAATTTAATGGCCAAAACTTCCCGCTGTGGAAGATGCAGATGGAATATTATCTATATCAGAAAGATCTGTACCTACCATTGAGCGGAAAAACAAAGAAGCCGACAGCCATGGCAGACGCGGAATGGAACATTCTCGATAGAAAGGCACTCGGAATAGTACAGTTGTGCCTTGCGGCATCAGTCGCCTTCAATATTTCGAAGGAAACAACAACAGATGGTTTGATGCAGTCGTTGGCGAAACTATATGAAAAACCCTCGACCTCAAACAAATTATTTCTTATGAAACGACTATTTAATATGATGATGTCAGAAGGTGGATCTGTTGCAGACCATTTAAATGATTTTAATACAGTTACCAGTCAGTTAAGTTCTATAGGGGTAAACTTTGATGATGAATTTAGAGCTCTGTTATTCTTGTGCTCATTTCCAGAGAGTTGGAATGGTTTAGTAATGGCCATTAGTAACTCTGTCTCTAGATCTAGTACTTTAAAGTTTGATGATGTTGTTGGTGCTATCCTTAGTGAGGAAATGCGATGGAAAAGCTCCGGTGAGACATCAGGTAATGCTTTGAGTGCAGAGTCTAGGGGAAGAAGAATGGAAAGAGGAAAGAGCTCGGGATATCGTAGTAAATCAAGGAAAGGCAGATCCAAGTCCAGATCGGGGATAGTGTGCTGGAATTGCGGAAAGAAAGGACACCTAAAGAAAGACTATAGATCTTGGAAGGGAAAAGAAGGAGACACACAGCAAGAAAACAATCATGAAGCAAATGTGACAGGTGATGTGTTACAAGATGCTTTGATTCTTTCTTTCGAAAATGTTACTGATTCTTGGGTTGTAGATTCAGGGGCTTCATTCCATGCCACACCTGATAAGAAATATTTTCATGACTATGTTCAAGGAGATTTTGGACAAGTTCGTTTTGGGTGATGATAAACCCTGTAAAATTGTTGGAATGGGTAAATTTCTTGTAAAACAATAGAATGGAAACCAATGGCTACTAAAGGAGGTAAGGCATGTTCCAGATCTGAAGAAAAATCTGATTTCAACAGGGCAGTTAGGCAGTGAAGGTTGTGTGACAACTTTCATAGATAAAACTTGGAAGGTCACCAAAGGAGCCCTGGTAATAGCAAAAGGTGAAAAGGTTGTTACATTGTATTTATGCAATGGTATTTCTAACTCTATTAATGCTTTAACTTCCAAAGGAGCAGATGCAGCATTATGGCATCATAGGCTCGGACACATGAGTGAGAAGGGAATGAAGATTCTTCACTCAAGAAATTTGTTGCCAGGTTTGAAGAATGTTGATTTGGATTTCTATGAGAATTGCATTTATGGAAAACAAAAGAGAGTCAGATTTCTCAGAGTTGGGAAAGAAAAGAAGAGCGAAAAATGGGAGCTTGTGCATACAGATGTATGGGGACCTGCTCAGGTATCATCTCTCGGTGGCTCTCGTTATTATGTTACTTTTATTGATGATGCAACTAGAAAAACTTGGTTTTATTGTATTCAGAATAAATCTGATGTATTTGATACTTTCAAGAAATGGAAAGCTTTGGTTGAGATTGAGACAGGAAAGAAGTTGAAGTGTCTCAGATCAGACAATGGAGGTGAATATTGCAGCAAAGAGTTTGATAGGTACTGTTCGGAGCATGGAATTCGTAGAGAGAAGACAGTTCCAAGAACACCACAAGAAAATGGTGTGTCAGAAAGGATGAACAGAACAATCATGGAGCGTGCAAGGTGCATGAGATTTCATGCAGGATTGCCTTTACAATTTTGGGCAGATGCTGTAGATACTGTTGTTTATCTAATAAATAGAGGGCCTTCAAGTTCCTTGGATGGTGGTATTCCAGAGGAATCATGGACAGGTAAAAAGGTAAACTACTCTTTTTTAAAGCCTTTTGGTTGTGAGGCCTTTGTCCATATTAATAAAGAAAACAAAACAAAGCTTGAGGCAAAATCAAATAAATGTACCTTTATTGGATATGGTGCTAATGATTTTGGTTATCGCTTATATGATTATGAAAATCACAAAATCATTAGGAGCAAAGACGTAATATTCAATGAAAAGGTCTTGTATAAGAATCAGCTGCAGGAAAAGAAACAGGAAAAAGAAAGCAAGGAATACATGATTCTTGATGAGATAACTGAAAAAGTAAAGGTGCCTGAAAATAATCAACAACCACAGCAGCAGCAACCACCACAACAGCAACAGGCACCTCAAACACCTGAAAGTGGTGTTAGAAGATCTACCAGGATAAGTAGACCCCCTGAACGATACTCTCCTTCATTATATTATTTATTATTGACTGATTCTGGTGAACTTGAATGTTATGAAGAAGCAATGCAGGTTGAAAGCAGGAAGAAGTGGGAGCTAGCCATGGAAGAAGAGATGGACTCCTTAATGCATAACCGGACTTGGGACTTAGTCAGGTTGCCTGCAGGTAAAACTACATTGCAGAATAAATGGGTTTACAGGCTGAAGGAAGAAGATGGAGGAAAACAGAGGTACAAATCTAGACTTGTGGTGAAGGTGTTTGCACAGAAGAAAGGTATTGATTTTGATGAAATATTTTCTCTTGTTGTTAAAATGAATTCAATCAGAACTATTTTAAGTCTTGTAGCAGCGGAAGATTTACATCTTGAACAGTTAGATGTAAAGACAACATTTCTCCATGGAGATTTGGAGGAAGAGATATACATGCAGCAACCAGAAGGGAAAGAAAAATTTGTGTGTAGGTTAAAGAAGATCTTGTATGGCTTAAAACAGGCTCCAAGGCAGTGGTATCTAAAATTTGACAAGTTTATGTCTGAACAAGGTTATACTAGATGTCACTCTGATCATTGTGTTTATCTGAAAAGGAAAAATGATGGCAGCTATATTATATTGTTATTGTATGTAGATGACATGCTTGTTACAGGGTCTAACATGCAGGAAATAAATGTGCTCAAAAGAAAATTGGCAAATTCATTTGCAATGAAGGATTTGGGAGCTGCAAAAAAAATCCTTGGTATGAGGATCACTAGAGACAGGAAAAATCGCAAATTAACACTGTCTCAGAATGAGTACATAGAAAATGTGTTGAAAAGATTTAATATGCAGAATGCAAAACCAGTTAGTACACCTTTTGATAGCCATTTCAAACTTAGTAAGGAGATGTGCCCCAAGACCCAAGAAGAAATGGATTATATGTCTAAAGTTCCATATGCATCAGCAGTTGGAAGCTTAATGTATGCAATGATCTGCACAAGGCCTGATATTGCACATGCAGTGGGAGTTGTAAGCAGGTACATGAATAATCCAGGAAAAGAACATTGGATGGCAGTAAAATGGATTCTCAGATATTTGAGAGGTACCATAAATCAAGCATTATGCTTTGGTGGTTCAAACATTGCTCTACAGGGATATGTTGATGCAGATATGGCAGGTGATAGAGATAACAGGAGGAGCACTACAGGATATGTATTTACTGTAGGTGGAACAACTGTCAGTTGGGTTTCAAAAATCCAAAGTGTTGTTGCAATTTCAACAACAGAAGAAGAGTATGTTGCTGCTACAGAGGCTAGTAAAGAAATGATTTGGTTACAAAGGTTTATGGGTGAATTGGGTAAGAAGCATGATATGGGTACGTTATACAGTGATAGCCAAAGTGCCATTCATCTTGCAAAAAACTCAGCATTTCATTCCAGGACTAAACACATACATCTCAAGTACCATTTCATACGGTCAGTATTGGAAGATGGAGAGTTGAAGCTGGAAAAGATACACACTGGCCAGAATCCTGCAGATATGCTAACAAAAGTTGTAACCAGGGAGAAACTGAGAACATGCTCAGTTTCAATTGGTCTTCAAGGATGACGGTAGATAAAAACATCTGGAGTCAAGAGGTCATTGTCCCGACCCAAATGAAGTAGCCGGTGGAGTTGCTACGATCAGTCTCCAAGTGGGATATTTTTGGGTGTGGAGCCTGATTATCTTGTTTACTTTGTATCACAACATTAGACCCCTGTACCTTAAAATGGGCGGCAAAGCCGCCCGTAATTAATCGCCGCCGTGGGGGGTCCAGGGGGGGGCTAAAGACAGATGTAAAATTGCCTTGTAAAAGTATAGTAATTTCTAGTCAATCTGGGCCGTTCATTAGGCAAATAATACATCAGTGAAAGTTATGTTTAGATTAGTGTTTTTTTTCCTAGAAAGCTAACCCCTCCTTTTGTGAGGAGTATTATATTATGTAGTACATGTGTGTGTATTCTCGGGTGAAAGCAGGGAGAGGCGACGAGAAGGGAACGAAAGGATGATACGGCGGATGCATTTGTAGTTTTTGTCTCTTAATTTTCTTTGGATAATAGAAAGGAAGGAATAGCTGTTCGGGGTGGACGTAGCCCAAACTAGGTGAACCACATATATATGTGTCTCTTTGGTTTTATGTGTTTTGTGTGCTTGTGTTTTCCGCATAATTTATGTGTTGCATTGCTATATAATATATAATTTTCTAACATTTTGTGTGCTTATGTTTTCCGCATATTTTATGTGTTGCATTGCTCTATAATATATAATTATCTAACATCTGCTTGATTGGATTTATCCACTATCTTCTCCTCAATTTGTGGCTTCTCCAAAAATTTGTGAGGTTCCTCCCCTGGAGCTAAAATATCCTCTTCTGGTGGGATCTAAATCTCCCTCTCAAGAGAGCACTGCATCGATTTCTCCTCATCAAATTTTACATCCCTTCGCACAAATGTCATTCTAAGGGATGGAAATTACACATGGTAGTTGTGGAGAGTTTCTGTGTAACCCACAAATATCCTAAATTATGCTATCAACACTAGATTCTACCTTGATTCTTTGGAGACATGGTGGTAAAAAAAGGCTCCAAAAATCATGAAGTGTGACATATCCAGCTTTCTCCCCAAGAAAGACTCCTCCTGTGTAATCATTCCCAAAATCTGATGAGGACTCTAGTTCTATAAATAGAATTACTTTTTAAATTCATCATACCACAAGTGTAGAGGTAAGCCTTGGTCATGAAACATCACCCTCGTTGGTCCCACAATCATATGGTTCTTTCTCTCAACCACCCCATTCTGTTGTGGGTTGTGGGGTGTTTTCAACTCTCATCGAATGCCTTCTTTTTTATATAAGTTTTTAAATTCATTCAACATGTACTCACCTTCATTATCACTCCTGAGAGCCTTCATCTTATTTCCAATTTCTTTCTCAACCAGTGCCTTTAATTCTACAAACTTGGAGAATGTCTCATCTTTCTTCCATATGAAGAAGATCCAACACTTCTGGGAGAAGTCATCAATAAAAATGACAAAATATTTGTTCCTGGGAGTGAAGGCTATCAAGAAAGGTCCAAAAACATTAGAGTGGATCCTTTCGAAGTCTGCACGTGCTTTTCTATCCTGACCATGGACTATGTATTTTGTGTACTTCCCCAAAGTACATACTTTTCATACACCCTGTTTCTCAATTTTTCCTTTGGGGAGGCCTGTGGTTATCTATAGCATGATCTTCAAGGTGCCATGAGGAAAATGGATAAGTCTTCTATGTAAAAATTCCTCGACATTTAGGCTCTGCACCTTCTCTGCCTTTTTTCTCAATGTAACACAATCCTCCACATCTAGCTTGTACAGGTTATTCACACAAACCCTGATCTTTTACACCTGTCCCATGGCTATGTGTCTCAGGAATGCATTTAATTTGTTTAAGATCACATCATAACCATGGCCTTCCAAAAATGCAACAGAAATTATATTTTTCTTTAGGCCCAAAATGAAAGGTGACTATACCAACTCCGATCGTGCTATACCTTTTGTCATCCCCCATCTAGATGTGCATATGAAAATATTTCTACTTCAAGTCACTGAAAAAGTATCTACACCCTGCTATGTGGAATGATGGACCGAAGTCCAAGTACCACATGCTCCCCATCATTGTGCTAGCTATGCATGCAATGAGGGTAAAGTAAAGCTTAAACAGTGAAGCCAAGGAATCACCTGTTTCTCCTCCTGAGGTATTGTTGAATTCCTTATTGTGTGTACACTTCATCTTCAAGGACAATAACTATGACCCTGCCCAATTCATCATGAAATTGTGTGAACCTGCTCAGATACTATGATATAGTGTCAATCTTCTGCATCTTGATACTTCATATTTTATCCTTGAGTGCCAGCTTCTTGTGGTCACTACTATTCTTGAACAATTCTTTCAGTGCTTTCCACATCATGAAAATTATTTCTTTTCCATGGAGATTCGAGACAATATGATCCTATACTCCCTCCAAGATTATTCCCCTTGCCTTGGTTACATATTTTTTCCAATGAACACGGTTCTGGGCATCAAATTTTGGTGGTTGTGCAACATCTATCTTGATTTATTCAAGAAATCCATTTTCATCGAATACCGCCCCCATGCGATCCTTCCATGCAACAAAATTAGAGGTTCCTTCCAAGGAATAATCTAGCCTCAATCCATTGAAGGACATCTTCTCATCCCTAAAGAAATCATGGAACATGGATTGTCAAATTCGAACCTCCCAAGAAACAACTTCGAAGTTCCTACGCGAGTGTGAGTCCTGCTCTTAGTACGATGTATAAATTATGTTGTAGATTTGCATCTGCTCATGAATTTTTAATCAAAATTATAATACACAAACCTACTCTATTACTATGTGGAAAGTAGTTCACAATAAAGAACAAAAAATTTATACATGCAATAAGAAATCACACACACGCAACAAGTATTTTTCTTGGGGAAATAAAAATGCTAAAAACCCCAATGCATTCTTGCATTAAATCAGAAGAATATATATGTATTACAAATTATTTTCTCAACTGAGAACAACCTACAAGTGCATAACCTATCTCTCTGCTCCCTGAAGGCCTCTGACCCAAACTTAGTCAAATTTTTCCTTTACTTGAGCTCCTATTTGCTTACGTTTTTCCTTGAGGAATTAAAACCCTATTATTTATGAAATTCCTCAAATGGAATTGCACAATTCTTTAGGTTGATCATCTGGTTGCATGCAACACCTGTACACACAAGACTAGTCTACAACTGATGTTATATTTCCTTGGAATCTCCACCAAGCCTAGGGAACTCGAATTCTTTGCATGCACTAGCTATTTTTGGATGATTGATCAATTAATTGGATGATTACTTAGTTTGACTAAGTCCCACTGCACATCTTGACCCTCCACAAGTACCTCCAAAAATTGGAACTAGTTTAACTGAAAACAACCTTAGATAAATGACCTTGATTTCTGAAAATTAACAATCATACATGCTTAACTAAATCCTAACTCCTACAACTTGAATTTACTGAGTAAAATGGGTGACACAAGCCATGTCACACAAATTAACATCATCCAAGTTTTCCACTGAGGTGGAAATTCAAATTTTCTCAATTTAATCAAGGCAAAATTAAATTGATAATTTCTCACTGCTTTTTTCAACATTGCAACTAGCTAGAGTTGGTTTAGAGCCTTCTTAGTGATTCTCATATAAATAATATTAGTTTATAATCATATATGAATCCATGACCTGCAACTTACACATTTTTCATATGTTTGTTGAAATTCCTATTATGGCTTAGGCATGCCATAGGTCAATATCTTTTTCGAGGTTGAATTATTGGGTTTATTGTCATGTTAATTATGATTATGGAAAGTTACAGGGAATTATAGGCAATGGTCAGGATGCTAGTCCGAAAAGGTGGCACAAATATCAGAACTACATGCTAAAAAATAGAGGATTTAGGCCATAAATGCATGGAAGAAGGCTTGTGCATGCAATGGTGGCCTCATAATCGCATCATTTCCTTGTTGTGGGTGCGGTTGGGGGTTAGGATTGAGAAAAAAGGGTTCTATCTCAGGGATTGATCACCTGGGGTGGGTTTCTAATTCCCGAGTGATCTGCAGTCCTCGTGGGATGTCGATATGTGTTCAATTTGTAGCCCCCACTTCTTTAATTGGAACTTGGAGGTCAGGTCATGTCATAGTGACACTCATGTCATGTTTACCCTGGCGAGCTTGTGAATTTCAATAAATGTGGGAGGAGGCGTTACATAAATAAACATTGTGTCCCAACATAGAGATCTACAATGTCATATTTTTCCTTTGCTCTACTTTGTTATGTCTCTCCTTTTCAATGCTTAGCTATGTAGTAAAATATAATTTCAATAAGAAAAACCCCCTTCCTTTCCTTGGAGCTAGGGATACACATTTTCCTTGTTGATGTTATGGTTATGCTTTTGGATATCCTCCATTGTAGTTATAGTCATGGTTTTGGATCCTCAAGAATTTATTATAAAGTACATGTGGTTGGATACATGTGTGAGTAAATGGAACAAACATGGATTTTATTCTACATTATAGTGGATAAGTAACTACATGCTTTTTGAGAGCATAAATTTTACATAAAAACTTTCTTTTCAATCATATTTAGATTTTTGGAATCTCTTGGTGAACATGAAAACATATAATCATACACACAAAAAATTATATTTAAGGATCAAAATAAGAAATTTTCAATTTACAAACTAAATTAATGAATTCATCATCTATCTTGAAATGGCCCCCAACAAGGCCACAACTTTTCTTTTTCCATTGCATTAATCAGAAAGTAGGAAAACAATATATTGTTTCATGTTACAACACACCTTCCAATTTTTGGAAACTTTTGGTCCTAAAAAGTTTTAATGCCAAAGGAGATGAGATATATTTTCTCAATTTCACCCAAGAGTACCACATTGATTTCCTTGCTAGTTGTTGTTTAACCTAATCTACAAAATATTTTTGATTCCTTCTGGTCGTTTTAGTCTTCATCTACAACATAATATTTTTTTCTTAGTTCTCTTGAGCATCAATGGCAAGTCTTGTAAGGAAGGTAAGAATTGTGCCTCATTTTCTTCATTGAAAACAAATGGCTCATAGAGTTTCATTTTTTTTTTTTGGCATTTTACATTAAATAAAAATACATATGAAGGTATACTATGTTTATAAGCAATGTTCCCTACATGTTCTAGCACTCTTAAAGGCCCATATTTTAAGATATTGATTTCTATTTTTGGTCCTTGTAGTTTTTGTTTGTTTTCTCTCCTACCTTGAATATATTCTTCATCTTGTGTTTTTCATGCCCATTATTGTGCAAAGAGAAACATTTTTGTCTATGGTCCTTTATTTTTATTTTTTTTGTAGAGGCATGATGATGCAATTCTTATTAAATCTATCAACTATGGTAAAAATATAGTCGTGCACTCATCATATACTTAGCAACCCTCCAATGAATCTCATGGACATGATTTCCCATGGAATTATAGGCATTGGAAATGAAATAAGTAGTCCTTGCTTCATATTGTTTGGATTTTCGAGCACAACAAAGTTCAAAACCTCTTATAAGGCTACCTACCTCTTCCTAGATTTTTTTTGTTCATTGCTCTTATTATTATCAAGAGATAGGACATGAATGAGAAAAAAAAAGTCACTATGCACTAAATAGATAGTGTGTAGTTCTATAAGGTTATTTCCCTTCTACTTTGTAATTTTATGTCTCTACTTTGCACCACTCTTCTATGAAACATAATGGAAAATGTGATATCCCCTTACAATGAAAATTATAATTTTTCCACTAAAATATTAAAGTTAATGTTTTGGATACCTTCCCTTCGATTAGGCTTGGTGTTTTGGATATTAACGAATATTCTTGTAAATTCATATGTGGTGGGCTCTATAGGTGTGAGTTGTAGGAGTTTAGGTGGATTTCAATTGGCAATGTGGTGAATGGGGAATAATCCACTTGCCAAGAGCATAAATTTCATATACAATATTTTATTTCAATATTCTTTAGCTTGTTGGAAATATCTTCATGAGTTTGATAATAGGAAATAGGGGCACATACATTTTTCGAAGGATCTCTCTACAAAATATTGTTAAATCCTAAAATGGGTGATTTTTCGTTTTTGATCCCAAATGGAAGGGTTTAGAATCTATTTTTAAATGGCCCTAGACATGACCATGAGTGTTAATTTTCCATACTATAATGTATCAAGAATGAATCAAGTATATATTGATTCGTTTTATATCACTCCTTAAAATGAGATTGCTCCTTCCATTTTTAGTGAAATGTATACGTGGATTTATTTCTCTCTCCTAGTATAGGGAGGCCTTTTTGAGTAAAAGAACTTATGAATATGCAATATAATATAATATTAAACTTGAAGATGTAAAATAATAGTTAACAAATGTTGTATTCATAACAATAGACTTGAAATTAGTCATGAAGGCCTAAAAACTTGAGTTAACCATATTAAGGATAGTTTCTTGGATACTAATGTTCATGACATTAATACTATGTCCTTGACCAAAGGATGTGATTTAGAAGATTAATCATATCTATTTTTTTAAAGATTATCCTAGCGTATTTTGACCCCATGCAACATGTCTGTGTACTAGCGATTTAAGATTATCTCAATCTATTATGACCCCCTATCACATTCCTATGTGCTAGTGGATGTTGAGAACCTTGTACCCAAGGTGTTTCCTATTTCTTTTATATCTAATTTTTTATTAAAGTGAGTGTTGCAAACATAATCCTTTTTGGTTATGTAAATTTGGCTTATTCACTTGAGAGAAAGGTGAAAAGCCTCAATTGAATGCCAACATTCATGAGAAGTCCAAGAGGGCCATGAATTTGTGTATTTATGTGTATCATATAAATAATATTTGCATCTAATGTTTTATCTAAATTCATGTTTTCATATTTAGGAGTTCAACTGTGTTATCAAAGCACAATTGATCTTTCTCTAAAATTTACCTCTCTTGAGCCTATAATATTCCCAAATAGGGAAGTAGCAATATATGAACACAATAATGGAAATAACAGTGATAAATCAACACATAAAATGTAAGAAGATCATATATCCATCATATTGAGATCATAGCAGCAAAATGTATACAAGTTCTTGAGGAAAAGATCACTGCTACACAATAATGCCCAAGGCTAAGACATTGCAGTTTTAATAGATATAAATGCTGCTGGAAAATTTCAGAACATAGATATGATGTTATATGGCTCAAATAATGCCGGGAGTAGAGATCCAAGCTCCCAAGCACATTTCCAAGACAACCCACAGAGGGTTTCCGAAAATACCCCAAAGTACAAAATGTCGGAATACAGCCCTAGGGCTGAATAGCAGCTGCAAACTGAAAACTGGGAGGAGGTGGCTGAAATGATAAAGAAATGAATAGAACCCCTCCAATAGGACCTCCAAGTGAAAGGTTGATCCCCTCACTGAAGACCTCGCCCTCCAAATGAATCACTGAATCCTCATCTGAAAATTCACAATAGAATAACACAGTCCTTGAGGGAAACTATGCTATGGGAGGTGGGAATAGCTGGGCCTAATGCCAAATAATGAAATTAAGATCTATGACCTTCCTTTTTAGCCTCCCAATGAAAAGGCTACCTCTCCACTAAAAAAAAAACACTGAAAGTGGCCCTCAAAATCCTCCACTGCTTCTACCCTACAACACAACACAACTCTACCAGAAACTGCGTTGTAGATGAAGACTGAAGCTTGGCCATAATGTTGGAATGTGGAAATGATAGTGCAATAATCTTCCTAGAGGCTCCTATAGGAATAGGTGGGATCCCCACTCGGGAGCACCCTGTTCTAAACAACACAACAATCTCAGCTAAACAGCTGGAGAGTGCAAGAAGTCATACATACCACAAAATCAATAATCAACAACATAACTATCTATGGCTGCCTTGCCCTCCTTATAAACAATGTGAGCCTTCTTAGCTTGGGTCCCACTCATTAAATTCACTACCATCATGGATAATTTCTCCCATTCACACTGCATTGTCTCTCGTTGATGATCCACTCCCTCTATACCAACGTTGTTTATTTGGTCAAACTTGACCTTGTCCACATGCATTAGCCCTTGTTCACACATGAGGGTACTTTGTCCAGCTATTAAGATGATCCCTTTTCACATTAAGAGGGATTTTATTCCTACTAAGGAGATTTATGGGTCTCCATACCCTCTTATTCTTCAACCCAAGAAGAAAAATCAAAATTTAATATTCCAATTAGTTGTGTTCTAATTTAGGAATATTATAGAGCCGATCAGAGTTGAGTTTAAGCATTTTCATTTCTGTTGCCCTGCTTAGTATTCATTTATGTATTTTTTATACCATTCCCTCCAGGAAGAAACACCTTTATCTATGCCCTTACCGTGTACATTTTAGATTACTAAATTTTTTTTCCTTTGCTCATTTCCATTGCTTAATTATCCAAATTCAAATACGTTTTGGGAAGAAGTTGAAGCCTTTCCTTTTACTTTTATTCTTCTGTTGTTTTTCTTATGCTACCTTGGGTTGAACTGAATCATGTTTCTCACATGATGAAGTTTTTCTTTTCTAAACTATGAATGTGGATGAGATCACACCACTTTTTGGGAAAAAAGATTCTTTTGCCTTCTAAGAGAGTATTTCATGAAATGTTTTTAATGATTTTTTTCATCGGACTTTGAGAAATTTTAATAGTTTTGATAAAATACCTACAAGCATGTCACATGAGCTCTGTCGTGATTTCATTTCATATATGTTTAATCCCTTCTATTTTGAAGAGGTTGTATGCATGTTTGGAAAAAATAATATAAATATATGTATTTTACTCTTCCAAGTTCTTGTTAAGAATGTGATCTACTTGTACTTATAGTCTAGTGCAAAGTGCATATTCTTCTATTTCTCTGAAAAAACAACATCATCTTTATTTTGATTTCATCTCATGTTACATTTTTGTAAGATATGATTGTAATTTAACTAAAGTTAGATTCCCATTTCATCGTGTAGTAAGGAAACCTTTACATCTACATGATTTAAATATTTAATTTATGAAAATTATTCTTTAAAAATTATGAATAGGTTATTTAGTTTACAATTCACTAAATGGAATGTGTGTTTGTTGAAATTTTCCCATTTCGGAGTATGATATTTGAAATTTGATATTATGTTAAATTACATTTTTAGTTAAAAACATGAATTGCTATGAATAAAAATTCTTTTATGGTTTATGGATGCTAGAATAATTTGAAGATCATATGTAATCATTCAATTTGTATACAAATAATTGTAAATTTGAAAAGGGAGTATGACCCTTAAAAATGAAGGTGTGATTTTACTATGTCCATTAGGATCCTCAAACATTTGGAATTTTTATTAGCATTTACCTTGTTAAGTAAAACACGTCAACAAATGAAGACTATGCTAGGGATAATGTTGATCTAATTATGATGATATTTTTTAGTTGGTTATGCTATAGGAATACTTGAGATCCATTACACATGAACATAGGAGAATATATTATAAGAGGCAAGGGGGAAATTGTTCTAAATGGGGGGTTTTAGGCGATTCCATTACTTTATCCTCATTTTATAGATGAATCCATTATGCCATTCTTTATCCTTTTTCTATTAATGAAACCATTATATTGTTTATTTATCCTAATTATATCAGTGAATTCATTTTAACAATTCTTTTATCCTAATTTTACAATTGTATCCATTACTCATGAGTATTTTTAATCCTCTATGAAAAATATAATCATATGTTTATTCCCTTAAATCAAAATTAGCTGCATTACCAAGGTTGAACTTCATTTGGTGGAATCACCTAAGTTAGAAGTATATCCTTAACTTTAGAAATGTCTAGTAGAATCACCCAAACCTATGAGCATTCAATCAATGTTCAATATTTTCTTCAATCAATGTTAAATCTTTTCTTCAATCAATCCCTTTTAGTAACCCAAATTTCAAATGATCTTATTTTTAATGTTTTTTTAATAGCCAACAATTACCCCACTAAAAGAAACATGTGGCAAGGGGAAAACCCTTTGAGTTTACAAGGAAACTTGAAACCTTTCTCTATTCTTCTTAGGGAGCCTCTTCAAATATTTATAGGAGAAGTCTTAGAGGAACTTGACCAAAATATTATCGACTTCACAAGAGTATGTTATAAATGTGATGTTAGATAATATGATGTTGTTGCTTGATTATTCCTCTAAAATCTTGCAATTACTACTCATAGATATATGTATTCCTGATAGTTGTGACCATTACGAACATGATGTTTTTAAGAATATGTTACTATAAAAATATTCTCCAAAGAATAATTCCCATGACGTCATTGTTCAACTTATTAACATCAAATGGTAAATTATTTTTCCATCAAAGACTTCAATCTTAGGCTCAAGAAAAATCTGCATCTATTTTTTTAAGGCTACTAGACTTAATGATCCAATTATTCATGATAATTATGTGCGAGTTCTCTTATGACATATAATGTATTGGATAGAAAAAATAAATCCTAACCTCACATGACACTATGATTATCAATCAACATATGGGATATGATATTATGAATACTAAAATCCCTTTGAGGTTATACTAGGTTTTTTCCATGATTAATTTCAAAGAATATAATTAAGGAAGAGCCTCGTTCCCCAAAATCTCATTATGCTAAAGGTAAAACCATTCACAAAGTCAATTTTTTTAGTGATAAGGAAGTGTCCACATATTCTAGTGCTTGTAAAACCAAATTGATCTCTCTTTCTATGGTTGTAATGAATTTTAAAAATGAAGTGGCCCACCTTAAAAGTCATTTTAGTGATAATAGGAAGTCCCTTCCCCATTAAAGAATCAATGGGCTTGGAATCTCTTGAATCATACTGAACAACAAGGATTCCAACTGTTATTGTCAATTTTTTTGAAATCTGCTCAGTGTTACCTTGTTCCAAGACAATCACGATCCAATATAATGATCCAAGTGCCTTAAAAATGATAAAAAGTATATTAATAAAATTCACTTTAAGGGGGGGGAGCCTTCTTTTACAATGAATTTGATACAAAAGAAAATATGAGATAATCCTATGACTAGGTCTCCTTGGTGTGTGTGTGTACATACATACATACATACATATACATACATACATATATATATAGATATACATATACATATACATATACATATACATATACATATATATATATATACATATATATATACATATATATATATATATATATATATATATATATATATATATATATATATATATATATACATACATACATACATATACATACATACATATATATATAGATACAAAGGGTAAAATGAAATGTTATGGCTGGCATAATACTATAATAATAGAAATGCAATAACTCAATATCTAGTGCTTAATAAGGGTATATGTGCTTAACATACCCCTCCCATTTAAACAAATTTTATCCTAAACACTTGACTAATTGTGGGTTTTCCTGCATGAATAACTCATCTTCCCATGTCACCTCTTCCACTAATAGGTGTTTCCATTTTACAAGGTACTGATTAATTTCTTTCTTTTACCACTACTTAATCCTTATTTTAAGGATTTTTCTTCTTCTAGCATGAATTTCCATTCTTCATTAATATATGGTAAAATATTTTGGATTGGGATCATGTTACCAATTATATTCTTTAAGAAAGAAATATGGAAGGTTGTATGTACAAGTGAAATGGATTAACCTCCATTTTGTAACCAATGCTTCCAATACTCTTCAACAACTTACATGGGCCATAATACGTGGGCGTTAATTTATTAACCTTATTGTTGAGATTGCAACAAGATGATGAGCTTAGTGGAAAGAAGTCGCCTTCACTAAGTGGGCCCGTAGGCTATTTTTGGCGCAAAGTCTATTTTTAGACATATGGATCATATTCTATGAGTTGCAGGATGCTATTTGTCGATGGTTGGTCAAGTTGGAAAAAAATATGGACTTCTATTTTTAGACATATTTGGCGGAATATATTTTTAGATTGCCAGTCTAAAAATAGATATGTCGAATATTATTAGCTCTTAATAATATTTGGACTATAAACATTATCTTATTCTCTTGGAGCACTTTAGTTAAGTGCACAGATGTGGCACAGGAGCTGACAGAAGGAATTATGCTATTCCTGAGGGTTAAATGGAGCTATTGCATGGATACTTCAGTTAGAACTCATGTGAGAGAGTTTGGTGGAGTTGATTGAGGAAGTTAATGGAGTTGTGTTCAGTTTAACTAAGCTAAACATAGTTGAGCTAGTTGTATCTAGTCTAATTGATTGATACACTAGTGAGAGTGGTGTGAATTTATTATTAATTAATTCACTAATTATAAACTCATTAATAAACTAAAGAATACATCAGTTAACTTCATTGCATGGACAATTTCAGTGGAGACCAGTGAAGAGATAAGTGAAAGAGCAGTGTGACTATTAGTTGTGACTATATTGTTGCATAATTTGCAACAACCAGTGATTGGAGATGCCAATGAGGATTGCACAGTACAAGCCAGGTGGTTCGAAGTTATTTATGAGCCATTCTTCAGCAGTGATTGCGCAGTAGAGGCGGGCTATAAGGTGGCATAGATTGGAGCATGTGTTTTGCTAGATCTAGCTTGATTAGTGTGTAGCAATTGGAGATTGTACTGAAAGCTTGTGAGGAGCTTTGTATGATGATTGTTACATGATCTCTATGAAATATAATATACAGATAGTTGGGGGTTTTCAGCTTTAAGCTTTCCCATAAAATACTGTGTTCATATGTGTGAACTTTTATGGTTTTAATATGCACATGCGATTGTTTTTATTTCCCCAAATTAATGATCAATGGTAGAAGAGATTCTGTATTGTGGATGAATTTAAAATAGTGTGTGATCAGGAGAATCTCGGTGGATAACATATCAGTTATTCAAATTTCTACACTTATTTTTTTTCTTGAGGGACATATGCTTATATTGTTCTAGCTTGAAAAATACCACATCCATGGCACTTCAAATTCCCTTTCATTGTGATGTTTATATGCTTGTTGTTTCTTCCTAGTTTTTGCAATAACCAACTTGTCCTTCAATATTTTGAGAACCTCTTGATGGTACCATATGTGGCCTTCGATTGCTTGAAACTTTGTATTCCCTTTCAAGGGTGATGCAATGGATGGATGATGACACCTATAAAGTGCCACAAATGAGAACTTTTTTTATGAAGTATGAAGGATGTGTTTGATCCAGGTGGATATTGGTGGTCACCCACTTATTCCACATAGTCAGTTTCATCATTTTTCTTATTTACGATTTTTAGCAATTTTTCGAGTCCTTAAATTCCAAAGCGATTTTGAGGACCCAAAATAAAAAAATTTGGGCATGATTGGTCTATCAATTTAATAAAATTTTTGATAGAAACTGTAGGCCTCAGAGAGATATTTCCAACAAGGTATCATACATGTCAAATAAAGATAATATGACCAAGTTACGATCCCTGGAAGTTGGATGATGCCCAACTAACCCCAATGGGGCCCATAAACTCTTGGTGTTACATTTCCTCGGGTTAGGGTTTTGATTGTTTAGGGTTTTATCTTATTTTCCAATAGTAAAAAGGCCCTTGAACTTCATTGTAACACAGTTCAAAGGCCTGTAGCCTCCACATCTCTTCTCAGTGATAAGCTACCAACACCATAGCTAGTTTTTTTTCCATTATGTATGTAAACATTTTTCAACATTTATATTAATGAAATGAAGTTTTATTTCTACTACATCTTTGCATTTATGTGTATTTCTATATTTCATTGTGTTCCTGCATATATTCGGATCGGTGTTGACCATTATAACAAGGGGAACCACTTGACCCATTGCGTTTATTTATTTTATGCAAATAAATGGGGATATCCTTCTAAAAAATAATTCACTATCTTATTTTCCCAACAGATTGATGATGGTAAGATGAGTTGTGAGCTAATTGAGTACCCAATCAAGAAAATAATTCAATCCAAAAAATTTTACTGAATATTAGATCTCTATTACTTACAATAATATTTGAAACTCCATGTATATTTTGGATTGATTCCATGAATTCTATTGGCATTGTACTTGCTTCACAAGGATGAGAAAGAGAACAAAACTGGGAGTACTTTTTTAGTCAATCTACTACTATTATAATGGAATTATTTCCTTCAAATGTGGTAAACCTATAATAAAATCCATTGAAATTATTTCTCAAGATTCACTTGGTATAGATAATGTTTGTAGGAGACTTAGGAGATCTAGGGCCTTGATTTTATATTCCTTAATCAGTTGGTAGACCACACATTTTCCTACAAACATTCAACATTATTTTTAAGATCTTCCTAGAAAAACCCTTCTTGATCTTGAGGTCAATTTTCAAGAACCCTTAATGGGTTCCCAAATAGGAATAATTTTAGAACCCATCCAATACATTTTTGAATGCCTCTTATATTTTCATTTCATTGCATCACCCTTTTTTCTCACAAGAATGCATTTCTGAACAAGGTACTGAAATATTTTGATTGTTCATTTTAATGTTTATTCTTGTATATTTAGGGAAAATTTTACCTCTTTGTGCTAACTTGTGGAAAATCATGAGAAGATACTTTAGGAATGTTGTGTAGGTTTTTGGAATGAATTCAACTTTCATTAAGAATGATGTACATATAAATACAACACTAAAATTTTTGGATTTAACTTCAAAGGTTTCTTGGACTTGTAGTAACTATTCACCTTAACCCTAATGGATTAGGTGTCCCCCTCCTTAATTTGAAGGGGTGTATATGAATCCAAGAGGAGAGATAAAGTGAAAGAATGCATAGAAATATGATCTATGAAAGGGAATTTTAAGGAATACCACAAACCAAATGAGGTAGAAGAAAAAAGGTCGTTGTTGGTGGTGGTTTAAAGATGACCAACAACTCTGGAACTAAATATCGAAGTAGTTCCTGGAAACATTACAAATATTGCTAGAAGTTGAAGTCTTATACTAGTGGAAGTGCTCCTTGATGTTGGTTTGAAGATGACCAAAAAATGATGTAGAAAAAACTGAAGTTTTTTGTAGTTGATGGTTTTAGGAAGGCCACTAACCAAAAACATGCTCACGGAGCATAAATTTATATCTAGATACAACTCTAAATCTGGCTATGGATGAATCAAGCTCTAGGCTCTAGTATTTAGCTCTAGTTCAAGTCGTGGCTCAAGATCAATTTATGAATATTTGAAGCAAGTAGCTGACCATCAATTACCCCCCTGTTAGATACAAGGTGAGAAGATGAAGAAATATCAACTGCGAGACGTGTCAATACTCAAAACTAAACTCTAAGGTATGACCAATATATCTTCTTGGTTGTTGAAGACCATTCCCAAGAAGTGATTGATCTAAGGTGAATATTTGTTTTTGCGAGAGTCTTGTTTTTGGAACATTTTTTCTAATGATGAGTGTGATTACCAAAATTCTCACAAGGGTGAAGATAAAAAAATTGATATTTCACATGGCCTACTTGATCATAGTGTTGGAATCTAGCATTTTGTTGTGGTTGTAGAACATGAGCAATTGAGGATGAGTCATCCTAAAGAAACCCAACACTATGAAACTGGACAGGATTGGAATAGTCCGAGTATGAAATGACACATCCTTGTCATATCCAAGACTATTTTTTTCACGTTGCTAAAAAATTATTCCGAAGGTATGATAATGGACTTGGGAAGTGCAGTTTGAACCTCTACATATTTATGCAAATTTTATCCTAAATTGAATTCATAAATCTGATTAATATATGACTATTGATGGGATTCAGACTAAAAAATGGAGTTGTTCTTAACAAGAACTATTTTAGAATCACGACTCTTCTAATGTAGTTCATCTCGTTGGAACTAAGATTCTAGTTGCAAAAACCTGATCTTGCCTTGTGCATTTTTCAAATAGTTTTGAATGTGAGAGAGAGTGTTCTTTGTAATTTGGACTATGTTATGAACATTAGAGAGTATTAGAGTGTTCAATAACTCTAATACATTAGTATTTCAACTCATTTTACGAAAAAATAAAGAGTGTCGACATCAAAAAGAAGAAGAAGAAGAAGAAGAAGAAGCAATCACTTACAATGCAAATTGAACAATTAAAATATATAGAGCTATCCATGACATTTAAACCTAACCAATGCACAAAAAACGTGGATCCCAAGAGAAACCCAAAACAGAACCTATGGAATTATGTAGAGATTATAACTGTTCATTGCATATGGCATAATCATATATTATGTATATTGATCATTATATAAATAATCAAAGATCAATTTTTGTGGTGGAAAAAATCACATGACTTTGACTACATAGATTATAGGAAAATTTCAGCGCGTTCCAAACTTCTAGAGCATAGACGGTGTACTTCCACCTCAATTTATCAGTAGACAAATGAAATATCTACGCTGCTCTAGTCAGCATTTTCGCCCTATTTAAATTTTTCGATCAAGAGACAAATAGAAGATATACACTAATCTAGTCAGTGTTGTTTCCCTGTTTAAAATTTACTTTAATGTTTCTCTAGACCAATTAGAAATTAGTGCAATATAAAAAGAATAAAATCCAAGATAAGGTGTGTATAAGGAAAGGATAGGCTTTAGTAAAGGAAAAGAGTTCAATCAAGCTCCTACAAGGGATTTCTCAGTTCGGGTAAGCCCTGGCTACAAGAAAGTGCACACCACTGGCTCTGAGAATGCACACTTGAGAGAGAGTGATAGCCATTGGAAGAGAGTGGAAACAAAGCATTTTTACCGTGGAAGGACTATGTATAGTATATAAATTTTCATTATTCCTAGATGGTAGTATAATATATCACATAGCCCTCGATCTCTAACCTTAAGAAATGAGTCGCAGGAAACAAGTTATAAATCCCTCTAACAAGATTGAATCTCATAATATCCCAGAACCCCAGGGATGGAAGCTTTGGAAATAAAAAAAAATGAAAACACTGCAACCACAAAAATGAATTATCTTGTGCTCACAACTTCTTCACTGTTCTATAGATGATGGGATAGACTTATACATTAATGGAAACATGAAAATGGATACAATTATATCACCTCTTCTCCCATAGCAATCTTCTCCCTATCCTCTTTGTCTCGTCGTTTTGCATGCCGAAGTTGCTCCCCATACACGAGAAGGGAGGTGGGTGGTGTATTGATCCAAATTTGGAGTACGTTATCAAGTAGAGATAATTGTGCATAGAATTCGAGTTTTCAGGAAATCAAGATCCTGCAAATGCTAACTTCTTCATGGAAACATACCACTTCATCATGGAGATCAATGGTTATAACAATACCTTGACAAAGTTTTTTTTCTGCTATAATATCTGCTCCTAGATGAATATCAGACCCTTCAGTATTCTTTGGTTCTTCTCCACATGCATGTTAGATATGAATAATCATTGCAATCCAAACCAAGGATGAGGAAAACTTCACCATTAATGCTTGATGTTGAAGGATTGGAATCTTCTGTGAAAGGGAACAAGATGATTTTTCAATATCTTAAAACAAAAATATGAATCAATCCTTTACTACTTTCCCTTGATTTCATGAAGAATAAGCATAAGAGAAATAGTGAAGGTATAATCGAATCTTGAATACACAATGAATGCAAATGTATCTTTCCCCACCAACACTTATGAGATTGTATCATATCTACAATTATGATTGTGCCTTGATAAATTTTACATGTTCGTTCCAAGAATCCACCTTCACTTTGAAATCGGTCTCAGAATTACAACCCATAAAATTTACGTTTATAGATGTTTCTCAACTTTGAAAATTTGGACATGTGCTGTGAAAAGCAGTTTTTATTGCCTCATTTCTTCGTTGTGGTATGCTTCCCATGTCTGGTGAAGGTCAAGTAACTTCCTCCTCATTATAACTTATGTTCCTTAACAACCACAATACTTGCACAATGCAAATTACAGTTCCACACAAACTCAAACTTGATGCTACGTCAAAGGTTCGAATAAATTTCAATTGGCCTCGACAATCCACCAAATTCTCCCTGCAATCCACCTCATCCTTCAGCTCGCTTAGAAAATGTATTACTACATAATAATCACAACCCCTTATAAGGAAGGTTCTCAAATAATAATAACAATTACCATAAAAACCAATCTTTGTTCTTTTAGATCATGGTTTATCCAAAAAATTCAAATTGTAGCGCTCCGAAGGGCCATAACATGCCAAAATGGAAAAACAATTTCTTTTAGACAACAAGAGTGGAAAACAGCTCAATAATAGGGAGGAAACAAAAGGGCTCAAGTTATTCGCCAAGGCAAATATACCATTGCTCTCATACCACTATTGGAATGAATTCAACTTTTATTGAGAATGATGTACACATAAATACAATATTGAAATTGTTGGATTCAACTTCGAAGATTTTTTGGACTTGTTGTAACTATTCAACATAACTCTAACAAATTAGATTTCCAACATAGGTGAAGTTGCTACAATACTTTTAGTATTGTTGGAGTACCTATTGTTTGCAATAACATCCTCATATTGCTATAATGTAAGTCCTATAACACTCATGTGTTACTATAATTCACATAGGTTGCCACGACATTACCAGGACCCATTGCTGCAACACCCTTGTGCTCCTGCAACTACCTCAAGCACACTACAATGACACCTTTGTATTTCCTATGTTGAAACACACCCTACATCCAATGCTACAACATGCTCTTATTGTGCTAAAATTCACCTGAAGTATGATGGTGCAATTTTCCTCAGGTCTGAGCAAATTTCCTAAGGTCTGATGTTGCAATTTGCTTGAGGTTGATGTTGCAACTTACCTGGAAATTGTTGTTGAAACACACTAAGAGTTAGTTGTGGGAAATAATTGCTACAACTCTCGATATGCTGTCACAACTCAGTAATTGGGTAACCTTCAGTTTTTGACATCTGATTTCTTGCCAACTTGCGCACCCAATAAAGGAAAGTGACATAGGCAGAGGATTATCCAAAAAAAAGAAGTCAACCATAGCGAGAAAGAGACCCATCTGCCACCTATCGTACAATTAATAAATTCAACATTGTCTTGTCGTTTGTATAATTTTTAGAAATAGCCATAACGTAGGGAAACAACCTACACATCTAAATATTCTCATGGTCGTCCCTTTATTTCCTGGATAATTTAATGTAGTAATTTAATGTAGCAAGAAATATGTATAAAAAAATAGCTCTACTCGAGCCATAAGACAGACAAGGATAAAACAATATAGAGAGAATACTATTTGTAATGTGAATTTCTATTTCTTAATATTAGCTCGTGTTGCATTTCTATTTCATCTATTCAAATAGTATAGTGATTAATTAGTGTTCTATTTCTCTTATGTCTAGTGCTTCATCTAAGGAGTTAGGACCCCCTCCCGAGCTAGGTACTACTTGTAACTATATAGTTTAGTTTCTAGAATTTCTTTACATTTCAATTAATTTAGTAGCTATTACACTTTCTTACATTGGCACAAATCACTAATTCCTTCTATTACACTTTCTTACATTGCCACAACTCACTAATTCATACAATTACACTTTCTGCAAGTGTGGTTTAGTTTTATTGTTGATTTATGAGAGACATTTAATATATGTCTCTATGATATTAATGTAGAATACTACAACCTCATCAACTAATTAATAATATTATACTAGCATATACAATGCACAATAGTTCACAAGTTCATTTGAAAATTAGATTGATAATTAAATGAGAAGTTCCTCAATAATATAATCAGTAATTAAAAGGTAATTAAAGAGCCCATCATTTTCAAGGAACTATTAATGGTATAATTGTTTTTTTTCTATTTGATTCATATAACATATTTTTTAGTAGTCCATGTGATATACTACGTTTTGATTTTTTCCTTTCAACAATTTGTTTTAGAAAGAATGTATTTTTTATTTTTTCATGCTTCGAGTTAGAGATCAACAAGGTAGATTTGTTAATTGCACTCAGAAACCCCCAAAAAACTATTTGTGCAAGTTAATCTCAAGAGGAAAAGGGGCACAATCAGTTGAACTACTTGTCTCACACAACAAGTTCCCTTCTTAAGAACAAACCTTAAATCTCTGGCCAAGAATCTAAACTTGTACAACATTCATGCTCTCCATAGACATCAATTATAATCTATGAAATATTTGATAAGTGAGTACTTCTACCCTCGAGAGATCTTTTTTCCAAACTCTCCTAAATCACCTTTATAAGAAGAGAACAAGTATTGAGGAGAAATGACCCACAATGTTAAGGAAGAGACATCCATATTTGGATTTCCTATTTAAGAATGAGATTAGGAAACCAAAATGAATAATTTTTCTCATTCAACTTTGCTAAATTTTCATGGTCTATCCTGTTGAATTTTGTAACTATGGTCGGTCTTGATAATGTATATTTTTTCCCTTGATGCATTTATATTTATTATTGTAAATCATGTTCTTCATTCTAAATTCAAAAGAAAAATCTATTTTTGAGTCATGTCCTTATGGACTTTTAAAAAGAGAAAATTTTGAATTTTTGAAATTTAATTTTTGGCTCCAAATTTAGTCAAGTCAACCTCCCTCCAAGTGAATTCATCCTAGGAAAAAGAGACACCCATTCGACCCAAAAAATCACTATATAAAGAAAATTTGACCTCTTCCTCAAAGCAGCAATTTGATCTCTCTCAAGAAAGAATCTTCTAGGTATCCAAGTGTAGGAAAAGAAGGACAAGGAGGAAAAAAAAATAAAGGTGAATTCATCTCTTTTTATATCTAGCTTGCTTGTGTGGAGGAACTCTCTCTCTCTCTCTAGTTCACATACTTTTCTGGGAAGTAGCAGTTGGAGGGATGAAGTTTTATGGGTAGTTGCAAGGCCAAAATTATGGGATTTTAGGAAGTTTCCAGGAGGCCGAAATTCAGCCTAGGGTAGAACAAGAGGGCTAAATTTCTGGATCAAATTGAAGGCTTGACTTGGAGGGTATTGATCAGATTTGACCATAAATTTGTTTATGGTGAGTTTGATCTAGTTGTTGAATAGAATTCCAGGTGTGACTCTTGTTGGAAAGAAGAATTTATCTATTGAAAATGTTGTTGGGTTTTCCCCCCAAGTGGGCTTTCCCAAGGTAAATCTTGTTTTCTATTTTTGCATTGTGATCTCTACTATCCTACTATTTTGTATGGTTAAATTTATATATTTTAATTTCTTAATGATAAACTGGAAAAAATAAAAGAAAGAAAAACATCATTAGAATTAATTATCAGTTTTAAAAAATAGTGTGCTTGTATTTATTGCAATAAAAAAATCAACATGGTATCAGATATTTGGTGAAGGAATGAACACTAAGATCACACTTGAAGAAGCTTACATCGACATCACTATTGTTGACACCTTCTTCATTGTTGATCTACATCCATGGATTCAGCTATGAAGTAAGAGAACAAGTTAGAAGGTGCTTCAAATTTTAGAGCTTGGAAAACTAGGATTGATCTTATTCTTGTAAAGAACAAAGTTTTGGATATTGTGAAGGGAAGAGTTGTAGAACCAAAAAATAATGTAGGAAAATAAATTTCAAGGAAGATGACATCACTGGAATGAGCCTTATAAGTTTTGGATTCCATTAGAGATCACATGATCCCCTATATTTCAAAGCTTGAAACTTCAAAGGTGATGTATGATACCCTAATTAATCTATTTACAGTCAACAACAATGGTTCAGTCATGAGTCTGAAGAATGATCTTCATGGTGTGAGGATGAAAAATGATGACATTGTGGTCTCATACTTCATAATAATATCTCAACTAAGAGACCAACTTCAAGAAATTGATGAAGTCATCTATGAGAAGGAACTTGTGACTACATCACTTAATGAACTACCTAGATCATGGGATGCATTTGTAGTTGGTATAAATAGTAGGAAGGAAGTTCCTACTTTTGAAGAACTATGGAATTATTGTGCTCAAGAAGAATAAAGGCTTCCATCAAGAGATAGAAATACAACACGTTTTAAGAAGAAGAATGGAGGAAAGAAGAAGTTTAGTTTCCAAAATAGAAAACAAAAAGGGATAGATGCTTCACAAGGAAAGAAGGATATGTCAAAGATTCAATGTTATCGTTGTCACAAATTTGGTCATTATATGAGTCAATGTTCTGAAGGATAAAATGATAGGAGGAAAGTAAAACATCTTCAATAGAAGACATTGATGAACATCCAATGAAATCCAAAGGTGACAAACATTTCTTTTATTTTTCTGCTTTAACAGGTTTTGTTACAGGTGACAATAATATGTGGCTTATGGATAGTGGTGCTTCAACATATGACAAGAGATTATGGAAATCTCACTAGAATGATGGAAAAAATATTATCCCAAAGGGTAGATCTTGGAGCCAACCATAACTATGTATTTAAAGGAATTGGGAGGACATTTGTTGAGTTGGAATCTAGTAACAATGCTCATCTCAACAATGTGATATATGTGCCAAGTTTGAGAAATAATTTAGTCTTTGTTTCATGTTTGGAAGATAAAGGAGACATAGAATTTTTTGATGGAAAAGTGATTGTATGGCCCAAGGGATGTAGATAGATGATTATGAAGGTATTGGAATTTGTGAAGGAAAATGGTATAGATTATTGGGTTAACCAACTTAAGATTTAATACATGATGAAATCAATCCATGTGAACTATGGCATACGAGATATGCTCACCGTCATTATAGAGCCTTTTCTTCTTTATATAAATTTTTTATAGGCTTTCCAATTGTAGATAGAACATGAAGTTGTATGTAAAGGTTGTGCACTTGGAAATAATTTCAAGAGGTTATTTCCAAGAAGTGATAATAGATCTAATGAAATTTTGGATCTGATTCATTTTGATGTATGTGGTGGTTTTTCAGTGAGATCACTTGGAGGTTCATTATACTATGTAAATTTGATTGATGACTTCTCTTGTATGACGTGGATCTATCTCATGAAGACGAAGGATGAAGTCTTCACTAAGTTTCAAGAATTTAAGGCTGGAGTAGAGAACTTGACAAGGAAGAAGATCAATATTTAAAGACATGATAATGGAGGAGAATATGCTTCAAAAGAAATTATTGCATTCTATAAATAATTTGGGATTAAGAGGGATCTGATTGTCCTTTATAATACTCAACAAAATGGAGTGGAAAAAGGAAAGAATAGGTCCATTGAATAATATGTCAAGGCTATGATGCATGATCAAGAATTTCCTATGCATGGGGAGAAGCATCCTTAACAATTATATACATGAAAAATAGTAGTATTCATCAAATGCTGGAAGATATGACTCTTGAAGAAGTGTTCATTGGATAGAAGCCAAAGGTTAGACATATGAGAATATTTGGTTAACCAGTTTACATTCATGTTCCAAAAGATAAGAGAAAGAAGCTATAACTCCATGAAAAAAGGAATATTTGTTGGCTACAGTGAATCATAAAAGGTTTGCAGAATATATATTCTAGAGAAGCGGCGAGTTAAGATAAATCGGGATGTTACCTTTGATGAGAAGGTTGCATATTGGAAGTCTAAAGAGTTTTCCATGGACTCCAATGATGATGAATAACATGAGGCTTCTAAGGAATAAGCTTCAAGTTCTACAGAAAATATTGAAAAGCTAGAAGGGCCTCATGAACTTGAAGAACCAATTGTCGTTTTTCCTCAGATAAAAAAAAGACCAACATGGCTTAGATCTACCTTGGAAGAATCAGAAGGATATGTAACTCCTCATGGCACATCTAGAGAAAGTAAGAAACTTAAAAGGTTCTCTATTTATGAAAATATTATGACTACTCTCATTGATGAAAAACCTTCGACTTATGAAGAAGCAGTTAGCCAACAAGTGTGTAGGGATGCTATGATTGAAGAATACCAATCCATCATGAAGAATGGACCTGAAATTAAGTCAGTGGTGACTTCTAAATGGATATATAATATCAAGGATGTAGTGTATGAAAGTATTGACAAATACAAGGGATTATTTATGGTTAGAGAGTTCTGCCAAAAAGAGGGAGAGGACTATGATGAGACCTTTTCTCCAGTTTCCAGGTACACCTCTATTAGATCTATTATTTATCTTGTTGATTATTTGGGTTGGATTTTACATTAGATGGATGTAAAGACTATTTTCCTCAATGGTGTAATTAAGGAAGAGGTGTACATAGAGCAACCTTAAGTCGAGGTGCATGGGAAGGAGTCTCACATTTGCAGGTTCAATAAAGCTTTGTATGGACTCCGACAAGCTCTAAGAGCTTGATATGCTCAAATAGATAGCTACCTCATGAGACTTGGATTCTATAAGAGTGGTTATAATCTAAACCTCTATTTCAAGGTTGTGAAGAATGAACTTGTGATTTTATTGCTATATGTTGATGATTTATTTATGGGTGGTGTTGAGTATCTCATTATTTAAAGTAAGAAGAAATTGGCCTTTGAGTTTGACATGAAGGATCTTGGCTTGATGCATTATTATTTGGGTCTAGAAGTGTGGCAGAAGCCTAGCAAGATTTCCCATGGTCAAGGAAAGTATGTTATTAATATCCTTAAATTTGTTGGCATGATGGACTATAAGTCCATGGAAACTCCCATGGTAAATAATTTGAAGAAGTTGATAGACTCTAAATTTGATTTGGTAGATCAATAAATGCGATGAAAATTTATTGGATCATTAATGTATTTGCTTAATACCAGGGCGAACATTTTATTTGCAATAAACATGTTGAGCCAGTTCTAGGTGGAACCAAGACATGAACATTGGATTGCAACAAAGCACATATTGAGATATTTATGTGGTACTATAAATTATGGTTTGAGATATGTCTCAAATAAGGATGTACAATTGCAGGGATACACAGATTTTGACTGGGAGGGGAGTGAAAATGACCAAAAGAGTACTTCAGGAGGATGCTTTAGTTTTGGCTATGCCATAATTTATTGGATGAACGGGAAGCAGATATATGTCTCACTAAACACTATAAAAGTAGAGTATATTATAGCCAATGAAACTTGTATTGAAGCCATGTGGCTTCAGAGTTTTTTTGCAATCCTGATTGTTTGATCAGGATATGGAACTAGCCGTGATATATTGTGACAATCAAAGCTCTCTGAAGCTTTAAGAGAACACTATGTTGCATGGCAGGTCAAAACAAATTGAAATCAAGTACCACTACATTCATAACATGGTGTAGAAGGGGGTAGTAAGGCTTGACTACATCTCCACCGATGAGAAGACATATGATATTGTGAAAAATCATTTTTATAAAGAGAGTTCATATACTTCAGGGACAAGCTTGGGCTTATGGAGATTTCCCCTATTGTTGATAGGGAGTGTTTATATGATAATCATGGATAATAAATCTCCCTAGGTCAAATATGTTGACTGTTCAATTGTAGCAAGAAAAAAATTCATTTGACTTGTGCCATAGTCCAATGGAGAAATTCAAATTTCCACTTTAGTGGGATGACTTGAGTTACAGTTAGCAGAAGTGACATGACCAAGTCACTTAGTTAATTAAATCGATTTGAGTTTGTGGGAAAGAATTAGAATTGTGCATGGGTTGATTGCTAAGAAATAGAAATCTAGTGGATTTATATTTAGTGAAACTCAATTATCTGGGCTTTATTCATGAATAGATTTAGTATTAGTTTAGTGGAGTAGTTGTAACTGTTTTTAACTCCTTGATCTCTTAATTAAATAGTCAATTTACTAAAAATAGCCCTAGTTATGCATGCAATTTGAATTGCCTAGTTGAGTGGAGGAAACAGGAATCAATGTAATTATTATTGTATACTAGTGAGTGTACAAAGTTTGCATGCAGTAGGTGAGCTAATTTCCTCATAATTGTGCAAGGAAATAGGATCGAGTATAGGTAGCATGAGTGCAGGTAGAGCGAGTGCATGAAAAGCAAGTGAAATCAACACGAGTGCGGGTAGAGTGAGTGAAGGAAAAGTGAATGCAGGCAAAGCGAGTGCAGGAAGAGCGAGTACACACAGAGCGAGTGCGGGAAGAGCGAGTACAGGGTCAATATTTTCCATAGGATACTCATGAGGAGATCAGTATTACAATGTAGGTTGATCTTCAAGCATTGAAGTTTACATTGTAATTGATCATTGTCTCATCTAATATAATACAAATAGAGGAGGGGTTTTTCCCCATTGGGTACCCCAGTAAAAATTGTGTTACTTGTGATTTCATGATTGCATGTGTTTCTATTGGAAATTTTCCTTCCATGGAATTAGTAGAAGAAATTTATGTCTATTTATTTCAGGGTGATTTCATTAGAAACTGAAAATTTCAATTTATTTCTACATTGTATCAGAGCTATTGAAAACTACATAGAAACCCAATTCTTGATCTTCTCTCAGAGAAATTTCGAATAAAAAATTGTTTAGTGCAGAAATTATATAAGTGCAGGACTCATGTAAGTTTATGGATTGAGGATAGAGAAGTGAGAAAAATAAGGACCAATATAAAAATATCAGTTTGTATAAGAAATCAGAGAAAAGAGGGAATATCTAAAGGGTCCTCGATTTGGGTAATTTGAGGAAAAAATTGAAAAAATAGGCCAGTGTTGTTTGGAGCCCTAGATCAATCAAGGAGTGACTATATGTGGGAAAATATAAAATACCTAAGAAGAGTGACAATGGCAGTTGATATGTCATAGAAATATGGCAGATTTGGAAATTTGGGCATTGTTCACAAATGTAGTTATGAATAATGACTTCCATATGTAGTTTGAAACAACTTGAAGACCTCAAGTAAAGTATGCATAAAAGGAGGCATAGACTGTTAGGAGGAATATTGATGGAGCCCTAGTTCAGGGAATACCTAGAAGACCCTATGTGCAAACTTCTTAATGGAGATAAAAGGCCTCTAATGGGAAGATCAATGGGCCAATGCTTAGTGATACAAAAAGGACTTGTGATCATTGATATTGGTAGATTGTGGAGCTATACATGTAAAATTTCTGAGGGAATATCCTTGAGTATCAAGACATGTTTTGCAAAAATTAGTGAGGTGGGGCGATGTAGATCCTTAGTCCTAGAGTTGCAATTTTTTGGGAAAGGTTCATAGGAGAACAACAAAAATTGTAGTATAAAGGCTTCTCATAGAGAATTACCCTTTTTATAGGTGCCCACAACACTCAGTAGTGGAAGGATCAATGCCAATTGGTGCAGTCAGATATTGAGCGATAATTGCAGATGTAGTAGCAGCCAGAAACTTAGTAGATAGTTGCAGCACAAATACACAATCGATTTAGTATTTTGGATGATTCCCAGTTGCAGTTGTTACAATAGAAACAACAACAGCTAGATGGAGTGTTAGTTTTGTTACAATACATTTCTACAGAGGATCAAGATTAGGGTTGTTAAAAACCCTTTTCTTGCTAAGAGGGAGTGTTAAATTGTAGCAGGAAAAGGCTTCATTTTAGTTGTGCCTTAGTCAAATGGAGAAATTTGAATTTCCACTTCAGCAAGATGACTTGAGTTGCAGTTAGTAGGAGTGACATGGCCAAGTCACTCAATTGAAGTTTGTGGGAAAGAAGTAGAGTTGTGCATGAGTTTATTGCTAATATATGGAAATCTAGTGGAATTATATTTAGTGAAACTCATTTTTTCGAGTTGTAGTCATGAATAGAGTCAATATAGCTTCAGTGGAGTAGTTGTAATTGTTGTTAACTCACTGATCTCTCAGTTAACTAGTCAATTTAATAAAAATATCCTTAATCATGCATGCAATTCGAATTGCCTAGTTGAGTGAAGGAGAAAGGAATCATTGTAATTATTATTGTATACTAATGAGTGTATAAAGTTTGCATGTAGTAGGTGAGATAATTTCCTCAAAATTATGCAAGGAAAGAGGAGTGAGTGCAGGTAGCACATGTGTAGGCAAAGAAAGTGCAGAAAACACAAGTGTAGGTAGAGCGAGGGAAGGTAGTGTGAGTGTAGGAAAAGTGAGTGCAAGCAACATGAGTGGCGTTAGAGTGAGTGCAGAGTTTGTATTTTCCATAGAATACGCACGATGAGATCAGTATTCCAGTGCAGGTTGAGCTTCAATAATTGAAGCTATCATTGTAATTGATAATTGTCTCATCTGATATAATACAAATAAAGGAGGGGTTTTCCCTAGTTGGCTTCCCCAGTAAAAATTGTGTTCCTTGTGATTGAATGATTGCATGTGTTTCTATTATCAGTTTTCCGTCCACATAAGTTTTACCAGAAATTTGTGTCTATTGAATTTAGTGTCATTTCAATAGCAACTACAAATTTCGAGTTATTTCTACATTGACCAGTTGGGGAGAATGGTCCAAAAAAGGATAATCGTTCTCCCTTTGTCAAATATGTTGACCAATTTGGGAGAATGGTCCTAGAAGCCCAAGACCATTCAATTGAGTGTGTGGATTTTCAACATCAAGTTTAGACTCTCCATGTGGGATGAGGAGATCATTTAGTATCAAGCCTAGTTTCTTTTGAAGAGTGTGGCCTTTGGAGTTTCACCATGAGTCAAAGGGTTTGACTAGGATGGTGAACCAAGACTATTATAGGTCAAGAGTACTGACCGAAGTTATGATGAGTAATTGATGCTAAATATTATGCCATGTTTCAGGAGTACCGACTAGGATTATAGCTTAGTGCTATTGACCAGTTATGGTTGATGATTTAGCTTATTTGAAAGTTGCTGAATAGGTTGATGATAATGATGATAATGATTTGTTATAACCTTTTTATAGAGAAAAAATTCAACTTGAGAACATCTAAGACAATCATTATGAATAATTCCCCAGTTAAGAGGGAGTGTTGAATTTTGTAAATATAGTCAACCTTCTTAATGTATATTTTGGCCTTTTATGTATTTATATTTATTATTATAAAGCACATTCTTCATGCTAAAGTCAAAATAAATAAAAAAAATTAGAGTCGTATTTATGGAATTTTAAAAAGAGAAATTTTTTGAATTTTTGAAATTGAACTTTTCTCTCCAAAGTTAGTTAAGTCGGCCTCCCTCCAATTCAAGTCAGACCAAGAAAAATAGACACCCATTTGACCCATCAGATCACTATATCGAGATATTTCAACCTCTTCCTCAAAGCAACAATTCAATCTCTCTCAAGCAAGAACCTGTTGGGCATGCAAGAAAAGGACGAGGATGAAAAAGGACAAATTCATCTCTTTCTTTCTCTATCTAGATCACATGGTGGAGGAACTCTCTCTCTCTCTCCAGTTCACATACATTTCTAGGAAGTTGTAGTTGTAGGGTCAAAATTTTCTAGGCAGTTGCAAGGCCAAAATTATGGGATTTTAGGCAGTTATTGGGAGGCCGAAATTTGTCCTAGGGTAGAATAAGAGGGCTAAATTTCTAAATCATATTGAAGGCTTGACTTGGAGGGTGTTGATAAGGTTTGACCATATATTTTTTGAAGGTCAATTTGACCTAGTTCTTAACTAGAAATATAGGTGTGTCTCTTATTGAAAAGAATAATTTCCTTATTGAAAAGGTTGTGTTTTTCCCCCAAGTGGGTTTTCCCAGAGAAAATATTATGTTCTATTTGTGCATTTTGAGCTCTATTGTTCAACTGTTTTACATGGTTGAATTTTTGAAGTGTAATTTCTTAATGATATACTGGAAAAATAAAATAACGAACAACAACATTAGAAGTAATTATCAATTTTCAGAAATTTTGTGCTTGTATCTATTGCACTAGGAACCAACATATGCAACAAATACCCTCACACATTCCTCTTTGAATGTGACATAATTTTCAAGAGCTATGATTATGTGTCAGGTGATCATAAGTTGAAACCTTTCCCTCTTACATTTAAGAAGGGCTCACTACATTGGTTCATGGGCCTTTGGTAAGGAAAAATTTTTCAGTTGGAATGAGATGGAACAAAAATTCTTGGAGAAATACCAAATTTTTTGTAAAGACAAATAAGGAAGGGAGGAAGTCTTAAAAATGAGACAAAATGAGGATGATATTCTTGAGAATTATTTTGACAGATTCAATTATAATCTACATATATCATGATAGGACTCCTAAGACACTATGTGCCTTGTTATTGAGAGGAATATCAGATGATTATATTGAACTTCTCAACTTTATGGGAGGAGGATATGTCTCTCAAGAATCCTATGATGTCATCATAGGGTTTTGTTGAAGATATTCAAGGGATACATTAAAAACTAGTAGAGGACCCAAAGATGTATTGACAAGAATTGAAAAGACTAGTGGAAATTGGGTTATAAAACAAAATATTAGGAATATGTTAGAATATTTTAAAACTCATACACTTAGTTCATTGAGGTCCCAATTAGATAAATTTCACATGAACAAAAAGAAAGGGGAATAAAAAGTTAACAATGGAATTTTTGTGTCTGAAGTGCAGAAGGAATCATCAATTAGAGAAATGTCTATTGGAAAAAATGGAGATATGCACAATATGTAGTGAAGACCATGCTACCAACAAGTTTCCATACCTACTAGGATTGAAGGTTTTTTACTAGGAAGTTGAGGAATTGGTGTAGTTATGATTTGTCTCTTAGAAATGACCATGGGAGCCAAAACCTTAAGGTATCTAGAAGAGACCAATCACAATATTTTAATTCATAACCCTTCTATTGATAGAGGTCCATATTGGTGGTGACCCACCTATTCCACTTGGAACCCACCATTTTTTCTCTCAGTTTTTCAGTTTCCTTAATTGTAGCACAATTTACTATTTTTGGCAGTTTTTCGGTTCTTAAACTTCTGGAGCCGTTTTGAGGCCCTAAACGACGTTTTTTTGGAAAATGGGAAAACATGTGAAATTAAATATTTTTTTGTTGAAAGTTGTATTCCTCATATAAATATTTCTAATGAGGTATTGTTCATGTCAAATAGAGATCATATGCAAAATTTACGACCTTGGGAAGTTGATGTACCAATTTACCCCAGCGGAGCACACAATTTTGGTGATTCATCTTCTAGGGTTAGGTTTTTAGATGTTTATGGTTTTCCATTATTTCTCAATAATAAATAGGCCTTTGAGCCTCATCATAACATAGTTCAGAGGCATGTAGCTGCCACATCTATTTTTAGAGATAAGCTACCATCACCTGAGCTAGTTATTTCCATTCTATTTGTAAGCATATTTTAGTTATTTGATCTTAATGAGATGAAGTGTTATTTCTATTGCATATCTACATTTTTATATATGTATTTTGTTGCATTATTATCTAAGTTCGGATCAGTGGTATCAAATCAGTATGCTCTTTCTCTATTTTTCTTTTCATGTTCCCAACGAGGTCAGGGTATAAGGAGTTAGGGCTCGAACTGGTTGAACCTTTACAAGACTAGCCTCGCAAACCTTGACGACCTCCCATGGTGGAAGAAAATAAAGACAAGGGAGCATAAGGGTCTGTTTGGTCTCAATCTAGTCTCCTAAATTGAGCTCATTTAATTGTCAACCAGGGTTAGTAAACTGCTGAAGTGAAGTGCACCATAGGAACGTGATGATGGACACCCTGCCCCAAATCCTTCGACGTATGCCCACAGAAACACATCTTCATTCGACAAGCCACCCGAGGTGCCACTCCCTTCAAGGTATGTCAAATTTGACATTCTATATTTGAATGCTATATGTATGTATACATCATGTAGATATATGGTTAAATATGCTAGCTGATGTTTTTATTTCATGATTTTTCCAATAGGGAAAATATTAATTTTGCTCCTCAAAGTCGCCTCATGTCAAGGATTAGTAGGCTACCTATCAAGAACAGTAGGATGCCAGAGAAAACCTCATCAAGTCTCTAACCCACATGGATTTATTTATGAGATTCCATCAAGGAACAATATTACCTCGTGGGGAGCTATGAGTAAAAGTACATAAAATGGATTACACTGCGACAACAAAGGGATCAAGATGTACATGAGTTGACAAATTTATTCCATACCCTACGCACAAAGATGGGTATCAAATATTCGAAGAAAAATCTCGTGCCTAAGTACCGCAGTTGCTTGCAAAGATAAATTTAGGAGGAAATGGATTTCCTCGACATCTCCTTTCTTGGTACAACATACCGATATGTTTCCAAGATCGAGCATAAATTTAAACAGAAGAAGCAAGACTTTGGATCGATGAATCTGAAGCAAGGTAAAGGCACCCCCAAAACATAGAACAAAGGAAAAATCCAAGGCGAGGCTGTTGGGTATGTTTTATATTCTTTCCATGATTAGTCGCATGTTTAGGGAGGTCACGGGGGGGAGAAATCCTCTTCTATATGTTGCGTCAGGTGTAGTGGGGGGGCAACAACCCCCCTATCTAAGGGTTCGCAGGGGGCGGGTAGCACCCTGGGATTTTTTTTTCCCTTATGTTTCATTGGGCAGACTCGCCTATGGTTTTGTGCATGGGTTTGCACATGGTATTGGGGCATGATGGTTTTCGGCCCCTGGTACTTTGTAGATCTGGTCAAGCGAACTACGATTTTTTTCTAATCCAGGGTTAATGGATTAGGGTTTTATGAATGCTTCGACATGTATATATATGTGTTGTAAAAATAAAAGGAATATAATGAAAAATCAATCTGGAAGTCCCGATTGGGAATCCAGGGGAAAATATCTGTGTATATCTGTTTTATGTTTTATGCTCTTGATATTGTTTATTTTCTGTCTTTAAGAATTCGTTTGCAGATAATTTCTGGACAGGATTAAAACCTATAGGGGTGACCTAGGAAAACTCGTTGAAGCTGTAAGAAAATAAAAACACAACGAAGACAAAGAAGGACATCGGAAACTGGTGTGAGTTCCATAAGAGCCCCACTCACAACACAAGTGAGTGTTGGGCCAAGCAATCATTGGTGGCCGAGTAGAAGGCTTTTGAATCATATTCATGCTCTGAATCTGAGTCAAACCCAACAAAGGGAATGAAAACGAGAAGAAAATTATTGACATAGATCCCTGTGCCACCGTTTCCACCACCAAGATCTAGAGGAGGGGGAGAGCCTCTTCCACTCCTATATGTGGGTGAAGGGTTCTTTTTTGCAGTTCATTTTCGATAGTGGAAGCCAAAATAACCTCATTTTAGCAAAGGTTGTGAAGCGGCTGGGCCTACCAACCACAACACACCTGCATCCGTACACCATCGGGTGGCTTCACCAAGGATGAGATCTCCGTGTCGGCCAGGAGTGTCACCCTCCCTACAACATCAAGCCCTTCACTAATGAGGTACTGTGTGATGTTTCTCCTCTTAAATTTTGTGATGTATTATGAGGCCAACCATACTTGTTAAAGAGACATGTTGTGTATGAGTCTAGGCCTCACACTGTTATTATTACTTTGGGAATAATTTTTACAGGATACCCTAGGTAGCACCACCTACCACCATCTCTTTGATCACTATGAAGCAATGCACTAAGCTCATTTCCCATACCGAGAAATTTTTTTTTCCTTATGATTTTCCCTTAGGGCAAGAAGAAGATTATGGACAATGCCTCCTGACAAGGCTCCTTCGCACAACAATAGTAGATGGAAAAGGTCATGGAGGAGTACAGGGACATCTTCACCTCACCCACTGGGGTACTTATACACTGTTAGGTCAAGCACTCCATTGATCTGAACCCCGGTGTGTCGTTGCCCAATGGAACAATCTATCGATGCTATATTATGGATAGCAATGAAATAAAGAGGCAGATTCAAGAGTTTTTGTAGAAAGGGCACATTAGGCCAAGTTCATCACCCTATGGGATCCCGACTGTGTTGGTACAGAAGAATAATGGGACTTGGAGACTCTATATTTACTATCGGGCGCTGAACAAAATCACTGGCCGGAATATGTATCTAATCCCACAGATTGATAATCTTTTGGACCAGCTCAAGGGGGCCAAATATTTCATCAAGATCGACTTGAAGTACGAGTATCACCAAGTACCAATCGAACCCTCTGATGTATGGAATACTACATTCAAATATAAGGAGGGACTTTTTGAATGGTTGGACATGCCTTTCTGGTTGACGAATTCCCCCACAACCTTCATGATGGTGATGGAAGAGATATTGCGACCCTTCACTAAATCATTCGTGGGGGAGTATTTGGAGGGCATCATGATATTCATCGAGAGTTGGGAAGATAACCTCTTCCATATATGTGACAAGTACTCTAGACTCTACGACAACACAATTTGTGTGCCAATTTGGAGAAATGCACTTTTGGTTTGACCCAAATTCAATATCTATGGTATATCATTGATGAGCGAGGTGTGCATGTGGACCCAAACAAGATACAAGTCCTTCAGGATTTCCCAACCCTAACCACTCTAACATAGCTCCGTAGCTTTTTGGCTCTTGCCAATTTCTACAGCAGGTTTGCATTGGGGTTCTCTCATATCACTTGGAATTTGAGTCAAGTCACCAAGGTTGAGGCGAAAGAAAAATTATTTTGGTATGAATCCCAGCAGAAGGCATTTTCCGAGTTGAAGCATCGCCTCTTCTCTGCACCAGTGCTAACATTACCAGACCTACAAAAACCTTTTGATATCGTGATAGATGCTTCCAACTATGCTATTGGTGCAATTCTTACTCATTAGGGGCATCTATTGGCATATCACAGTGAAACACTTTCAAACATAGTCCAAAAGTATCCCACCTATGATAAAGATATGTATTCCATTATGCAGGATTGTCGACAATGGAAGCATTACATTATGGGGAAGGAAACGGTCATCCACACAAACCACCGACCCTTGCAGTGAATCATACAGACACGAGGGGAGTTGCAGAATGATCAACATTAGAAATGGTCTGCATACCTACAATAGTTCCACTTAAACATTAAGTACAAGAAGGGAAAAACTAATAATGTTGTAGACTACCTCAAATGACTACTAGTCATGGCGTTGACCAGTGTGCTCGACTCTTGTGGGCACGAGACTTCAGAGTGGTCGTATTTATACAATAGTTATCATGAATTTGGAAACACATATCAGAAACTCCTAGAAGGCAAGAAAGTTCCAAATTTTCATCTCCAGGATACACTATTATGTGACCTAGGACACCTTTTTGTTCCTTCAAGTGAGCATTCCAAGATTATTTGGGAGGCACTAGAGTTGAGTCGCTTAACACTTCGGAGTACAAAAAGAATGGTAGTGCTACACAAGTATTTTTATTGGTCGAACCTTCGAAAAGATGTTGGGAAGTAAATCAGATCTTGTACTCCTTGTGCCATTTCCAAACCGACCATCAAGAAGAAGGGCCTACATACTCCTCTTCCTACTCCTAGTTGACCTTTGGAATCCATATCCATGGATTACATGTTAGGCCTCCCTTAAACTAAGCATGGAAATGACTATGTTTTCATGGTTGTCGACATATTCTCTAAGATGACCATTCTAGCGTACTTCAAGAAGAGTATCACCTTAGAAGCTAGTGCTAAGCTCCTCTTTGAACGAGTGTGGGTACACTTTGGGATCCCACGGTCCATTATCTTAGATTGGGACAATAGGTTCCTATGTACATTCTGGTAAAGTCTCTGGTCGATGCTAGATACAAAGCTCACTAAGTCCACGACTTTCCACCCCCAAACTGATAGCCAGAACGAGGTCGCCAACATGATGATCGTACACATTATGCACATGTACAACTTGACGCATCCTCGCACATGGGATGGAACTCTCCACTATGTCCAGCAAAAATACAACAGATTTTTCCATAGCTTAACTAGATAGAACCCCTTTCAAGTGGAGTTGGAATTCTAGTCACTGTGTCCCATTGATGTGGCCACATCATTTGCAGCTACTCAGGCAACTTCAATCCATGTCTAGTCTGAAACTGACAGGGATAACATCTTCATTGAAAGAATCTGGCAAATCTAATAGCAGGTTCATGAAATATTGGATAAATCCAATGCTAAGTAAAAGAAATGACATGATCAACATTGGGTGCCACACAAGCTCCAGGTGGGTGAAAATTTTTGTCTACAATTGCAGAAGGAGCGCCTCACTGGGCCCCACTATAAGCTTCGACTTCTCTGATATGGGCCATACACCATCACCAAGGATATTGGGGACAGTTCTTTCGAGCTCAACATTCCAACATTCCTTGGCCTTCACTGAGTGTTCAATGTGGATCACCTTCGACCATACTTTCCACCATTACTACAGACATCAGACATTGAAGAACAACTCACACCAACAAATCTAAACCCAAACTGCATGGAATAGGCTAGAACTTATTGGATCATGGATACGTAGATCAAGAACACTCGCTAGCAAAATATTCAACTATATTGGGTTGTCAAAGCTAGCCAACTCCTGCACCAAGGCAAGTGTCTCAGTAGGGACCAAGTTCATCATAAGTTTCCCCATCTCATAGAGGCACTCAATGCAATGGGGTCATTTATTCCTAAGGGGGAAGGACTGATCTAGGTGGATATTGGTGGCCACCTGCCTATTCCATTTGGACCCCAACCATTGTTTCTCTTAGATTTTTAGTTTCCTTAATTGTAGCATAATTTACTATTTTTGGAAGTTTTTCGGGTACTAAACTTCCATAGTCATTTTGAGGCCCTAAACGATGTTTGACTCATGTTTTCAATCAAAAATTGTATTCCTCGGATAGATATTTATAACAAGGTATCATGCACATAAAACAAATATCATATGCCAAAGTTATGACCCTAGGGAGTTAATCGACCAATTTACCCCAACAGGGCCCACAGTTTTGGCGATTCATCTCCTAGGGTTATATTTTTGGATATTTAAGGTTTTCCATTATTTCTCAATAATAAATATGCCTTTGAGACTCATTGTAACACAGTTCAGAGACATGTAGCTGCCACATTTCTTCTCAAAGATAAGCTACCATGACCCAAGCTAGTTTATTTCCATTGTGTTTGTAAGCATATTTTAGTTCTTTAATATTAATGAAATGAAGTGATATTTATGTTGCATCTCTATATTTATGGTTACATATGTATTTTTTGTGTTCCTATCTAAGTAAAAATCAGTGGTATCAGAGTCGTCTGCTCTTTCTCTGTTTTTCTTTGCATGTCCCCAACGAGGTCGGGGTACAAGGAGTTAGGCTCGAGCTGATTGAAAATTTGCAAGACCAACCTCTCAACCCCTAATGGTATCCCATGGAAGAAGAAAATAAATACGAGGGAGTGGGAGATCCTTCCAAAATATTTCTCGAAGAAGCCCTCGAGTGACAAAGGAACGCGATGATAGAGAACTTTGCCCAGATCCTTCGTCGGATGCCCCCAGGCGACACATATTCGTTTTTCAGTCACTCTGAAGGCTCCACTCCCTTCAAGGTACACTTAAACTTTGACATTTCCATATTTGAAGGCCAGATATATGCAAATGTCATAGATATATGGTTAAATCTGTTGGAAGGATATTTTTCAGTTCATGATTTTTCCAATAGGGAAAATATTACTTTTTCGCTCCTCAAATACAGCCCCCATGTCAAGGAATGGTGGGAAACCTACTGCAAACATAGGGATGAGAGAGAACCTTCATTGTTTTCAGCCTAGCCCACTTGGAATTATTTCCGAGATGTCATCAAGGAACAAAATTATGTCGTGGGGAGCTATGAGGATAAGTACATACAATGGACTATGTTACGAAAACAAAGGGATGAATATGTGCATGAGATGATGAATGTATTCCATACAACACTGTTACTGATGAAATAGGTAACCTGACCTCAAAACTGGTACTCTAGCCCAAAAAGTCTAAAAAAACATGAAAAAACACCCCAAAAACAAAAAGTGTGTCTTCGAGAACGCACTTGGTTTTTTTTAAGGTCAAATTTCAACATTTTATAAAATTATGCTAAAAAAAAAATTGTTTGTTGAAAAAAGGATTGAAAAAACACCCTCAAAACAAACCATTGTATAGCTTGATGTCAGAGCAAATGGAACAAAGACAACATATCAGGACATTTTTTAAAATCGTAAATTTCTAACATTTTTGATAGATGATGTTAAAGATAAACAAATACATGGTTTATCATTTCTAACAATTTTCATCCATGTTGTTAAACATAAAATATCTTGACTCTAAACAACCCCAAAATTGTAATTATTGTCAACCATAACATTAAAGATAAAATTTGGTAGCGCATAAAAACCTTAATGACAAGTTGTAAATCTAAAGTTTTTCAATCTAAAGTTTTCAACATACTTGAACAATGAAATTATGGAGAAATTATAAGACTTAAACAATTTTAAAAAAATGAACAAGTAAATGAAAAAATTATCATTGAAGAGAAACAAGTAAGAGTAATTTTAATTTTAAAGGATAAAAACTTATCTTTTTTCAAATCTTAGCATAAGACAAATTTAAATCTAATTTCAACCAAAACCTAAAAATCAAGCATCAAAACAAAGTGTTCCCTTTCAATGACACATATAATTATTAAAAATTTTAAAAGTATCTTATACCAAATGGTAACAATACATAATATCATGGTAATATCACTGCATAATCTAAAAATTCAACATTAGTTTCTATTTTCTATTTTACTTATAATTAAAATATCAATATTGGTACATTGAATATAACATAAATTATTTTTGTAATTCATTGTTGCATTGTCGATATTCTAAAGAGATGAATTCTTCATAATTAAAACATATAATCCAGCAAACATAGAAATGTCTCATAACTTCATGAAAAATGAGATGGAAGTCAAAAATTTTATTTCAAGTTACCATGCAAACATCAATTACATAAAAGTGTCTTAGATAGTTATTCAAAATCAACCATAGGTTCTGGCACACCATCATAATCTACATCTTCAGATGAATGGCTCGATGCAGATGAAGATGATCCATATTCTTCTCTTTCATCAACTAGTGCTCCATCCGAGTCAATATGCATGCCCACCATTTCAGAGTTCAAAAGTCTTGTAGATCTACGTCTACATTCTGCAGAGTCCCATTTCAACAGTAATTGTTCTGGTAGAAATTTCTTCAAAATATTTATGGTCTGCAACCGAAGAGTTCCTCTCTTTGTCAAATTGAATTCATACACAAGTATGTCAACATCCTCCAATTTTAAGACATCTATGCGGCGACGATTTATATTTGTGCCCTTTCTTTTTCTCTTTCTGCCAATTTTTTTTTCCACTACCATCTCTGGCTTGTACACACCATTGAAAGGGTGGGTACTTGTGGCATACCAATGTACATCAACAGCTGTAATCTCTTCATTTTCATTAATGACTTTTATAACCTTGGCAATCCAGAATGGATAGCCAAGTGGATCTTCATCTGCTAACACTGCTATCATGCAACCCTCCTTAAGATCCTGCACAGAACCCCTGTAAAGGTCTTCCATGGCTTCACGTTGTGCACGTGATCTTCTAGAACCAATATAGATTTATCTTTCCTCTACCTGTGGGGAATTAATAATAGCTTGAGGCTGTTGTTGTTTAACATTGTGTGTTTCCTGATGTTCATGTTCATTTGGCATATTTTGTGGCAAAAAAAAAGGAGTCTTCAAAAGCGTATCCCCATTTATTGATCTTGAAATCATATCACTTTGATTACTGAAAAAAGACTCCCACCAAATTGAATCAGCAACATCGAAGTACTCATATGTATCTCTAATACATCTTTTAATTTCCTCTAGACATTCAGAATAATTTATGTCTCTCTTCTGCCTTCGTGCATTATGTAGTTCGGCAACTGACTGTAATAACAATATCTTTGATGAAAATATTGGATGCTTTGGAATGAACTTCAAAAATGCTAAACTTGATGATGGTCCCCATTCTTCAACAGTTGAATGCTTCGTGCCCCATATAAGTGTTATCCCATCAATTTTTTTGATATGAAATTGATGGTGGAAGCTAATGTTGTTAAGTTGTTCAATGCATTTCTCCTCACCATGCGATCCAAAAATAAACCTTCGCATGTCAATAGTTTCTTCCAACACATGAAAAACAGGCTCTGGAATGTACGATTTCTTAATACATTCAATTAATGATGGCAGGCTCCCAACACCTTTCCTCCTCAATGTTATTGAAAAACGACTGAACATTTGATCAATATAATCATGAGTATGCCCAACAAGAAGGAAACCAACCTTTATCTTTTTTAAAATCCCCAATTCAACGAGCATGTTTAGATACCCAAAAAGAACTTGATTTTTGTTCTCACGACTTGTGTTGTCTAATTGTAAATACAAAACTTCAGGAAGAATCCCAAACCAATGAGTAACCACATCATGGATTATAGTTATGGTCATATTTGCATCATTGTGAATATTTGGAGTTGTGAAGAAAACTCTTGGAAACATCTTCTCATTAAATACCATACAACCAACCAAGTGAAACTGAATGAAATTTTCCTCCTGTAATTTTTTTGGCGTGCGTACAAAATGTGGAAGAAGTGTTTTCTTTTGGTCCATACCATCAATTATCAATCCCAGATATTTATTTGGATGATCATAACACTTCTTTCGATGTTTATACAACTTTTGTCTTTCACTTGTTTGCCGATTGCGATGGTCTTGAAGTTCTTTGACAACGGAATCTGTACATAAAATAAAAGAAACATATGAATAAATATATTTTCATAGTTGATAAGTATCAAATTTTAAAAAACAATGTTTTGAACACATACCTCTTTCTGCCCCTTGACATTTATCTATTTTTGCTTTAAGAGAAGTACATGTGCTGCAAATCCCCATCCTTGTCTTCTTAGGAATACGAACATTGTTGAATTCAGTTTTCCATATCCTTGTAAAATAAGAATATGTAATAAAATTACCAATTCCTTCAACAACTTCTACATAATCTTTGTATAACATGAATATTTCTCACCTCGAGAAATTATCTGGAATATGTATTGTGTCTTTATTTGGCATACACTCTCCACGATTTGAAAAGAAGTCTTTCATCCATGTCTTAGTAGTATTTGAAAACAGCCTCACCTCCCGTTTATAACATGCTTCTGAATAATATGTGGGATCCCTTTCCAATCTATCTTGGATTCTTGACAAACGACAATTACCAATTAAATGCAACATTTTGAACTCCTTTCTGCAAAGCAATACATTCCCAATATGATAATCATAACCTGCTACTGTAGATTGCATGCAACCCACTAAATATGAATTTTGCATGCTTTTATTCATTGACATATATGTTTTCCTTTTCTCCAAAACAAAGTCGAAATCCATATTTTTCAAGCAATCCCTTCGACAACATTCACTTGAAATCAAATGAACGACATAACTTCTTTTTGTGAGATATTTTGTCCTCGCCCTTGTATAACTGGAATGCTTTGGATTGATATGAAAATGTATACTCCTACTCCTAGTTGCAATATTTGCTTGCAACGGCTTCATCATTCCATCATCCTTTGTAAAAGTAGTTTCATCACCATTAGGAGGAATATTATCCCCACTATCATCATCCTCAACATAGTTAAGAAATTCATCAACATCATTGCCTGGAAAATTTTCTTTACCATCATCAATTGAAGAAAACATTTCACAAGAATCATCGGCACTTTTGTAACCTCGACTCAAAAGAAATTCTTCACCATATTGACCCATGCTTTCAAATTCTTCCCTGGGAGGATTCGATTCTTCATCACCATGATTGTCTTTGAAATGGTCACTTGGAGAAAATGCAATATTCAGATCCGTGCCTCTAAAATTATCATTTGCAAGAAACTCTTCATCCTCCCCTTCCTCAATGGTGCTCTCATAATCCTTGGGATTAGGCATAAGTGGAAGCTTTGAATTTGTATTCACTAGAATTTCTTCATCCTGCCCCTCCCCTTCCTCACTGAAGCTCTCATAATCCTTAGGATTAGGAATAAGTGAATGTCTTGAATCTATATTTATTGGAAATTCTTCATCCCCCCCCTTCATCAGTGGTTAAATTATAATTGTTATGATTAGGATGAAGTGAAAATTTTAGCTTTGAAAATTCATCCCCGTCTTCATCAGTGGTGCTGGCATAATCCTTAGGATTAGGATGAAGTGGATATTTTGACGCTGCAAATTCTTCATTCCCCTCTTCCTCAGTGGTGCTGACATAATCTTTAGGATTAGGACAAAGTGCATATTTTGACTCTGCAAATTCTTCATTCCCCTCTTCATCTGTGGTGCTGACATAATCCTTAGGATTAAGACGAAGTGGAAATTTTGACTTTGGAATTTTTTCGTCCCCCTCTTCATCAGTGGTGCTTGCATAATCCTTAGGATTAGGACGGAGTGGATATTTTGACGCTGTAAATTTTTCATTTCCCTCTTCATCAGTGGTGCTGGCATAATCCTTAGGATTGGGACAAAGTGGATGTTTTGACTCTGAAACATTATCATCCCCCTCTTCATCAGTGGTGCTCGCATAATCCTTACGATTAAGACAAATTTGATATTTTGACTCTGGAAATTTTACATCCCCCTTTTCATAAGTGGTATTGGCATACTCCTCAGGATTAGGACAGAGTGGATATTTTGACTCTGCAGATTCTTCATTCCCCTCTTCATTTGTTGTTCTCGCATAATCCTTAGGATTAAGATGAAGTGGATATTCTTCATCTCCCTCTTCATCAATGGTGTCCTCATAATCCTTGGGATTAGGATGAAGTGAAACTTTTGACTCTGGAAATTCTTCATCATGCCCTTCATCACTGTTGCTTTCATAATCCTTAGGATTAAGAGTAAGTGGTATAAATGGCGCTCGATTTACAGAAATTTCATTTTGCTGCGCCTCATCAATTTTTTTCTCATCATCTTTAGGATTACGACTAAGTCAGTTTTTGACTCTCTATTCATGGTGAACGAACTCCCGTTATATTCATCACTCTGAATAGAGTTGTTGCGTGACGAAGATGTTGATGTTGTACAAAGAAAAACTTCGCTATCAGAAGAAACCATGGCTTTCAACAAGAATAGGTTGAATGATACAAATTCCTCTCCCACTTACAATATATAGCTTAAAGACTGAAAATTTCCCTCCAAAAAAATTCGCGAAAAAATTTCTCTCCAAAATTTCCCCCCCAAAAAATTTCGCGAAAAAAATTTCCCTCCAAAATTTTCATTTCAAATATTTGGTACAAATATTAGTCAAAAAATGTATTTAACATTTTTTTAATAAACTATTTGTGTTGAAATATTTTACCGATATTTATATTCAAATTATCCACAAAATATTTCTATCATGGATGCCTTCCAAACTAAAATAATGTTTTTATTTCAATGCTTTAACATTGACTAGATGTAAGTATTAACTATAATATTACTATAATATCTACATGCAAATATTAACTATTTTAACTATAATGACTACATGTAAATATTTTAAATTTTAAATTTTAAACTTACGTTATATTCATCTAAAATATATTTCAAAATTTACTAATAAATTGTTGGTCTTCAAATATTTCACCATACTTTCTGTTCAAAATATCCACAAAATATTCCTTTCATGCATGCCTTCGAAACTAAAATAATTTTCTTATTTGAATGGTTTAAGATTGACTACATGTAAATATTTACAAAAAAAACTATAATATTAACTATAATTAACTACATGTAAATATTTTAGATTTTAAAATTTAATCCCATGATTTTAAACATTGATTACATGTAAATATTAACTATGATAACTAAATGCAAATATTAACTATTTTATCTATAATATTAACTATAATTAACTACATGTAAGTATTTCATATTTTAATTTTTAATCTGGGATTATATTTCAATTATTCAACATTCAGTACATGTAAATATTAAATAAAATATTAACTATGATAACTACATGCAAATAATAAGTATTTTAACTATAGTATGAACTATAATAAACTAAATGTAAATATTTTAAATTTGAAATTTTAATCCCACATTCGTTAAAAAGTAAACCAATCAGACAATATTCGCTATATAATAAGAATGATTGTTTCTATTCATCACATCACATCAAGTTTTCTGGTATTTGTTAGAGAAAATTTATGGAGGTGTTGCGTTGGCATTGGTAACTTCGTGGAGGCATTGCATTGGCATTGGAAGCGTTGTGTCGCTATTGGTAATTTTGTGGAGGTGTTGCATTGGCATTGGTAACTTCGTGAAGGCATTTCATTGGCATTGGAGGCATTGTGTTGCTATTCGTAATTTTGTGGAGGCGTTGTGTTGGCATTGGTGACAACAGCTTTTTGCATTTCAAAGGTTAGTTTTCCTTCTATTCTGTCAATTTAAAGACGATTTTGGGGAAAATCTGTTTTTCTATAGTTTTTTGTGTCCAAAAACTACTTTTTTAAGGTTTTTAGGTTCAAAAACCATAATTTTTTTATATTTTTTTAGTGAAGAAAATGCAAAAAGAACTAAATTTTTTAGGGTTTTAAGGACAAAAATTTAGAAATTTTTTTCTTTTTTAAGACTTATAGGTTCATCTAGACAGAAAAATCCATAAAACGACCATGCACATAAAAAAAAATAGTAATATTATAACATTTTTTATTCGTTTTTTTTATCATAAATATATCAGTGGTTTCATTATTTAAAATGTTTTTTTTTTTTTTTTACTGGAGAATTTTTTGATTTTATATTCTAATTTTTTAATTTTTTTTTAATTTTAAATCTTAGTTTTATTCTTTTTAATTTTAAATCTTCAATTTTTTTTTTCTTTATTGTTTTGTTATATATCATTTTTATTTTATTTTTTTAATTGTATTGTTATATATAATTTATTTATTTATTTATTTATTGTACTGTTATATTAAAACAAATGTTTTATTTATTTATTTATTATATTGTATTGTTTTTTTCTTTTAATTATATAATGTTTAAAAACAAAACATAATTGTTATTTAATAAATTGTTTTTTTTTTTTATATATATTTGTTATATTTTCATATTTTTAACAATTTTTTTTATTAAATAATGTTTTAATAATTATTTATTAATTATATTATATCGAAAAAAAATTTAAAAAAAAAAATTAAAATAATAATAATAATTAAAAAAAAAAATTGCATGTGTCGTAGTCGTAGAGCGTGCCCCACGGGCGCGCTCTACGGCTACGACACATGCAATTTTTTTTTATTTTTTATTTTTTTTAATTTGTTTTAATAAAACAATTTTTAATTTTTGTTTTTTTAAATTTGTTTTTTTGTTTTTAATAAAACAATTAAAAATTAATAAAAACATTGTTATATAATAATTGTTAAAAATATCAAAATATAACCAAAAATAAAAAATAAAAAAAAATAACAATTATGTTTTGTTTTTAAACATTATATAATTAAAGAAAAAAACAATACAATATAATAAATAAAAACTTTGTTAAAAAAAAAAAAAAACTATATAACAATACAATTAAAAAAATAAAAATAAATATAATATTATAACATTTGTTTTTAACATTTAAATATTTAAATTTTTATTTTTATTTTTATTTTTAAATTTAAGTATTAAAACAACATTATAAAAAATTTAATTTTTTATTTAATTTTGTTTAATTGCTTTTATTTTATTTTGCTTATTTTTATTTAATTACTATGTAATGTGAAATAGAAATTTGTATTTTTCAAATATATTAAAAGATTATATAAATTTATAAACTTTTATATTAATTTTTTATAATTTTAAGTTTATACTTTTTTATTTAATTGCTATGTAAAGTAAAATAAATTTTTCTTTTATTTTATTTTGTTTATTTTTATTCAATTTCTATGTAATGTAAAATTAAATTTTAAAATTTTAAAATATATTAAAAGATTATAAGTTTTTTTAATAAAATCATTGCCTTAAAAAAAAGAAAATTTAATTTTAACATTTGTTATAAATAGTTAGTAATTTTTTTGTTTTTTGTTTTTAAATATTAAACAAACACTGAAGTTTGAAAATAATAGTTTATTTTTTAAAAATTGTTTTATACAATTTAAACACATTTTTAAATTTTTTATAAAATGTATTCAAAACATATTATATAGATATATATACATATGATTTATAATATTTTGTTTTTAAATGAAAATTTTTATAGTTAATTTTACTGCTTTAATTTCAAGCTATTTAGTTTTAGAAATAAATTTTGTTTATTAAATTTATTTTATCCACAATATTTTTCCATTAACTAATATATATATATATATATATATATATATATATATATATAATCAGGAAAATGGCATCAAAAAAGATTTCTGTGAATGTTTCTGCACCTAGGGCAGCAGCTCCCAAATCTACAGCTGCAGCTCGACGCACTATGGATACAACTCCCAAATCTAAAGTTGCAGCTGGACGCACTATGGACACTGTTGGACGCAATAAGGAAATTGTTGCACACACTAATAAAAGTCAAGCAAGTGGGGCACCAGGTTCATTAAAGCTTATTTCTGATTGGAAGAACGCCGAGGAAATAGATAAAACCGATTTCTCATGGTATCTTGAAGACAATGAAATGGAGGCTGATATACACATCTATCTGATTTGTGGTATGATTGACTTAAATGAGCCATATGATGTGATGGGTAGAGTACGAGACATATGTATGGTCCCGAATACAAACACTATTTATGTTCTTGCAAGGAAGGCTCAGAAACATGAGAAGGTTAGATATCGTCTATCAATCGTCAAGTATGACACAGATGAAATATCTTCAAAATTTTCTGAAGAAATATCAAGCAACATTGCAAATAACATTGTAAGTATGCTTATTTTTATTTCCTCTATGCATTATTGTAAGGATGATTCATTTTTTTATAAATTATTGATCTTTGACATGTTTTATTTTGTTTCATAGGATTTTGTTCCGAGTCTTTCAAACATGTTTGAAGGTATTTATATGTTGGTGCCAAATGTTATGGATGTGATCAACACTTTCCACAAAGACAAAGCAGAGGAAAGGAGATTGAAGCAAAGAGAAATAGCTCGTGACACTACAATAGTACAAAGAGGGGATCAACCAAGAGTCACTAAGGTGGGTCAATCTAGTAAACTTAAACATGTTTCTTTTGAAGGTGTCGAACATGAAACAGAAAATTATGATAGAATTAGTGAGGAGGAGATTAGAACTATTGTGCAAAAGGAGAAAATGGATCAGACACCAAAAAGAAAAATCGCCAAAGATGTCTCTCTTTTACCTCATGAAGGAGAGTTTGTTTATAAAAAAACTGATATGTTATCCAATAAGACTAGGAAATCAAATATTGGTGAACCTGTAAAGGTCGTGAGCAGCAGTGAAGAACAAATTGAAAGCTCTCACGGAAGCAGAGAAATCATAACACCAGGTGCTGAGTTAGAGGATGGCATTATTAAAACAAAACAAAATGTTATTCGACAAGAGTTGAGGAAGAATAAATTAATTCTTGGTGGCCAAACATTTGAGCTTAATGTTAACCAATTTTATGGCCCAAATGAAGGACAATCTCAATATCAAATTAGAAAGGCCCATCACCTACATGTACATAATCTGAAAACATTGTTCAGGTTCAATCCATATGCACATGTGGTGGATTATGTGGTTCTTGTCAATCCACGTCAGGTTCCCAACAAACAAGCATTTGACAAGACAAAATGTTTTGATTATAAATATTATGTAATTGGAGGGAACCATTCGATAGAGGCTAAGAGACAATTGATTGCAGAATATCCCAATAACTATCTTTTTCAAACAGTGAAATGCATCATTTACGCTAGTTTAACAGAAATAGAATCAAAGTTATTGGCATGGGATCATAATGCAGATAATGAGTATAGAATGAAAATGAATTTCATCCAAAGGGTCAGATTTATTCATAATGAATTCATAGAAAAATGTGGTGGGGATAAGACACAAGTTAGTGTAGCATTTCGAAAGGAATGTTTAATGGAAACATGTTATCAAATTGATGAAAAAAAAGCAAAAGATGGAAAATTGAATACAAATTTCTTCAGAGGCACAGATAACATTTTTCAGTTGGCATTTAGAACTGGGGAGGTATGGGATTTGATTGATGAGATTTTTGATTGGTGGGAGAATATTTCCATAAAAAATCAGAAGGTTAGAAAGAGTAAACCCATAATATGTACCAACAGTAAGGGGGGTCCTGAAATGAAGCAGCTTCCAGAGGATATGACTATTACACCTCGGAGAACAATGCAAGGTGTGAAGCATGATAAATTAGTCAAATCAGTATTAGCCCGTGTGAAGCCAGGTGAATTATCAATGGAAGAAATGTGTGCAGAATTTCAAAAGTAAGTTTCTTGAATTATTTCTTATTTTTCTTTCATTATAATTTTTTTTTAAATAAAACATAATGATGTTGGTAGAATTTGTTATACATGTCAATATATTAACGCTTTTAACTTGATTTATTCAGTCAGAAAATTTTTATGAAAATACAAGAACACATGGTTAAAATGTTAAATGAAGACAGTTGGGATGATGTTGTACGCAACTACCCAGAAGCAAGTTCTACATCAACACTAAAAGAGTTTTATATTGCATTTAATAAGGTATGTTGATTTATAAATTCATTTTATTCATATTTAAACTATTTTTATTTTAAATTACTTATATATATATATATATATATATATATATAAAGATGTCGAAGAAGGATGGAAATGGAGTACCAGATACTTTCAAAAGCTTTATTGAAAAAATTAAGATGGAGAACATGAGAAGGAAGCGTCTTATGAATGTTGAACTTGATCCTACTCTTAATCATTACATTTGGAATGAGCTCGACAGTGTCCAATATCAAATAATACAAGATGATTATGAAGACATTGCATCACTAATACCTAAAAGGGAATATGGCCTAGTTATTGCAGATATTCCTCATGGTTTCAATTTCCCAGACATTGAATATGATAGAGAACCATATACTTATCAAGATTTTAGTAAAGTGGTTACGGTTTTCAAGAAGTGGCAACATCACCACTTTGGCGATTTGTGACATTTCATTCAGACACACAATTTCCAATGTTATTAACAAACTTCAAGGGTAAAGCAAACTCGAGGATGCAACTTACATGGTAAGACTTTGAAATTGTATGTTTGATTCCTCCTAAATTTTTTTATTCATGTAAAATTTAATTGAACTTTTACTATGTTATGTTACAGGCAAAAGTCAAATATTGTTTCTTCCGAAGATCAGCCTATTATAAATGATTGTGAGTTCATCCATGTTGAATGTTGGACAAAAGACAATAGCTATAAGCATATTATTATGAATCAAGTAGATGGGAAGAGTCATAGTCAAGTATTGGTTTATGATGCAGTTGTAAGAAAACTAACATATGAGGATAAAGATGCAAAAGGAGATATAGTTAACATTTATTAAAAACCACAAGCATTGATTAACTATCTTATAGATCTATGTTCAAATGAAGGAGAATGGGTTTTGGATTTATTCTCAGGTTCAGGTAAGTTTTATTATAAAAATTTAAATTTAAATATTGTCTTTTTTACTTTTTATGTCTCCATACTAATTTTCTTACTTATTTTTTTTGTGCTTGATGATTAGGTACAACACTAGCATGTTGCCTACTAAAAGGAAGAAATTGCATTGCCATTGAAAAAGACCCAGTTCAATGCAAATTTATTCAACAAAGAATTAACGCTCTTAAATTCCTTCCAGATGCGAAGCAAGAAGTTGGTTTGAGGAAAGGAGATTTTAATGAATCACGTGTGGCAAAAAAATCAAAGGAACCTCAACCACCATTATATGGAATGATTGGAAATGGACACTTTGGAAGATTTGCTGACATGAAAGATCCATTAGAAGACGACAATGATCAAAATGAAGAAGAAAATGTTGCGGAAGAAGCCATCAATGCTGTTCTAGATGATGTTGAAGATGTATTAGTTGATATTGTTGATGATGTTTAAGTTATGCTTGCAAACAAAGCTTATTTTTTAGAACTATTAATCATTTTTACTTGTAATGTTTAGACTTTGATATTTTATGAGAACAACCCTTTTTTTTGCAAAAAACATGTGATTGCTATTATTTTTTGACATAAAATTCAATAAAAATGTTATTTTCTTAAGTTTTTTTATTAAGATTCTCCCAAAAAATTAGTTTATTTAACATGTTTTTTCCAACAAAAAGTCTGTAAAAGTGTATTTTTTGCATTGTATTTATATTGAAAAATTGTATTTTTTTGTCATATGGTTCAAAATATTGGTTTTTTAGCGACAATTTTTTGATGTGCATTGAAAAATTATCTAACAATACATAAAAATGTAGAAAATATAAACCTCAGAATATTGACCCTTTTTCCATCTTTTATGTATGTGAAAAAGTGAAGATATCATTACAAGTTTTTATTTAAAAAAAAAAATATTTTTTTTTATTTGTAAGACACAAGTACATAAATGCACTTAAAAATAAACATCTCACATAAGAAGAAGACATTAGAAAATCTATAGTGTCAAAATCAATCCTACAAAAAAACGTTGGTGATGATACACCACCACTATTCAAAATCGACATAAAAAACATCACATAAAAAAAAAAAAAACAAAATGAAAAAAACATTAAGTGCCAAAAACATGCTCAAATTTTTTTTTCTTGATTCTGCATCGCCACTTTTTCAAAATCAAGTGTTTTTCTTGATACTTCAAAAAGTAGGTAACAATGAGGTTACCTATTTCATCGGTAACAGTGTTATCTCCTGCTGTCCAAAAACTACCTTTGAAAAGCATGTGTAAAAAATGAAAACTTTGTTTCTAAAAATAGGGCTTCAATGAGATCCTTGTATCTCCCAACTGATAACAACTGTGAGAAAATCGAGAGAGGTTTTTTTATCTGGGGCTGTGGTGAAAACAAACCTCTTTCAAAATTTCAAAGCAATTTTTCATTTGGCCAAAAACTGAACTTGAATTTGACTGCTAAACAGTCATGTACAGGACAATTTTGTAACAACAGTTTCGTAGCGCGTTTAAACGTATCAATTTCTCCCACCTCCTAATTTATTTGAAGAAAATGAGACTGGTTGTTATAGGTAGATCTGTTAGGAAGAAAAAACCTCTTTCCGTTTTCCTAAATTCGTTTTCAATTGCGTAGAAACCTTCTTGGAAGTTGACTGCTCAAAACCAAAAAAACGAGTTTTTGCTTCATGACTTTCCGCAATTTGCGCTACGAAAGTAGTAGCTCTTTCGTAGTGCATTTCCTCTTTTTTGAACTAACGGTGCTACGGAATGGTGGATTCCTGGCTAATTGCAGAAATTTAGCCTGAAACTTAATTGAATGACCCTTAAATGAAAAATGTGAATATTTGACCATGGAATAGACCTCTAAAGACCTTATTTGAAATTATATGATGAACATTAAACCTCTTAAATCTATGACCTACCCTTAAGAAAATCCTAAAATGACTCCTAAGACCCTTTTTTGACCCATGATAAAAAAACAAACTTGACACAATGATGTTTTGAATTTTTTGAGTGATAACAATTCCTTTGATTCAAGCAGGGTCAAGTGTTTAGGTCTAATCAAGTATTTATGTGTCAATTTGGCACAAATTCTTGCTAAGGGTCTAGTTATGGACATAGTTGTTGCTGACATTCCCCCAAAGTATGGCATGCTTCTATCCAGATCATGGGGAGCCAAACTTCAGGGGAACCTTCAAATGGACATGTCTTATGCTACCATTCCAGTATTTAACCAGACAAGAAGGTTATACAGGGAATCTCATATGAAATATATGGTAATCAACATAGATAGGCCAAAAAACACTCTTGTTTCTTCCATCCATTCAGAACTTGATTCATTTATCTTGTTCAATGAAGATGAAATCAACACACAAGAAAGTGAAAATGAAAAAGAGTTAAGCCCACTCGAACAACCAAATCTGCCCTCAAATAAAAAACATAGCAGCTCAAACTTTAACAACGTTGAACAGAAAAATGAGGATGAGTATGAGATAGAAACACTTTAGAACATGAGCTTTGATGGCTCTTGTGGAAAAGCTGGTTCTGGAGCTGGTGTATGGATACATAATACAAACAAATGACATTCCTACAAACTTGATTTCCAATGCACTAATAACATTGCAGAATATGAAGCTCTCCTCCTTGGCCTACATTTACTCAAAGATTTAGGAGCCAAGAAAATATCACTCCAAGGAGATTTAGAGCTGATTATTAGGTAAATAAAAGGGGATTATTCAGCCAAAAACCCAAGATTAAGAGAATATATGAATGTTGCCCTAGATCTCCTGAAAACTTTTGAAAAATATGAACTCACTTTCATCCCTAGAGCTCAAAATAAATTTGCAAATGAGCTTGCCTTCACTGCCAGCAATTGTCAAGTATCCCATGTAAATGAACTATTTACTGTCAAAGTAAAAAATAGGCCTACAGTCCCTGATAATGAAAACTATTAGCAAGTTTTTGAGGAAGATAAACACATTGATGATTTTCTGCAGTCTAAAAATTATTTTGCTGTAACAACTCCTAACTCAAGCCATAAATAAGATTGTTTTGATGAAAAACAAGCCCCTAAAATAGAGTTGTCCTCTATTGCTGATATAAACCAATTTGAACATCTTTATAAGGCAGAATTACTTGAAAACCTAGACCAAAAAGACCTTGAGGTTTTACAGTGCAAAGCTGATTCAATACCAAGGGGCCTTACACCATTAGAGGAACTCCTTGACTTCAATGATATAGCTAAAAAACCAAAGATAAAGCCTACAGAAACTAATGCAGAAGAACATAACATAGGCAGCGTGAATGAACCCAAAATGATCAAATTATCTAGCATTATTCCTACTCATATTAAATAGGAATATGTTGAACTTTTCAAAGAGTATGGAGATGTGTTTGCATGGGGATACAAAGATATGAAATCATATGATACCAACATTATTCAACACCAAATTCGTCTTAAGGAAAATCAGAAACCTTTCAAACAAAAACTGAGGAAGATAAACCCTATTTTATTACCTTTAGTTGAGAAAGAGATCAAAAAGATGTATGATGCTAGGATCATAGTTCCTCTTAGATACTCACAGTGGGTTTTCAACCTTGTATCTGTCAGGAAGAAGACCGAGGAAATTAGGCTTTGCATTGACTTTAGAAACCTGAACAAAGCCTCCCTGAAAGATAATTATCCATTGCCTAAGATGGATCACATACTCCAAAAGGTGGTTGGATCTAAGAGAATATCACTCTTGGATGGTTTTTCAGGCTACAACCAAGTGCTAGTACTCCCAAGTGATCAACACAAAACTGCCTTCACCACACCTTGGGGTACATTCATGTATGTTAAAATGCCATTTGGTTTGATGAATGCAAGGGCCACATTCCAAAGGGCCATGGAAATAGCTTTTTCAGAAGAAATAGGCTATTTCATAATCATTTACCTTGATGACATCACTGTTTTCTCCAAAACTGACAAAGAACACTTAGTCCATTTAAGATTTTTTTTTGAGAAATGTAGGAAATATGGCTTGTCCTTGAATCCCAAGAAAACACTTTTTGGACACTAGGAAGGAAAGATCCTAGGCCATATAATCTCTGAAGAAGGAATCAAAGTAGATCCCAAAAGGATTGAAGGCATATTGAAAATCAACCATCCTAGAAACCTCAAAGAATTACAATATTTCATTGGGAAGATCAACTTTTTGAGAAGGTTCATCCCTAACCTTGCTGAAATTTTGAGGAATATCACAAACATGCTCAAAAAGGAAACAAGAGTTAAATGGACCTTAGAATCAAAACAATCATTTGAACTAGTGAAACAAGCTCTCACTCAAACACCAGTTCTCATCAGTCCTGATTTCACCAAGGATTTCTACATTTTTTCATTTTCATCTGAACACACCATTGCCGCAGTATTGTTGCAAAAAAATAACATGGGCCAGGAACAACCAATATCCTTCTTCAGTAAAGCCCTAAAAGATGTTCCGGTTAAATATAGCATCATGGAGAAAGAAGCCTTAGCCTTGATAAAAGCATTGAAAGATTTCCGAGTCTACATTTTACACTCTCATATCATTTCTTTTGTCCCACATATAGTTGTCAAGGACATTCTAAATCAAGACCCTAATGGTAAAAGGGGAAAATGGATTGCTATTATTTTAGAGTATGATTTAGAAATTAGGCCTAGCAAGATGATTAAAGGACAAGGATTAGAAAAACTCATGGTAGAATCAAATTTCCAAGCATTAGATATGAATATTGTTGATGTTTTAGAAGAACAAGAAGAATTCACTGCTCCATACTTTGAAGAAATATTTCTGAATTCATCTTGGTATGTTGATATCATATATGTGCTTCTTTATCTCAATACCCCTCCCTCTTTATCAAATACTAAATCTAGATTCTAAAAACAGAAAGATTTAAATTACTACATTTTAGATGGAGTGTTGTATTGGAAAAATGATGTTGGCATATTGCTTAAATGTTTTCTTGAGAATGATGGAGGAAAGATCATGCATGAGTTGCATGAGGGAGAGTGTGGAGGACACCTTTATTGGAAAACAACAGTAAACAAGATTCTTAGAGCTGGCTATTACTAGCCCACCCTTTTTCCTTATACTCAAAACTAATCATGACTTGCCATAAGTGCCAAATTTTTTATGGAAAGAGAAAACTCCTACCTTTACCTTTGCATCCCATCAATATTGAGGCTCCCTTTCAACAATGGGGTTTAGAATTTATTGGAGAAATTCACCCAACCTCATCTGCCCAACATAAGTGGATCCTTACTGCCACAAATTATTTTACCAAGTGGATAGAGGCTATCCCTTCTAGAAATGCTATTGATTCAGTCATTATCAAGTTCCTTGCGACCAACATATTATCTAGATTTGGTTGCCCTAGAAAGATCATTACAGATAATGTTGCTCCCTTCAAATCCAAAAGAATGGTTGACTTTTGCTATAAATATCATATCATATTGGGCACTCCATAGATTACTACCCTCAGGGAAATGGACTTGCTGAATCCTCCAACAAAATCCTGATCAACATTATCAAAAGACTGCTAGAAAAAAATCAGAAATCATGGCATAGTAAGCTAGTTCATGCTTTATGGGTTGATAGACTAACCACCAAGAAGTCAATCAATATGACTCCCTATCAGTTGGTATATGACATGGATGCAGTCTTCCCAACATCCTTGGGAGTTCCAGTCATGAATCTTCTCCAAGAAGTACAATCAGAAGCAAATGACATGTAGAGAAGGCTAAATCAAACCATTCATTTAAATCAGTCAAGAGAGGAGGTTTATAAAAGAACACAAGCAATACAGGACAACATCAAGAAGATCTTTGACAGAAGGACTAAAGCTAATAATTTCCAAGTTGGAGACATAGTCTTGAAATGGGATTCTAGAAGGGAAGACAGAGGTAAGCATGGAAAATTTGAGAATTTGTGGAAAGGGCCCTATATCATTCACTCAATTAGGGGTCATAATGCTTTATTTTTACATAGGCTGAATGGAGAAGAGTTATTTGGAGGTCTTGTCAATGGCAAGATGCTCAAACACTATTTCTGTCAAGAGTCCTAGTTTCAAAGCTTTCATTCATTGTACACAAACATTGCATGAGAAAATATTGAAAACAAAAATATAAAAACAATGAAAGAAAGGAAAAAGAGGGTAGATTCAAAAGACGTATAACCCCATACCCAAAAAAAAGTACTACTGAAAGTGTGCAAGCCTAAATGCCACTACTGATTCAAAAAGAATATCTTATTCAATCATCTAACCTAATCATGGCTAAACATGCTTTAAATTTATGTTGATAAATTAGTGAAAACAATGATTGTCAAACTTATTCAAACTTGACTTATCAAGAAAGATAGATTAGGAAATATAAGATACTAGTTCCACATGCTCAAAACAGAACCAAAGAGAAAGATAATGATACATTTCAAATGATAATTTATAGCCCTTATCTTTCTATTATTCCTTTATGCAAAATAATGATTGTGTGTAGTTTGTTCCAATGCCACAACCATGGTAAGTCAGATTTCCTAATCCTGATTTGAACCATGCTTTAAATTTCATGTCAATAGTTTACAGAATCAAGATTTCCAAATAGCTTAATCTTCGAAATCCAATAGCCTAGGTAGAGAATAAAAGATTTCACTATTTTAATTTGAACTTTTGGAAGAAAGAAGGGTAGATATAGATAGTTTGCTTCTGTTTTCAAAATTAAAATTTCAAGAGTATGCCAGCTCAAATGCACTCAAAGAAGAAAAAAATGTTAGGACAAGTAGGTTGGGTAAGTAGAAATGCTGTTAAAAGAATCATATGTTGCAGATTGTTAAGATTGTCACTTCAAAAGAAATATCAGCAAGTGAAAAGAAGGGAAAAAATATGCCCAATGGAAAGACACTGGTCTACAAAAACTCAGAGATTTGATAAACTGAAAGTTCTGGACACCTCCAAAAGGGAGTTGTCCTCCCCAAGTGGAGCCACTATTAGTCATCAGTAATTTTTGCTGATATCAAAAGATGACTAAATTATGATCCTAGATTTCTAGAAACAATATTTGAGAAATATTGTGAGTTCTAGAAATCTTACTGCCTTCATTATCTTAAGTTAAACTATTTTCACTATATTTTCCTCTCTCTCCCTCCTAAAAGGTCTACCCCACTGCTGCAAAAAGGGGATTTTTCTCATTTGGCCTATTTGCCTCATTTCATCACCTAATCTCACTCTCATTTATGGCCTTTTCCTTTGAAAAACCCATTTTCTTCTTTCCTCAAAACCCTCATAAAACCCCTTCATTCATCATTTTTTCCTTTGACATATTAAACAATGTAAAAGGCTCCCTTTTTACATTTTTTAAAGTTAATTTTTAGCCTATCGGGTCCTTTGAAATATGCACTAAACCCTATTTTATGTATAAAATTTTCCCCTTTTATATAATAGGCCTTAAACCCCTCTTTTCTTAAACCCCAGCCCCCTTTTCCCGCATAAGACCTCGACCTCCGCTATCTCTTAGCCCCTTCCCCATTTGAAATATACCTCCACCCCTTTCATTTTATTTAACCCCCCAAACCTTATAAACCCCCCCCCTTCTTTACTTTGAAATATTAAAAGTGGGCCCCACCTTTTCGTTACTCCCATCCCCCCTCCATAAACCATATAAAATTAACTCATTTCATTGATTTTTAAAGGCCCCAGGCCCCACCTTCCACTATACCCCACATCCATTCAGATTATGCCACTTGTCCTCGAGCTCCGCTCCCGAAACCTGCTCGCCACTCCCCTAAGCCATTCTGCACCGATGATCTCCAAACCCGAGATCCAACGGCCCAAGATGCATATCGCATTTTTAATGGCGTTGGTTTTAAATTTTTATAACCCACACAAAATAGGTGGTTTTATTATGCCACGCGTCGCTCCCTAAGCTATATCGCGTCCAGTTGGCCCAAAACCATTTATCGCCTTCTATCCATGCGATAAACCATTTATGGTTTTCAAAACCACCTTTACCCTCCGAGCCAAAATTCAAATTTCTCCCATCTCCGTTTGAATCTCTCCTGGCTCAATGATACGAAATCGTGAGAACAAATAATTTCTCATACAGAGATTGACTGTAGAGGGCATTCACCGGATATTTCACCTTTACTAGAAAGGATGAATCCGGAGGCTACCTGGCCCTTCTACAGACTCTGCCTAAAGAAATAAAATGTAATCACTAATGATCTTGATCAATGAAAGTATTTGTTTTTAAGTTAAAAGTATTCATTGATCTGTTTTTATGTGTGAATAAGCAAGAATATATGTTCTGCAATTGAAGTGTAGAGGTTTGATGATAAAATAACAAGTTTTGTTTACTGTATAAACTTGTTTGGGAAAAGCATGCTTATGAAAATTTACTGTTTAAACTATCAAAATCTGAAAATAAACAGCCAAAATATACAGAGTGAGAGAAGATAATTGTTTAAGCGGTTCACCCCTCTCTTGGGCTACCTCCGCTGGGTCCAAAAGCCTCTAATTAGGCTCAGTCCTCCTTTGATTAAATGCTTAAAATGAGATTACATCCGTATAAAAGCCTCAAATGGAAAAATAGACTGCAAAAATAGATTCAGAAGACCCAAATCAGTCTAAAATGACTACAAAATCACCTCCATTGGATGAAGGTAGTCCAATGCAGCTCTCTTTCCCTTAGGCCCTGATGGCTCCACGATCAAAAACGCTGTAAAATTCTATGTTAAAGCACCCTGATGGCTCTGCAAACACTCCCAACAGCTCCAGAATGATCTCTACCCCCAAAATACAAAAAAAAATCATCTCAAAAGACCTCTCCTAGCCAAAGTTATGCCACATTTACTCCATCTGCCAGTTACACTAAACAAACCCCAGCTAAAACTGGAGTCAACGCCAGATAAGTCCGACAAATTAGGGGCGGCGCTATAATTGGGGCCTCTGTGTATTTTCTAACCAAGCGTGGCGACGTGTAGGGCCACGTAACCGCTACGATAAAAGGGATTGGTTGAATAAACTTTGGGTTTTTAATGTGAATATTAAAGTTTGAAAACAACCCCACGTATTCGTCGCGCCCATAAACTTAGCACTATGGTCCCGAGCAGATAGTCATGTGTGAGAGTTGGCCCCGCAGGGCGGCCCCCTTTTGAGCCCACTTGAAACAACAACAAGCCTTAAATAAGCATTTGCCGCCAAAGCCATTTAACAAGCGGGACTTGTGGTCCAACGGTTAGGCAGTTGGGTTGTTGTTCGCCGGTCTGAGTTGAAATGCGTGACGACTCCATACAAATTTTAAACACGCCATTCAAGTCGCTTTGGGGCCCACGTGGCGGCCTCCGGGCTAGCCACGTGGCGCCCGATGATAGGCTGCCAGCGAAATATTCCCCAGAATATTTTGTGGAATATTCCACGAAATATTCCCAGAATATTCTGTTGAATATTTTTTTTTTTAATAAAATTTTTCATGAAGTCAAATTTGGCATTTTTAATTGAAATTGGCGGATCTTTAAATTTGAATAACTTCTGCATACGACATCGGATTTGAGTGTCGTTCACGGTGTTGGGATCGTTTCGCCGAACACTTTCCAGTCGATCTATTTTGGAGCCATTCTGAGCACTTCCATTTTTTAGACTTTTTCCATGGCTTGGACTTGAGCTCCTGATCACACCTCCCAAATGGGAAGCTTTTGGACCCTCAAAAGCTTTCTGACTAGTGAAACTGATGATGTGGAGACTGATTCTCCACTCTTCCACCCTTGAACAACTGAAATCTTCCCGATTTCATCAAATGAAGCTTTTGAGAAAACGACAACTTGTCTATGGAATCAACTGATCTACCATTGCTAAGATTGACGGAGTCATGACGCAAATGATTAAAATTTGCAGAAAAACAATTGTACTTTGCAGAAAATAAACTTTCTCTACATTGATCAAACTTTCCAGAAGACTTAAAATGACTTTCACCTTGCAAACTGTTCCCATGGCGAATTGTACCATTCTGAAACCAAATTTTTCCCATGCTGAATTTTGTGTCCTTCTTGCTTGCACTGCTTTGCTTTGACACTTCATTTTCTGCATTGGCTGACCCAAAAGGTAATTCGTGCAACACAACATCATCTTCTTTCAAAGACAAACTATTATCAAACTGAGACAAATCATTAGCAACATCATAAAATGGCAAATGCTCAAAATCTGGTCGTTTCAACATCAACAAAGTTAGACTTTGACTTGCATTAACTAGTCTTTTCAATTGACCTGCATGTAGTAAAGAAGATTCCAGCTTCTTCTTATGAGCTCTCACAATGTACTCTTTACCATCTTTGAACAAGTGATACTTGTTTTCATGGCGATGAAAGATGGCCTTCCTGTCAAACAAATAAGGACTTCCCAAAACAATACCTGAGATATCAAGCGACACCACATCAAGTTCCACTGTGTCAATAAAGTGTGCAGTTATTGCAAAGCGCAATATGCACTTCCTTGAGACTTGCAAATTAGAATCCTTTCATATCCATCCAAGTGGATAAGGCTTTGGATGTGGAATGGTCTCAAGTTTCAGCTGCTTGACCAAATCTTCAGAAATAAGATTAGCTTGTGACCCACTGTCAAATAGTGTGTCAATTTTGGTATGTTTGGAAATTACCCTCACATGGAAAAGCTCTATTCTCCTCTTTTCATCATGAGTATCTTTGTGACAATTCAAAGAGCTAGAACTGGGATTTGTGTCTTGCACCACTTCTTTCCCCTTAGTGTTCTTTAAAACCATGCCTATGCTTTTTGTCTCATCTCCTGAGTCTGACCCTAAGTCTTGCTCAACTGTTGCAACAATTTTCTCCTTTTCTTTGGTCTTGTTTTTGTTCTTGAATTTTTCTGGTTTCAGTTCAGGATGAAGCTTCCAACAATGATCTTCATCATGACTAGTCTTCGAACAGTTCTTGCAAAAGAACTTTCCTTTGTCCTTTCTTGAATTAGCAACTCTCTTCTTTCCTTTGTTTTTAAAAGTACTATCCTCATCAAAAGCATCAAAAGCATTCTTTCCTCTAGCTTCTAAATGTGTAGCCTGCACACAGACTTCATCTAAGCTAGTAGGATTAAACATTAGGATAGTATGTTGCAGATAATTGTGCAAACCTCCTATGTATTTCAACAAGGTATCTTGACTTTGTAAGTCTACTCCAAGTAGAAGTGCTCTCCTTCTAAACTCTTGGGTATAATCTTGCACATTTTGACCTTTAAGTTGCCTAAAATTTTGCCAATTCATGATTTCTTTCTGAATATGAGCAAGAGGATAAAACTGTTTCTTAGTAGCAGTAATAAACTCAGACCATGTTAGAGTTATCTTACCATACTTTTTAATCTCCTCTCTAGTCTTGGCTTCCCACCAAACCAAAGCTGCTCCATCCATTCTCAAAGAGGCTAATTGGATTTTTGTTTCATCATCATGCAAATTCTGAATCCTTAGATAGACTTCCAGCTGTCTAATCCAGTTATCCAATTTCTCTGCATTAACATCACCATTAAACATTGGCAACTCAAACTTTACATCAAGCTTCAACAAAGGATTTTTAAGAGATTTTTTTGTTTTATGTGACTGATTAACAGAAGTAGAAGAGGATGATGTGGAGGAAGAGGATGACGATGGAGATGAAGGATCACCATTTCCTCCATTCCCTTTCTTAGACTCATCTTTGTCTTTCTTCCCTCCTGAAGAACCTCCTTCTTCTCTTTGGTTTCTAGACCCTTCTCCAGCAATCCTATCATTTCTCTCCTGGTATAGGATCCTAACCATCTCAGTCAAATCCAAGAAAGCTTTTCTAAAGACTCTTTCTTCTTCCTTGGGATCCATTTCCTCATGTACTTCTCCTTCTCTGGAAGACATGCTTGTGGTTGATTCTAAGGCTACTGAGGATGAAATGGAAGGTGGATGTAATGACACTCTAGCCCTCCTTGGTTGAGGATTAAATTTTTCTCTAACCAATTGACCTTCCCCTCTGTGCAATTTCAGCCTAGTAAGCATCAAATTTTGCAGAATAACACAATTTACTTGCACAAATTTCACAAACTCTTAAGAAATACCTTGAGGCTCCGATACCAACCTGATCTGAAATCGTGAGAACAAATAATTTCTCATACAGAGATTGACTGTAGAGGGCATTCACCGGATATTTCACCTTTACTAGAAAGGATGAATCCGGAGGCTACCTGGCCCTTCTACAGACTCTGCCTAAAGAAAAAAAATGTAATCACTAATGATCTTGATCAATGAAAGTATTTGTTTTTAATTTCAAAGTATTCATTGATCTGTTTTTATGTGTGAATAAGCAAGAATAAATGTTCTGCAATTGAAGTGTAAAGGTTTGATGATAAAATAACAAGTTTTGTTTACTGTATAAACTTGTTTGGGAAAAGCAAGCTTATGAAAATTTACTGTTTAAACTATCAGAATCTGAAAATAAACAGCCAAAATATACAGAGTGACAGCAGATAATTGTTTAAGCGGTTCACCCCTCTCTTGGGCTACCTCCGCTGGGTCCAAAAGCCTCTAATTAGGCTCAGTCCTCCTTTTATTAAATGCTTAAAATGAGATTACATCTGTATAAAATCCCCAAATGGAAAAATAGACTGCAAAAATAGATTCAGAAGATCCAAATCAGTCTAAAATGACTACAAAATCACCTCCATTGGATGAAGGTAGTCCAATGCAGCTCTCTTTCCCTTAGGCCCTGATGGCTCCACGATAAAAAACGCTGTAAAATTCGCAGATAGAATGCCCTGGTGGCTCTGAAAACACTTCCAACAGCTCTAGAATGATCTCTCCACTCAAAATAAAAATAAAAATCGTCTCAAAAGACCTCTCCTAGCCAAAGTTATGCCACATTTACTCCATCTACCAGTTGGCCTAAACAAACTCCAGTTAAATCTGGAGACACTGCCAGATAAGCCCGACAAAATAGAGGCAACGCTAAATTTGGGGCACTCCGCCGAAACTGCCGCCGAAATGTGTGCTGACATGTAGGGCCACGTAACCATGCTGATTGGAATTAGTTGAATGACTTTGAGTTTTGAATGGGAATATTAAAAACCCATGTAATACATTTAGAAATACGTTTAACAACCACCATTAAACATTTAACAACACGTTTTTATTGTGCGCCAATGCATTAAGCCTTGGGTTCTCGGCTGTAGGTCATATGTAATAAGGGGCTGGCCCGTAAGGGCTGGCCCCTTTACGAGCCTCGCCCATTCAATAACAAACCATAACTATGACTGCGCCACAACGTTTAAATGACAATGAAACCGTGGTCCAGCGGTTAAGACTGTTGGTTGTTATGCCCCCGGTCTTGAGTTCGAATCCGACCGACGACTCCATAAAAATTTTAAACACGCCATTTCAATCCGCTTTGGGGGCCCACGTGGAGGCCTCCGGGCTAGCCACGTGGCGCTTTGTTATTGGCCACAAGCGGAATATTCCGCAGAATATTCTATGGAATATTCCACGAAATATTCCCAAAATATTCTGTGGAATATTCTTTTTTTAATAAAAATAATTTTTTTCCCAAAGTCAAATTTTGGCCTTTTTTAACTGAAATTGAGAAAATTCAAAACTGAATATCTTCCTCATACGGAGTCGGATTTGAGTGCTGTTCACGGCGTTGGGATCGTATTGACGAGCACTTTCCAGTTGATCTATTTTGGATCAATTCTAAGCAACTTCGTTTTTGAGCATTTTTCTTCAAGATACTTAATCTCACGATCACTCAAAGCAGA